>JAIFZK010000024.1:10877500-10885000 GCA_027481765.1 Tenualosa thibaudeaui
GCAGGGGAAACAGCTGCCGACCTCTACAGTAAAATAGCGGCAAAAAACGAAGCACAAAAATATGTACATTTCTCTAAAGTAGGAAGACATTATGATGTAAACAACAACAAAAAAACACATCATATCTGTGACCCTCTCTCCCTTTCCTGAGTGCATGCAAGTCAAGCAAGGTTAAGAAGTGTGTGTGTGTCTGTGTGTGTGTGTGTGTGTGTTTGGCCAGGGCCCGGGTGGCCGTGGCTAATGTGTTTCTTAAGGGAGCCTTCTGGCTGACCAGATAAAAACGCGAGGAACGGCACGCTGCAGTATCGCTCCCTCGGCATGCTCTCCTCCAGGCACACGGAATTGCGCCTGACAGTTGATCACCACAATCACATCAATACAGCGGACAGGCCGAGCCACGCCGCGCAGAGCGCCCGAGACGAGCCACGCTGCGCAGAGCGCCCGAGACGGAAGCTGAGGCGGCGAGGCAGAACCTCCGCTTCTTTCACAGTGGCCGATTTTCAGACAACAGATACGCAGTGTTCTATGGCGTCAATTTATACACACATACACACACAGACACTCACACACACACACACACACACAAATAAACAAACAAACACAAACATCTTTCTCACTTTCTTTGTGATCTTATTATTATTCTTTCCCCATGTGAAAAGAGAAAGGCAGCAGCAAGCTAACTAGAGGCTTAGGCAGGTCTAAATGGACTGTTGCTGCAGCTTGTTTTAAGAATGGTAATTTTAGCCAGCTCCTACACAACACAGGGACCTCTGAGAGACAGACAGAGAGAGAGAGGGAGAGAGAGAGAGAGGCATGCCTGGAGACAGAGGAGTAGAAAGTCTATGGGAGCGAAGGAGGAAGAAAGGCAAAGCACTGCCACTGATAACGGCAGGCTGAAAAAGAGTTGCTGAAGGGGGCTCCCTCTTTCTTCAAGGCATGCTCTCTGTCTCTTGCTCCCTCACACACACACACACACACACACACACACACACACACACACACACACTCTCTCATTCCTTCAGACATACACACAAACACACGCACGCGTGTGCACACAAACACACGCACGGGTGCACACACACACACACACACACACACACACACACACACACACACACACACACACACACACACACACACGCTGTCTGTGTTAGTCTGCAGTCACAGCACAAAAGGAAGACGAGAGCTCGAGAGGGGAGAGAGGGAAGGAGAGAGAGGGGGTAAAAATGCACAGGAATACGCCTGGTAAGCGAAATAAAAGAGGGGAAAAATACCTGCTCCACCATCCTGCTCCCTTTTCCCTCCATAAACTGAGCAGCTGCCTTAGTCCCGAGCCCTGCAGCATCTGCCCAAAGCAAGTATCAATTATGGATGAGGGCGTGCGTTCAGAGTGGTGTGCGTGGAGTGTGTTTCTGTGGCTCACTATGTGTGTGTGTGTGTGTTTGTGTGTGTGTGTGTGAGTGGGAGGGGAGGCAAAGGAGGAGGGAACTAATGCAAGCAAAAGCTGTACTCCGAAATTTGCACTCTTCCCTCTTTCTCCCTCTCTTTCCTTTTCTCCCTCTCTTTCTCTCTCATTCTCTCTCTTTCCATCTCATTTCTCCTTGCTCCATCTTTTTCTCCCTCTTCGCCCTTGCCTTTTTCTCCGCTGCCAAGCTGCCGTTTTGCCTCGAACAAACAGACGCTCTTCAGAAGTGTTTGGGATTTTTGAAATATTCAAGATGCTTGCTGTTTAAGCGAAGCCTAATGCTTTCAGATTCATTAGCGTTCTCCTTGTAAACAGGATCTTTCTCTCTCTCTCTTCCTCCCCTCCCCTCTCTCTCTCTCTCTCTCTGTTTTTCTCTCTGTATATGTGTGTGTGTGCAAAGCTGTAAAAGATGGCCTGAATGTTTCATGGACTAGCTCTAGCTTTTAAAACAGAGCAGGCGGGCTATTGCATTTTCATACAGATGCTGGGACCATACATCCAATACTAATATGAGATTCATGCGAGGTCTGCTTTTCAAGATCACGCAGAAGAAAATATAGCAAAAAATAAAAAAATAAAATAAAAAAAGTAATATCAGAGGAAAAAATAATACCAACATTTAAAATCCAAAACAAAGTAAACATTGAAGAAAGTGAGCCGTCTCAATATTTCAATATTTTTGGATGAGGTAATACAAAGTACAATCACATCATGAAAATCTAAATCAAATGAATTTGTGCCTGAAAACTAAACTAAACTAAACTCAAATGCCTTTCCCCGCTCTCTCTCTCTCTCTGTGTGTGTGTGTGTATGTGTGATGTTTCTCTCTCCTGGTGAGACTAACGGTGGTCTTATTGCCTGGCAGGCCAACAAACCCACAGACTGATCACCCTTGATCTTCTGGACACCCCTCCTGATTTACAGACGCCATAAACCAGCAGCGTGCCCGTGCCACGCCATGTGACGCAGTATAGGGCAGTCCAGCATTCTGTGTGTGTGTGTGAGAGAGTGCGCATGCTTGTCTGTGTGTGAGTATGTGTGTGTGAGTGTGTGTGTGAGAGTGTGCATGCGTGTCTGTGTGTGATTGTGTCTGTGTGTGCATATGTGTGTGTGCGGGGCAGGGTACCAGAGAGCCACCAGTCTCTGCAGACATCTTAGCTGCGGTGAGGACTGCTGCAGTTGCACTCTTCACTGCCCCCCTATTGGGGTGGGGTGGGGTGGTGGGGTCGGGTGGAGGTTGCAGGTAGTGGTGGCAGAGGAGCAGAGAACTGAAGACAAGGAGGGTGAGGATGCAAAGAGAGAGAGGGAGAGAGAGAGAGAGTGAAGGCATAATGCCCTTGGTCCCCCCCTTTCTCTCTCTCTCCCTTTCTCCCTCATTCTATCATTCTTTGACTTGCACAGCGAAATTCCTCGGCCAATTCGCCAAAATTGGCTGAGGCAAGGCCTTCCGAAGGCCCTGCTGGGTATGCCCTTTTCTTTCCTATAGATTGGACGTTCGATCAACCTTCACCCTCGCGTGCTCCCACCCACCCACCCACTCACTCACCCACCCACCCACCCACCTCTCCCCTCCTTTCTTCCTCCTCTCCCCTCCTCTCCTCTCCCTGCCGCCTGGTTCGATGCCCTGTCTCAGTGCTGCGCTGTGTGGAGCCAGGCCAGGGAGGGACTGGTGGGCTGCCCCAGTCCTCCAGACAGCCAGCTGGCACCGCTCCAGGACCATGGGGTGCCTCCTCGGCCGGACACGCTCGCCTTGTAGAGGGCAAACCATCCCCGGGCGCCCATACGGTGACACGTGTGCCGGACGGCCGGATGCCCGGCAGGGGACCCCGGTAACTTCCTGCCCGTTTCATAACACAAACACACACACACAGCCAAACCCCCAACTTCATCCTGCAATTACTAAAAAATTAAAAGAATATTAAAATGCTTACAGGGCTTGGGTGGCTGTGGGGGCGCTGGGTGGTTTTTGGGCAGGGTGTCTGTTATACCTCTTGGCTCCTCCATCCTCAGCATTGATGTTTTGTAGCTCTTACCCCACGGAAACGTTACCGGGCCCACCAATGGCACTCACTTTTGTGTGTGTGTGTGTGTGTGTGTGTGGAGGGCCTTGTAAGCCCAACATCAAATCGTACGTGCCTTCTCAGGGTAAACAAATTAATAATGCAGAAGCTTTTGTAGCATGCTGGTGTTAAACTATCTCAAAAGTAACCCATTTCCCAGCAGGAAGCGTCTTTTTTTAACAGGCAAGTTTGAGAGCAAGCAAGAGGAAGAGAGAGGATGGGGGTATGTGCCTCTAAAACAGCAAATTGCTGAGATCACGTCAATCTAATAAAACCCAAGGTGCAGTAGCATTGATCCATCTGCCCCGAAGCAGATGGGCCGTTTCCTACCAGACTGTTCTAAGACTTAAAAAGTAAAAGGGGTTAAAGAGAGAGAGAGAGAGAGAGAGGGAGAGTGTGTGTTGGTGGGGCCACAGAGGTGTGAGGCTGGCCTGTGGAGACATGCCTGCAGCTGGTTCTTAATGGAGGAACCCTGAGGAGGAGCGGGCCGAGCAGAGGCTCACCTTGCCTCATGGCCCATTATCATATTAGCCTGCATTAACAGGGAGCTCTCCTCTCCTCTCCTCTCCTTAGCTTAGCTCAGCTCAGCTGCTTCCGTGCTCCACATCACGCTCTGTCTGTCTGTCTCTTTCACTCGCGCGCACACACATACACACACAGCCGCACATACACACACACAGACGCAGACACCTACACACACACACACAGACACACACATCCACACACACACAAACGCACACCTACAAACACACAGACACACACACACAGACTCTGTTCCTCTCTTAAGCACACATACACTTTCTCTTTCTCTATCAATCTCTTTCTTGTACTGACTCTATCTCTTTGCATTCCTTCACTTTGACTCTCTCTCTCCCTCTATCTCTCTCTCACACACATGCACTTTGACTCTCTCTCTCCCTCTCTCTCTTACACACACACACACTTTGACTCTCTCTCTCTCTGTCTCTCCCGGTTTCATCTCCGTGCCCATGCTTGTATTAGCACACCATGCAAATGAAGATGTAAAGAGGAATCAGTTCATCAATCACGCCCGCATGGGGATAGTGTGCACAGGAAGAGGATTAGCTCAGGCTCTCAGGCCCTGGCGAACGAGACGAGAGACTTCACCACACCACACCGCACCGCACCGCACCGCACCGCAACGCTTCGCACCGCTCCACTCCGCAAAGAGCAGAGCCTGTGCTGTCTCCTTCCTGCCACACACAGGCTTTAATTAAACATCTTAAAGCACTCGTGAATTACACTCCCAGCCAAGTGGGGCCCTCACTGTCATTTGTCACACAGCAAACATCCCCACCTCTCTCTCTCTCTCTCTTTCTGTGCTTTCTCCATCCGCTGCTCCTCCTTTTTTTTCTTCATCCCTCTTTTGCTCTCCGTGCAATTCTTTACAGTGACAACATCAAGAGATGAAGAAGGAGGTGGTGTGCGTGTGTGTGTGTGTGCGTGCATGTGTCTGTGTGTGTGTGTGTGTGTGTGTGTATGTGGCAAGTAGAATGCGAGGGTCTGGGGAGAGAGAAAGACTGAGAAAGAATGAAAGCAAGAAAATGAAAGAGTGAAAAAAGAAAAGAGGCTCCACCACTGGTTCTCTCTTGTTTCGCAGGGCCTTGTGGAGCTGCATGACCCTAATAAGGTAAATTGTCACCTGATGGGAGAAGGCTGGCTCCCGTTATGACAAAGATGGCCTCTAAATAGCAGCCTTGTGCTTCTCAGTGGCTGAGATGCCACTTCTCCACAGACAGCAGACAAGAACAACAACAACAAAAAAAAACTGAAAGAAAGAAAGATGAGAAAAAATGAGATGAGTGGAAGAGGAGAGATGGGGAATAAACAGAGGAGGGGAAAAAAAGAAGCTCCGTTTTTATTTTCAGGTCAAGTGATTTAAGGGTGATGACAGCAGGCAGATGCACGCTGGTCCTAAGTTGCCAGCCGCCTGCATGCTTGCCTGTGTGTATGTGTGTGTGTGTGTGTGTGTGTGTGCGTGTGTGTGTATGTGTGTGTGTGCATGCGTGTGTGTGTGTGTGTATACGTTTCCCAGAGCAGTTTAATTAGTATTAAGGGCTGATCTGGATTAAGTGGTGAAGCTGTGACGGACACAAATCCTGTCAAGTCGATACCAATAACAGAGGGAATCTCTGTAGAATCACAAAGAAAAACAGCGGCCGCTGAATGGATGTCACCAGAGTGACGGCAGGGGCAACAAGGAGGCCTCCTCATAGCGTATACACACACACACACACACACACTTGTCTGTTATTCTGGGCATGTCCATTTGTATTTACAAACTTCAGGTAGAGGCCCGTGCAACTCCCAGACAATTAAGCAGCTGACTGCCTCTCAGGACAGGCTAACAGCAGGTGATGTAATAATAATCCCTCCCAGAGCCTAAATTAAACAGGGATGAATGGGCGAGCGCCACACCGAACCACTCTGCACTGCGATGCGCTCAACGTCTGACAACGAGGGTGTGCTGTGGCCAGATCAATACTGTCAGAATTCTGTCAGTCGGTCGATCATGAAACTGGAGCCACACAGGAGCGGAGAGCGCCACGAGGTAGCAGTACGATGAGCAGCACTGCGGCACAGCGAAATATAATGATGTCCATTTTTTTTCACTGAAAGCTTTAATTTACCATGTGTGTCTCCATGTGTTTGAGTGCATATGTGTGTATGCTTGTGAGTGATGTCTAACTGATGAGGCTACAGGGATGCTCAACCGCACCATCACACACACACACACACACACACACACACACACACACACTGGTCCAGACCACAGACGTCCATTTCAGAGCTGGAAAATACCAATTTGAAGCATGGTTAAACTGACAGACACAGCCTTTTCCTATGGCTAATGACATTGCAACATGTGTGGGTTTTTTTTTTTATATAACAGTCATCTTTAATGCAAGCAAAATAAAAAATCTTCTCAGCACCAGCACTGCTACAAATCTTGCACAGTATTTAAAACCAGTCAGTGTGCTTATTTATCCAAATGTGAAATGAGGCCAGGCTACAGTCGAATGCAGCTGGTAAATGATTATTATTTTTGGCCTGGTTGGGTCACAAAGACTCGCTCACAGAGACTACATGGAAAAACTCACGCACAGAAAAAAAAGGCGGGAGGGGGGTAGTTTTGAGTGCAGTCAGTAGATAGAACTCGTCAGGCCTGCCGTCACCGACAGGAATCCGTCTCTGCTCAGTGTGTGGCAGACTCAGATCCGGTGCTTGAGAGAATGCATCACTAATCTGGACAAGTGAAGTCAAATTAAGTAAATGGGAATGTGCTGCATTTTTTTGATAAAGCATCCAAAAATGATAAAGAAATGGTAATAGAAAGTGAATACAGTGAAGAAAGTGAAGTGCGCTCTAGAATGTGTGCTCACAGTATTAGATTGCTAGGGTGATTGTGCATGTAAATGCAAAAGGTATGATCAAGTCAAATGACAAACCATGAAAAGAATTCCATGAAAACATCAAGTAGCACTTTTAAGTTGAGTTCAAGTTAAGTTCAAGTTCAATTAAATTTAGTTGTCTTTCTATAGTTCTCTTTTGTCATGTTCTCCTGCCTTCTCCTCTTTTCTCCCTGTTCACCTTGCGTGCTCTCGGAGGCCATGATCCCCCTCAGGTCGACCTGAAAGTATTGCTCTGTGTGACTTGACAGACAGGTGTTATAGAAAATGTTACACACGTTATGATGAGTGCAATAAATGGCTAAAAAAAGCACTTGAAGCTTCTTGAGTTAAAAACAGAGTTCAAAATATTTCTGCCCTTTTTTGACTCTCCATGATTACTTGGGGTGATGAGGAAAAACTTGCTAGGAGTACACTGACATGCAAGATATGATTTAAGATGGCATCTTGTGCACACAAAAAACATTTTTTTTTCTAAACCCACATGTCCCTTGCAGGGCTCTGTAGTTAAGAATCAAGAAAACCGGGTTACGAGATGCAACTG
>JAIFZK010000024.1:10892500-10905000 GCA_027481765.1 Tenualosa thibaudeaui
CTAACCACCATTTCTGTACCGCCATAGGGATCTACTGGCCCACAGACCTCTGTAAGACTTTCAATGAGATGACAAGAGATGACACTTTACTTAAAGTCTGCATCCTTAAAACTTTGTAAACAAATTCAAAAAGGGTTCATAATCACTATTCGTAATACCTTATAATGACATAAGTTGGTATGAGCATCGAAAATAGTAACGATTATTACCAACTATAACTATTTTTGACCCACCTATGTCAACCATTATCATCCTGACTACATCATAACTCTTAATGAGTTCAGAGATACAAGAGTTTATGTAAAGTACCATAACGGATATAACGGACAGTCAGTCTGAATAGGTAGATTAGCCACGAATGTCAAACTGTAACAGAGTTGGTCCGTGTGACATATGTTTGTGTTTCTAATGTCTAATGTTCTCTGACAGTGTGTTATACTAGGCAGCGCATCAGCCAAGGTACAAATGCTCTGGTCTGGACATCCGTGTTCAGTTCCATCTCAATCCGTCACCTCGTTAGCGCCGTTAGGACAGAACGCTGCCACAACCCCTTGCGACTGCATGGACTCGCCTTACACCTGTGGCAGGCACAGCAGTGGAGGCAGACGCGGGAGCGGGCAGTCACACGGGCGCGGGGGCTCTCGTCTTGGCGTCTGATGGTCATGGGATGTGACTGGAGCGTCAGCGCGGGGGCCAGGCCTCAGCAGGCCTGCCGTGCCTGTCGCCGTCGCTGACACCCGCACACGTCTGAGGAGCGTGGGGGCCTGGGAGAGGTGAGAGACAGGGCTACCAGGCAGACTCTCCTCCTCTCCGCTATGCTACGTTACGCGGTGCTCCTCTTTCTAACGGAGCACTGGGGAAGTCAGACGCTGTCACAGGAACCAACACAGCTAAACATGAGCACGCCCCATCCCCATCCCACCTCAACCAAACCCTACACACACACACACACACACACACACACATAGCATATTCACACAGACACACACACACACACACACACGAATACTCACAGATGCACACACACACACATACAGACACCTCACCCTTGGTAACCCCCTCTGCCACCCACTTATGCCAGGCTGACACAACACATTAGCATTAGAGAGCTCAGCACGCCGTGCGCACACACCCACGCAGCAAAAAACAGGGAGGAGCTCACTTGGTGTGGAGACACACGCACACACACGCACGCACACACACACGCACACACAAAAATACATATGCACACACATGCACACACCCACGCAGTTTGAAGCAGGGAGGAGCTCGGTGTAGATAGCCAGTTTGCAGGAAGAAACAGACAAAATTGCATGTCTGTCCATACATCCGCACAAATGCACCTTCAAAAAGTACTGTAAAGACACACACACTGACTTACACACACACACACACAATGGGTATTGACTAGAGGTCCAATGACACACTGATAAACCACCACAGGGCCAGATTGTTTTAGCTGTGTCTGCAATTGCTCTGATGAGGCTTTTCACCTGCAGGTGAGCACACAATTGCTCAGTTTTGACATACTGATAGACTGACATTTGTGGAGAACTGCACTTATTTAATATTTGTCAGCCAACACAATAATATACGTACGTCTGAAGTGAAAAGAATATTATTGTGCACTGTGAGGCCACACATCATTTATGCAGTGTGTGTGTGTGCATGTGTGTATGACTGGGTATGTATGTATATATAAATCAGTGTGTTTGTGGGAGTGTCTATGCATGAGTGTGTGTGTGTGTGTGTATATGAGTGTGAGTGTGTGTGTGTGGTGTCTGTGGGTGAGCAACTCGGCTCATCTCAGCTCAGCGACCTGACAAAAACACATTGATTAATTACCCTCCATCTCGGACAATTAACCGAGGGAGAGAAGGCGAAAACGAGCTTGCGCTTGCACGCCTCGCCTTGCGTTTCTTGTGCCCAGCCGAGCTGCATTGGCTCCCCGGCCCTTCGAGGTTACATCAAACAATTTCTCCACCCTATCGCGTTTCCAGGGCAACACTAATATATTAGCTTGCTGGCGTTACTGGAAAGTATTTTCGTCCTGACAGTTTTAAAAATGATTTAAAATCCAGCTTAGTATGTGCACCACATTGCCAAAACACTAAATCTGAAGCCTCGGGATAGATCTCTACTTTGCCCGGGAGAGAAAGAAGGAGAGAAAGAGAAAAAGAGAGAGTGAGAAAGGAGGAAAGGGAGAGAAGGAAAAAATGCCCAATTTGTTGAAAAAAGACGCCCGTTTAGGTGAAATATCTGCAGGTGACTCCACTTCTGCCTCATCGTTCACTCGAGCTGGTCTGTATGTGTCTGTGTGTGTGTGTGTGTCTTTGTGAGTGTGTGTGTGTGTTTTCACAGGAAAGCATGAACACTTGATATTTCATTGTGAATGCTATTTATTAGCATATTTGCCAAGGCGAGAGGCAGCAGCTCGAGTTGAGATCAGGAGAGGCACACACCAGCTCTCAGGGAGGAGAGCTCTCTCTCTTTTCTCTTTCTTCTCCTTTCTTTTTTTCTCTTCTCTCCCTCAATCTCTCTCTCGCTCTCTGTTCTATTACTGCATCCCTGTTCAGCAGTCAGCACGCGCAAAACCCCAGGCCAACACACATACACACACACACACACAAACATACACACACAAACACAGACACACACACACACCACAACTAACAGCCGGCCAGCCTCTGCGCTGCCTATCAGTCCAGACGAATTACACCTCTGTAATAGAATCCCACTTGTTCTCTCTTTTTCTCCCTCTCACTCTCTTTCTTTCTTTCTCTCCATCCCTTTTGCTTCCCTCCCTCCCCCTCTGCCTCTGTCTCCCCTTCACTCAATCCCTCTGTATTCTAACACTCCCACCATCCCTCCATCCTCTCTTTCTTTTTTCCTCCTTTTCTCTCTCTCTCTCTCTCTCTCTCTTCCCCTCGCTCTTGGTATTTCCCTGCCTCTCTCTTTTCCCCTTAGACAACACAGGCTGCTAGCGGTACACACACATGCACACACATACACACGAACGCACGCACACGCTCGTGCACACACACACACAACAGTCGGCAAAGGAGCTCTCTTAGCACTTACAGTAAATGAAGCCGGCTTGCAGCGGTAGTGGAGGCCCGCAGAGATGCATTAGATTAGGTAATTGTGAGATGAGTGATGGGGCCGGTCGGGCCCTGCGCCGCAGAGGCCTCGGAAATAAGCATCCGCCACATCCCCACGCATTACAGCCCCGGATTACGGAGATAGAGATAGAGAGAGAGAGGGGGAGAGAGAGGGAGAGAGAGAGAGATAGAGAGAGAGAGGGGGAGAGAGAGGGAGAGAGAGAGAGAGAGAGAGAGGGAGAGAGAAAGGGAGAGAGATAGAGAGAGAGGGGGGGAGGGAGAGAGATAGAGAGAGAAAGAGGGAGAGAGAATGAGAGAGAGAGAGATAGAGAGAGAGGGGGGGGAGGGAGAGTGATGGAGAGAGAAAGAGGGAGAGAGAATGAGAGAGAGAGAGAGAGAGGGAGAGATAGAGGGAGAGATAGAGAGAGGGAGAGAGAGAGAGAGAGAGAGAGAGAGAGAGAGAGAGAGAGAGAGAGAGAGAGAGCGAGAGAGAGAAAGAGAGAGAGAGAGACAGAAAGAGAAAGAGAGACAGAGATAGATAGAGAAAGAGAGAGAGAGAAAGGGAGCAGGAGGGAGAGGGAGTGAGAGGAAAGGGCCCTGATAGAATATTGTTCGTCCCAAACAGGAGGGGCTAAAATTGAACTGTCAAGAACTGTCAAATACACAATAATATGCTCAGCAGCACCCCGGCTATTTGCCAGCCACTGACCAGACGTCTGCCACCAAGTGCTGAGCATTAGTGCTGATGGCCCCAGGACACAGAAACCCCTCGATCTGTGTGCGTCGGTGGGAGAATCACTTGCTTTCCAGCACTGGGATTTCAAAGGAGGATAGAGTTAACTTTCCAGTAGTGGAACAGGGGATGAGAAGAGTGAATGACAGAAAGATTGAAAAAAATACATAACTCTTTTGATTTGATCTTGAATTCAATTTCTCCAACATGTAGATGGTAATGATTTTAAGTATAACCAATTCTGTCCTAATCCGCTAACAGGATTTAGTGGGAAGAGGGGAGAGATGTTCTTTTTTTCCCTATGGTGCAATTGATAGCTACAAGCCTGATGGCACAGAGAGATGTCTCTCTGACACACACACACATACACAGAATCCTCTTCCACATTCTTCCACACACTTACCTTCTCACAAACACATACACATAGCAGAATCACTCATGCACACACACACGCGCACACACACACACACACACACACACATGCACACACACACACACACACATGCACACACACACACAGAGTCCTCTTCCACATTCTTCCACACACTTACCTTCTCGCAAACTTGTACACAATGCAGAAACACTCATGCACACACACATGCGCACACACTGCCACACACACACACACACACAGCATATCAAATTAGGGGCCACCACAAATTCCCACGCTCCGGTCGTGTCTTTCTCATCTGTCCCTGTGTTGCCGTGGAGAAAGCGATTGCCCCCGCATCTCTCCGCTGGCTTGGCCGTTAACTGGCCGTGCACACACACACCCGCATCTCTCCGCTGGCTTGGCCGTTAACTGGCCGTGCACACACACACCCGCATCTCTCCGCTGGCTTGGCCGTTAACTGGCCGTGCACACACACACCCGCATCAGCAGCAGCACAGGTGGCAGCAGGGACCGGGACCCACTGGCTGGCCTGGATGCAGGGAAGGGCGGTGGAGCTAAATTGATTTAAACATTGGCACCTATGAAACAGGGATACGCATTGCTCAGAGAGAGGGAAGAAGGGAGAGGAAGAAGGAGAAGAAAAAGAAGAAGAAAAAGAAAAGGAAGAAGAAGAAGTCGAAGAAGAGGAAGGAGAACAGCACATTGCTCACAGGGGGCCATGAATATTCAGAGCTTGTGCAATCTCTCCTTCCCCTCTCTCTCTCCCCTCCCTTTTTTCCTCCTTCCCTCGTTCCCTCCTTCCTTCCTTCCTTCCATCTTTAGCTTTAAGACTTTAGCCCTGAAGTGATCCTCCATGTGGAAAAAGAGAATGGAGCTGCATTATCACTTCAATTTATAATTAATTCGTAAATCACCCAGACGCACATTTGCAATGCCTCCTCCTCCTCTAACCCCCCCCTCCCCATGAAGTTTCCTCCTGTTCTCTGTTATTATTCCCAAGGATCAAAAAGAAGAGATATCATCACTTTAAATAGCCCACAAATCAATACGCCCGTGTTAGCTTTAGACACCCACCTACCTCTCCCTGTCCGCCCAATCCCCCCCCCCAAGCCACCAAGCCTGGAGAATGGCAGGAGTTAATTTAGGTAATGGTGGCAAAGAGCTGTCGGTTGGGGGGGGGGGGCAGTGTGTGTGTGTGTGTGTGGGAGTGATGCCTCCCCCCCAACAAAACATCAGACACTCCACTTAGAGCGAGTAAATCACAGACAATCCGTCTGCTTCCTCTCCCCAAGACATCCAACCCCACCCTCAGCCAGCCACAAGAGGGGTTGGGATGAAGTGTGTCTGTGAAGGTGTGTGTGTGTGTGGGGGGGGGGCAGGGGGGGGGGTGAGGGAGGGATGCTGGAAAGAAGCAGCTGGTGTTATCTATAACATGGAGGACGTCCCGAAGCATGGGTACAGTGCTGCACACACACACACACACACACACGCACACACACACACACACACATACACAGACCGATGATAGGAATGGATGCCGATAGATGCAGTCCTCTACAAACCCCCCCATCCCCTTAAACACACACACACACACACACACACACACACACACACACAAACACACAAAGGCACACACACAGTGCTGCAGTGTCTGGCTGTGTGCGAGAGCTCTGTCTCCATCTCCCCGCTTCAGCTGCTCTCTCTGCTAAGTCCCCACATCAGCATGACGCCAGTAGAGGGGCTTCACTAAACCTCCCGGCCCCTCACTGCTGCTCCCAAACCCACTGTAAGAAAAACCAGCAGCACACACATAGCTGGGCTTCGTGAAACACTCAGATGTAAGCACTCGACTGACTTGGAGAGAGGATTAAAATTTTTTTTTGTTATTGTGCTGAGCTAACTTCTTTTTTTTTCATCTTTTGTCAGAATTTGACAGTTTTGGCATCAGGTTCTCGAGCTATTTTTACTCTATTGTTTATTTTTGGTGTGTTTGATGGCTTTCACAAGTGAGCACTTGCTCATATCAAAATCACTTGAACAAATATCTTAATCCGGTTGCACCACGATGTGTTCAGATGTGAATGTCGCCAGTGCATAGCACTGCCTGGCTAATGCGGAGCTCTTGGGGAATAACCATGACGACTGGGATTGTGACATCACAGCCTGGTGAACAGCCCTTGATCTCTCTCCTGGGATCTTCTGAGGCTCCTCTGCAGCTAGTTTGAACGCAAGGGGAGCCAGGCGAGCTGGAGAGGCCGAAGTCCTGAAAGTTGATCTCAGGAAAAAGAGGGATTCTTTTCGTCCTCTGTCGCCACTTCTTTCAAGAATGAGCGCATGAGTCTCAGAGATCAGAAACCATTCCCCCCACGAGGCTTTCTGGCAGCCATACATGAGGAACATTGATGTGGC
This sequence comes from Tenualosa thibaudeaui, assembly GCA_027481765.1. NCBI lineage: Eukaryota > Metazoa > Chordata > Actinopteri > Clupeiformes > Clupeidae > Tenualosa > Tenualosa thibaudeaui. Next base: position 10,899,138 of record JAIFZK010000024.1, read on the forward strand.
ATCCAACAGCTTCATTTAACCCACACTAACACACACACACGCGCATGCTCAATGTCAACTACAAAACACAGTCCAGCTGATTTTCTTCCAAACCCATGCACACACACACACACACACAGTCCATATTTTCCATTAACAACAGTGCTTCCTTCCCATATCCGATGCTAAAATCCCAACCTGTGTCTTTCATCCTGTTCATTCTTTCAAGGCAGATCTATCCTTGGTTTGCCAATGTCACTGCGGATATCCACATATACAATGCAATTAAAGATAAGCCTAATCTTATACACCCACCCCCACACACACACACACACAAAAATCTTCATTTTTGCCCTCTCCTATCAAAGACTGACATGTGTGTGTATGTACAAACAAGCGGATTAGCTAGTGACTTCCATCCTTTAGATCAAACTCACACACCACACAAGATGTGAAGGCAACAAGGACCGTATGCAAACACTGCTGCATATACATTTATAAAAGCATATGAATATTAAAATAATCCCCTTGGCTGTGGGCTGAATATAAACAAGGTGGGGAAAAAAAGGATTGTTTCTCAATTTGCATGGTATATGGGAAGTATATGTGGGCTGATTGAGTGACAAGTGCGAGTGCAAGGCTTGCTTGCTATGCAGACACATCAAATAACATACAGCAATAACTTTGAGGCGTCTTACAAGCCTGCCGCCTGGTCACCGAGTGGAAGGGCAGAATAGTCTGCGTGCAAGAAGCCACCTCTAAGGTGATTGTTCTTTGTATATGATAATATATGATTATGCTACACTTAAACACGTTCCATAAGCAAGATGAAATAACTGCAGGCAGGTTTCTCTCACAATCTCTCTCTTTCTCTCGCTCTCTGATTATATGAAAAGAAACCCTCTGCAAAAGCACATAAATCCACTTTTATGCAGTAAATTTATGCCTCTTTCTTCTGCTGTGAAGGTGCTGTTGACAGAAACATGATGAAATCCACAGCGTGCCTCAGCGACTTACAGGCACAATAATAATGATAAAAAAATAACTTGATCGTAACAATAATGAAAAAAAAAAAAACACAGATCGTCTGCAAATGGATCTGTTATAAACACAGATAAATAAAGTCACTTGCTCATTACAATACAGCCCTTGCAAAGTCCCTAACAGGATGTTTTGGCAACATATGCAAATTTTGAGGGGGATTTGACAATATTTATTTATTTCAACACATCTGCTGAAGGTATTAATTCTAGTCTCTTATTTTAATACTTGGCTTTATGGCTTGTAATTGCATGATTTGCATTTTTTTGGCCCATTATAAATAATCCAGGGCGTTACAAGGCTTCCCCTGCCAAGCTGGCACAGGTCTTCCGGTTTAATCTTGTGAAACAGTTGCTTTATCTCCTCATTCAACCTGGGATTTATCTTTTTTGTTGTTACTTGGTGTCATCGATGCGTAAATGTTTACAAAAGACAACATTCACCCCCCACCCCTCATGCACACACACACACACACACACACACACACACACACACACACACACACACACACACACACACACACACACACACACACACACACACACACACACACACACTACCATCTCCACTTTACTCTTCGTTTCAGCTAATGCTAGAGTTCAGAGTATTAGCACAATTGTTATAGGCTAGTACACTTGCAGGGCTTTGTTAGAAATGCATTGAGGCAGTAATTCCTCTTACCACTTCTTTGAATTGGCGTCATGCTAACCTATTTATTTATTTATTTTTAAAATAAGTTACGTATTGCGGATTCACTTTGTGTGAGAGAAGATAAATAATACACATGGAGATGCGACTCGTACATGAGTGCTTTTTTCTTCTTCTTCTTCTTTTTTTTGTCAGTGTGCGATCATTCTCAGTCGACTGGGTTTTCCCGCTCCAGTCCTCCATTCCCCCTCCTCTCTCTCTCTCTCTCTCCTCTCATCTACCCTACTCCCTCCCTCCATCTTTCTGTCTCTCCCTCAGGGGCTTGGGGACCAAAGCTGAAGCACGGCTCCTTTCTGCATCTGACACATTATCACATCCACACAAATACAGTCACGGCACGCAGACGACACTCGCCGCGCTGCTGGCTTTTAGTCCTTTTAAACGCTTGTATGCAAATGCACAGACATACAATGATGCATCCATAGACACACACACGCACTCACACACACACGCACATATATATATATATATATGCTTCCATTCTCTGCCTCTCTCTCTCTCCCTCTCTCTCTCTCCCTCTCTCTGTGTGTTTGTGTGTGGCAGGGTTGAGTTTGTTAATACACACACCATCTAGGTAAAACAACAAATAACTGCAAACAATCATGTAACATTGCAATAAGCATAGTCATGACCAGCAAAGCAAAATAGCATAACATTATGCAGAGAAATGGCAAGACTGCCTGCACACCACACTGAAAGGAAACAAACAAGAAGGACATGGATCAAGCTGCCGGCGCCACAACAGATCTGGCCCAGATCTGGCCTTGTTCTGGCATTGTACTGGCATGTGGTATCTGTTTTAGGGTGAACTCCCTTTTGGGTCAAGTAATGGAGCTCCATACCTGATGATTATGAGATGAGCATTTTCCCTGAGTGACAGAACATGCAGTTCTAACCACACTAAAACCATACTGAATTAACACACTGTCACCACTGTCAAACATACTTGTATGCAATCTACACAGAGCTCTCTCAGTACTTGAAGCTCATCTTCTTCAAAATTCAAACTGATGCACAATCGGAGGCAGAAATAAAGCAAAACAATTTTTATTTTACCTAAAACCGCTTCTCATTTTGCATGCAGCTGTAAGCAAAGTCATGAAGGGGAAGGAGGGGGGTACGAGTGTGTGTGTGTGTGTGTGTGTGTGTGAGAGAGAGAGGGGGGGGGGTGGTGGTGAGTGGATGATCATAAAAACACAACGATTTGATATTCTCTCATGTAAAATTCATGCCCAATATGGCTGCATTTCAAAGAGAAGCATTGAGAGAGAGAGAGAAAGAGAGAGAGAGAGCACTGCATTCAACACTCTGCGCCTAATGACTGGTAAAGCAAACGGGAGTCAGCTGGCACGTGGAGCACCCTGTGAGTGCCCAGCAGGAGTCCTCTCCTCTCCTCTCTGCAGCAAACGTCCCTGCCCCTGTTCCTCGTCCTGTCCCCATCCCTGTCCTCGTCCTCGTCCCCAGTCCCTGTCCCCATCCCTGTCCCCTAGTCCCCTGGCTCCCTTGGCCACTGTACCCCCCGCTCTGTTCTGCCCTGCTTCAGCCAAGTGCTGACCCAACCCTCCTCCCAACAACAACAACACTCCACAATTAGATTTGGCCTGTTTGCAATCACACCATCACAGGAGGCCAGGGAGTGAGAGGGGGAGCGAAAAAGAGAGAGTGAATGGGAGGTAAAGTGTGTGTGTGTGTGTGTGTGTGTGTGTGTATGCATGTGTAAGAGAGAGAGAGAGAAACAGAGAGAAAGTGAATGGGATATAAAGTATTTGTGTGTGTGTGTGTGTGTGTGTGTACGAGGCATATTTAAGAGGGAGACACAGTGTAAGTGAAAGACAGACAGAAAGGGAGGGGAAGAGAGGTAGAATGAGAGAGGGAGAGAGAGGAGAGAGGTGGTGTCTGAGCGCCCCTGTCATCTGTTTGTCAGTCAAACCCGGCGAGGCGAGGCTCTGGGTCATCTGTCTGCGACGCTGGAAGCCGGGGAATGCCGCAGCGGAGGTACTGAGCACACAACTAATCACCGCCAGCCTTCAGCATACCCACACAAGCCTCCCCACACACCGACACACACTAACACACACACACAAATACACACACACACACACACACACACACACACACACACACACACACACACACACAAAAAAAACACACACACACAAATACACACACACCGATAAACACACTTAAACATACACCGACACACATACACACACACACCCCAACACATACACCGACACACACAGACAGACACACACGATGCTTCACTGACTTGTGTAACAGCAGTTTCTAGACGTAAGGTAAAAAAGCAATCAAATGATGATGCTTTCATAAGGTTACTGAATCATTCAAAACGTTGCCAAGGTGTCAGTGGAGTTTCATACTTGAAAGCGGTTTGTTATGGTTGGCTCTCAAGGAGAGACGTTGCATAAGCTCTTCTAACCCAAACATAAAATACTAACAATAAAAAAGTATGTCCTTCCACACAGTCTGTGACATTGACTAAAACTGTGTATAATTTATGCAATTCTACAAAGGATTAGGTTTAAGAAAAGATATATATATATATAAACCTGTGACAAAATATCTGAGTTTAATTTAAAACAATCAAGGTTGTGTAAATTTGCACAGTAAAAGTATGAATATAAATACAGCATCATAAGTACATGTCAATAATAACAATAATATAATTATATATGAAAACAACAACAACAACAACAACAACAGAAAATAATTGACACCAGTGTTGTTTTGAGCTGAGAATCTTCATGATGATTCTAGTGAGCGAATACGGTAAAAGCTGAATACCGTCTTAAACATCTAAACTGAAACTAGATGAGATGTGTCCCCACAACTCTAAAAGTGTGTGGAATTATGGTGTATTAGAACTGAGCCTTGCATTAAGTCAGTCTTAAAAGAGGCTGTCTACCACGCTGAAGAAATTACTATAAGTTGTTCTCAAGGACATTTTTGCAAAACACTAGGAGTCAATACTACCCTGTCCACTGCACAGCAGTCATCACTCTTCAGACATCAACAAGATTATGCTTGAGGTGCCTACACAACGAAACTACAGCAAGAAAACATTGCTTTGGATCAAAAACATAAATCAAAGTGTGTTCAATTTTCCACCATAGGTTTTAATATCCAGAACTGCCCCTTATTCAGCGGAGGCAGTTTCTCTCTGTCTCTTCTCTCTCTCTTCTCTCTCTCTCTCTTTGTGCTTCTCCCTACGAGCTGCTTAAAGGGGAAACCCAGTGTTTACCAGCAAAGGAATTCAGCATCCGGAATGGTGGGCGATCACATTGCCGAGACTGAGGTATTCTCCTTCATTTGTGTGCATACACAAACACACACACACACACGCTCACTCACTCTCACTATAGCAGCTGCACAACAACTTGCACTCGTTTACCCACACATACACTCTTTCACACACAAGTACATAATTTCAGTGAGGGTATGCAAACACACACACACACTCACACAACATATAACTCTCCCTCAAGTTCAAAAAGCAGATGCAAACCCCCCCCCCCCCCCCCCCACACACACACACACACACACCATCCCTTTTTTATGCTGCTTTATAGGTCAGTCTTAGTTTCAGGCATACTGCGATTGAACATTTCATTACTCCAGGATCACTTCCCCACAAACACCCCCCCTCCACCACCACCACCTCGCTCCCATCACCCCCCCCCACACACACACACACACACACACACACACACAGACCCTCCCACCCCATGAACTACCAACCCCCACCCCCTGCACCCCAACCCAACCATCTCCCTCTCGTCTGTCTGTCATCATGCTTTCTATCCACCCACCCACACACACACCCACCCCTCACCTTCCCCTCTCCAGCCAGAGCCCCGATATTGATTTGAATATATACCAACTCACCCCGGTGTGAAGCACACTCTGAAGAGGACGGTCGGCCACCAGGCGGTGTAAGCAGTGACTAGAGAGGCACTCCATGTACCACGCGTTCAGTCAGTCACTCACACCACCTCACTCACTCACTCACTCACACACACACACACACTCATACACACACACTCTCTCTCGTTTGCTCGCTTGCTTGCTTGCTCTCGCTCTTGCTCGCACGGCAGGGCACGCACGCTCCGCTCAC
>JAIFZK010000024.1:10910000-10950000 GCA_027481765.1 Tenualosa thibaudeaui
CTCTCCATCTCAGTGCTGTGGGCACTCTCTCCATCTCAGTGGAGCAGCCAGGGTTGCGGCTCTTTTATTTTCTGTCATTAGATTCAATGATAGAATTAAGGATAAGACCAGAGCCGGGGCTAGTGCATCAATAGAAAATCAATTATGTTGTCAGAATGTATGTCCCTACGTCTATTTCTCCCATCGCTCCTTTCTCGCTGTCTCATCTTGCGGTTCGAGGAGGAGAAGACGATGAAGAAAGAAGAAAAAAAAAAAAGAAAACGAATGTGCTGAGATTTGTAGCTTGCCAGTTTAATCACACTTTTTGATCTGATTTTCAAAAGCTGTTTATCCAGTTCAGCTCTGTGGCATTCGCATTTCTGACAAGCATATCGCATAATTCTGTGATAAACAAAATAAACACACAGGACTGGAAAGCGGACGCCACCATATGAACTTTTTTTTTTTCTTTCTCTCCCCTTCTTCTCTGGGAAATCTTCCATCATCGGTCTCTCTGTGTCAAACGATGGGAAGTGACGGGAATTTCACATAAAGCCTTTTCATGCCTGGTGAAATACTGGTGCTCCTGAATACAATAACTAAATAGGGCTTAAAAAATTTGAAGTAATGGTACAACGATTCTTTTTAGCTCGCATCTTCTTCATCGCACGCACACACACACACACACACACACACATGCGCACACATGCGAGCACATACAAGCACAAAATCACCAATTAATACTAAATTGCAACCACAATATTTTCCTTTCTATCCCCACTCCAGTGAGATCACTAAGAACCCTCGAGTTGCTCGGGGCGCCATTGTTGGCAGTGGTCGAGGAGCACCTAAGTCCTCCTCCAAATAATTTGAGGGTGAAGTTATGACCCCGAGTCCCCTGAAGAGCTCTTCCAATCTACTGCAGTGAGTGCAGCACAAACAATATCTGCCTCGGCCTCCACTCTAGCTTAGAGCAGCTCAGCTCGCCCTTCCCACCCCCCCAACTCCACACACACAAACACACAGACACACACAAACACACAGACACACACACACACAAAAAAACTCCAGCTTAGAGTAGCTCAGCTCGCCCCCCACCCCCAAGCCTCCCCTCCACACACACACACAACTACCTCTTGCCCAACTGCTTGGGTCTTTCACACAAGGCTCCCACCTTCCTCCCTCAATCTCTCTCTCTCTCTGTCTCTCTACCCAACGTAATGCAAAGAAACCTCGGGGTCACCAACCAGCACAACATCACACAGCAATGCCCACTTGCTCCTGAGATACAGCTATCAACACAATGCCATCTACACCACTTCTCTCTCTCTCTCTCTCTCATTCTCTCTCTCTCTCATTCTCTGTCTGTTTCTATCTGTCTTTCTCCAGTGCCAGCCTGGCTGCTGAATTGACTATCTTGGACAGTTCTGAAATGCTATCGCTATATGACATTTGGAGAGTGTGTTTGTTTCATCTTTTTTCAATCTGTCATTCTATCATCCTTTCCTTCTATCTGTCTTTTCTCTCTCCATCTCCCACCGTCTGCCCTCCATCCCTCTCTCTCTCTATCTTTCTTTCCACTCGATGTTCGGTCTGTAAGGGCTGTAATTGACTTGATGCTTCTCTCTCTCTCTCCTACTCGGACTGCTGTCCCCCTCCTTACACACACATTAACACACACACACACACACACACACACACACACAGAAACACAAAGAAACACACACACACACACACACACATATGCACAAAGACACACACACACCTGAAATGTGCTCTTAGAAGGGGCTGTACATGTATGTTTCAGACATGCACACACACACACACACCCCACCGGCCTTGGGAAGGATGCGGCCCAGATACACACTGAACCAGACCCTGTATTGGCTCTGGTGCAATTGTACAGCCCACGTCAGACTCACTTTATTTAATGACTCGGCAGCAGCAACTTCTCTCTTCTTTCCCTCTCCCTCTCTCTCTCTCTGTCCATCGCTGTATCTCTCTCTCTCTCTGACTCTCTTTCTCCTGGTCTCTCTATCTGTGTCTTTATGCAGTTCTCTGCAGCAGCTGTTGGCTAGCCCTAAGACATTGATGGGGAGTGTTGGATGGGTGTGTGTCGGCGTGGGCGGGGGATGCTGGTTGATGCGAGGGGCTGGAGTGGTGAGACTGTGTTTGTGTTTTGCTCATTTAATCAGAGCAACATACCTTGGGGAACGTTGTAGGTTTTTTTTTCAGCATTAAGAAAACACAACACCAAGAAGCGATGTGTTTGAAATTAGCCAGTCATTGCTAAATTGGTTACGGTATTTGCAGATAAACAAAGCAAAAACAAGAATGTATGCATTCACAATGAGGAGAGGCAATTTCAGCATCTCACCCTGAGAAAAAAAAATGAAAAAAATCCCCACCCCTGCACACATGTGCGCACACACACACACACACACATCGAGCAGCAACCACTCACACACATGCGCACACACACACACACACACATCGAGCAGCAACCACTCACACACACGCCCGCACACACACACACACAACCCTTCCCTGGGGGGCTAGACCAGCGCCTGCGCTCCTTCATATCAGAGAACCCCATTTTGATCAAATTAGTCTGACAAAGATCAATACAAACCTCCCTATTGTTGGGAAGCCTGCACTCCTTCCTCTCTGTCTTTTGCAGCGGCCCATACAGTAATGTGCCGGCGAGAAGTAATATCTGTTTCTCGCCAGGCCACATTATCCCTTAGTGAATCTGTCACTTCCCATCTCAGTTAACACACTGCGGAGTGGGGTTCATCACGCCCGCGAGTGGAGGGGAAAAAAAGAGAGAAAGTGAGAGAGAGAGAGAGAGAGAGAGAGAGAGAGAGAGAGAGAGAGAGAGAGAGAGAGAGAGAGAGAGAGAGAGAGAGAGAGAGAGAGAGAGAGAGAGAGAGAGAGAGAGAGAGAGAGAATGAAGGAATGATAATGCAGCCAGGATTGAATACAGAGCAAAAAAAAATGCAAGCTTAAAAGCTTGGGTACGGGTATGGTGGGGGGAGGCCCAGAGATGAGAAGTCCAATTCAGATAGAGAAGAGAGGGAGAGAGAGAAAGAAAAGAGAGAGAGAGAGAAAGAAAGAAAGATGGAGAAAGGGATGCAATAAAGACAGTGCAGTGTTGCCCCTGGGTCATTCTCTGAGAATGTGGGGTAATGCAACTGATAAACAAGAGGCTTTGATACAGTGTGTGTGAGTGTGTGTGTGTGTATGTGTGTGTGTGCTCATGCGGAGGGCATCGTGCAGATAAGAGCCCGGTTGCTCCGGCGAGTCTTTGGCTTTGTGTCAAATAAGGGGGATGGGGTTAACCGGCCTGAGCGAGCAGGGGGCGAGAGCACCATCGCTCCGTGTCATTCTGACGGGGTTGCAGTTCACTGGAAATCTATCATCTCGGGCCCTGTCCTGTCTGGGGCTGTGGATCAGCGCACAGTAGATTTGATTTGACAGGGTCGCAAGGTGGCGCCTGGAGACATTAATAAACTCTTGGGGGTTTGCGCTGACCCCTCACACTGAGCACTTGACCCAACAGGTTTCCACACTGATCAAAACAACACAGCCAAAACATAAAAGGTACACAACATCGAAGAAAGGTAAAGCTGAAGGTAAAGCTTTGTCTTAGAAAAGGGAGACTATTTTTTTTTAAATTCGTCATTAATTTATCATTTATCATTAAAGGTCTTTCTTGTATAATTTCTTTCATAAGCAATAAATTCACAAGCTCTTGAATATCTACAAATGATAGGTCATTTATCTGCATGCGAGTCACTTTTTCACTTGCAGACGCATGAAAAGAGAACAAAATGTCTGCACCCTGCTTTCCAAAAAGCCTCCCTCCCTTTTTACAGAAAGAGCTCTTTTATTTCGCTAAGAGGAAAATAAAAATGTCCCATAAATCCTGTGAGCTTCATTTAAAAATCAGCCCTTGAGAGGAGGAAACAGAAAGAGAGGGAGAAGAGGAAGAGAGAGAGAGAGAGAGAGAGAGAAAGAGAAAAAGAGAGGGAAGAAATTGAATCTTATCAATTTCACTCTCTGCTATTCATTTCCCTGATTGCCTGGCGGAACCAGTATCAAAGGCCTGAGACGAAAGCAAAATGACACACTCCTGAGGCTGACTAAGACATGCCCGGTGGCCAGAAATGCCACGTTTCCATAATCTCACTCGAGCTCCACGCACTTGGCCCCTCCACTCCGACAAGACAGGAGAGAGGAGAAGGAGAGAGAAGAGAGAGGAGAGAGAGCCCTCGGCTCCCAGAACAACTCCCCAAACATCAGGCAGGTATGGGTGCTCTGAGAGGTCTGCTTATTGCGATGGTGGTGTAATTAAAAGAGATGTGATAGAGAGACGTCTGTTTTTTTATTTTTCTTGTAATGTATTTTTGTCAATCTGATTTTTTCAGTCATGCTGATGCTTGTTTTTCTCAAGCAACTGCAATATGGCCAGAGGGTTTGTGTTAACCCACTTTCCCATCACACTAGATATAAAACTGACATGCGCTTTAATTTAGATGTGTAAAAAGTAGCGTACATGTATTTTTTGAAAAAAAAAAAAAAAAAAAGAAAAAAAGACACATGAGATTAGCAGGAGAGACTACCATAAAGATAATTGACTGGTATGGATTTGCCAGACCCCAATTAGATCGAGTCAAGATCGGCTCTGGAACCTGTGATTGGGATCTCAGTAGAGCTCTTCTTCAAACAGGCTGAAATCTTTATTAAAAATGTCAAACGTTGCCTGAGTGTTATCTGACATTTTCTTTAATGTTCAAGATGGCTGTGTGTACTTTTCTCTTTGAGATGGACTTTAGGCTTTGAAGACGAGTTCAAGACAAGGACCAAGAAGCTGAGGGGGGTGACCATTGTTAATATGACTGGAAGAGAAACACCATAAACATCACAAGACAATGACCAAGCATGTCAAATGTGATAGAACCAGGCACTTAAACCACAAATGCAAGACCACAATGAGAATGAGGAGGAACCATTTGCAAATAACCTTTCTAAAAATATCTACTTAAGAAGCTGCCGCTAAAAGATTAGCATGAGACCGCTGAATTACGTAGAGCCGTTACAAAATCAAAGGGAGACTATATAACAATGCACTCTAGCAGCACCTGCTGGCTGCTTTGAAAACTACACAGACACCGAGTCCATCCAAACCAGATCATCTGAGCTCTGGTTTCACATCCACAGTCTCTAGCAACACAAACACACACACACGTGCACACACACACAGACACAGACACTCACACACATACACAAACACCAGGCTGCATCTTCACAGAATCATAATTGAATAATAATCTAATTTGTATTCTATGACCGCTCTGGTAGCGGGTGAGCTTCTTCTTCTTCTTCTTTTTTTGTATTTCAGTTTTATTTATTTATTTATATTTGAGACAGATAAAGTCAATTATCTCCGTTTCCTTTAATGTTTTAATTTCGAGCCGACACTATTATGTGTCGACAGATAGGGTGAGCAATGATTAAAATAGCAACTTGTGTTGGTTGGGGAGCTTTGAAATGACTTGTCCTATCAGAGGGAATACACAGGGGAAGAGTCCCTCTCCTAGCCGTTAAATCCCAGGCGTTTAGCATATTGTATGCCCATGGCTGTTAAATTAGTCACATCTGAAATAGCCTAATTAACAGATAGTAGCTTAACCTACTTATCAGAGCAAGCCACTCGGAGCTTTTTTTATATAGAAGGTGGGCTGGGGTGGAAGGGGTGTGTGTGTGTTTGTGTGTGTGTGTGTGTGTGTGTGTGTGTGTGTGTGTGAGGGTGGTGGTGGTGGTGGGGAGGGGGGGGGGGGTTGTGGATTGGTCTCATCCTTATTCCTTTGAATTTGAGGGATACTGAAGCTTGGCATTCACCACTGATAACGGTCTGTTTGTATGTGTGTATATGTGTGTATGTGTGCGTGTGTGTAAGTGCTTGTCTGTGTAAAAGGGATGTGCATGTTTTTTGTTCAAGTGAGTGCTCTTTGTTACCCCACCCACTCGTGTGTGCACGCACACACACACACACAGGTGTCAAGGTGTGGAGCCTGGTGGGGCTGGCTGGCACAGTGCAACCATGTCAAGTGGGCAGCAGAGAGGTCGGACTAAAAACAACACAGCAGCCATTAGAACAATGGAAACATTCTGTCCTGCCTGCCTTTAATGTTATTTGCAAATGATACACTACTTATGCCTCTCTCTCTTTCTTTCATCATTTTCTCTTTTTTCTCTACATCCCTCCTTCCCTCTCTGTCTCCCTTTATTTTTCTCCCTATTATTTTCTCTTTCCTCCTGCAATTAGAGGTAAAAAGGGATTGAGTGGAGGAGGCAAGATAAAGGAGCAGCATGAGGCAGCTCTAAATGCCACATCAGCCAGCCAATCACACACTTCATACGGTGCAATTTAGACAGATTACACAGAATCGATTAAATCAGGGTTGGGTTCAAATCATGATCATTTTCCATAAAATTCAGCGTTTGTTTTCGTCTGTCTCTCTCCCTCTCTCTTTTTCTCTGCTTTCCTCACTCCCTCTCTCTCTCTTTTAGCAGTAAACCACTGTTTGTGAGGGACAGGCTGCAAGGTGTTATTTTGCTTTCCAGATGCATGGCTGTGTGTGCGAGAAAATGCAAAATAATAAATATATAAATTAAATATGGCAACCCAGCGCCACTAACAGCAGCAGTACAGCCATCACAATGTCCCTAATTAATCACCAAATGCCCGTAAGGCATAGCACAAACAACTGAAGCAATTCCTGCAGTAAATTTGATAAATCTAGTCTGGGCTGCATGCAGTGGTCCAGGCCAATTGTCTTGTTCCCCTTTGTAGTCACCTACCTTAAAAACATTTCCACAAGCTGGTAGTCAAGCATATTAGAAAATAAAATACAATTCTGCCACCTGACACTTCAATTTAGCTCCCTCAGACGGCCCCAGCCGTCAGAGCCAGAGACACGTAGCAGTGCAGGCATGATAAAGAATCCTTCCCCCAAAAATCACTTAACTGATCGCAGGTTTGCTAGTAATGCACAGACACACACACACACACACACACACACACACACACACACACACACACACACACAGCTCCCCTGTCTTCCACGCTGTTACTCTGCTCTGCTTCTCTCTTTCTCTCCACCCCTCGTCCATCTCTCTCCTCTTGTCTTTCTCTCTTCGTCTCTCCTTCTCTCTCTCTCTTTCACTGCCGTCACTACATTACTGCTTCACAGTCTGCAGCCACAATCTGATTTTAATTGACTGCGTTGTTGGAGGTGGGGGAGTGTGTGCAAGGATGGAACGAAAGAAAGGACAGAAAGAGAAAGACAGAGAGAGATAGAAAGAAAGAGAGAGAAGCTGCATCACTCCTCCATTCTTCTTATTCCTGATCTGTCCATACCCCTCTCCCCCCCACCGTCAACTGAAGAGTGTATTCACATTCCCATAATCGGAATGCTTCTAACCACATCAGTGACTGTGTCGCAGTGGAAGGTCTGTGTGTGTGCGTGTGGCGGGGGGTTGGGGGGAAGGTTCCTCTAGTTTGACTAAAACCGAGACACTAGTTTCTCATAACTACTCCTCCTGCAGTAACAACCTCTTTCCCCCTTCACCTTCATACCTCCCCCTCTCCATCCCTTTATTCCCCTTTTGCCCCCTCCCTCCCCCTCTCCAACTGCCCTCTCAAGCCTTAAGCCATCAGAGGCTGCTCACCTGACCTTGGTCTGGTCCAAGCAGTCACTCAACCAGCCCTAAGCAGTCGTAATGCAGGTAACAGGCATAACAATCTCCCCCTCAATCCATTACTCACCACATCAAATGATCATTTAGCGAGGCCCTGCTTGGTGATGGATTGACTCTGCCTGCGCCTAAATCACCCGCATAAAACCGGTATTGTGACAATGCTGAGACTGTGACAGGTTAAGGGATCGTATTGATTCACGGCTGCGGCCAGGGATGGGAGGGTGTCAAAGGAGGAGGGGGGGGGGAGAGAAAGAGAGTGAGTGTGTGTGTGTGTGAGAGAGAAGAAGAGAAACAGAGTGAGAGGAAGACCAAGGAGTGGGGAGGGCAAGAGACTAGCTCAAGGTGAAAGCCATCGTCTTGGGGAGAAGAGTAAAGGAGCAAAGTAGAAAATGGCTGCAAAGTTCAGAGAGCTGTTGACGACCTTCGGTCCTTACCTTTAATTGTTGGAAATCATTTTGAAATCACTGTAACTGCATTAAGGCATTAAATAAGCAACACTTCATCATGCCTTTCTCACCATTTCACAGCGAATTTGCTTCAGCTATTTCGGCCATTTTCCCCAGGTCTCAACTTCAGACATGGAAAAAAAGAACATTCCAGACAAATTGTCCTGAAGGATGGCTATTTCTTAACGCTGTTCAGTTTTGTTGATGCCTGGGGCGAAACGAGGCCTCTTCTCCCGCCTTCTTCCTGCGATGCTCTTTGTTTTTTTTTTTTTTTGCCGGTATTTTACAGCGCCAACGCTTCCGGTGTCAGCGCTCACAAATCGGCCGAAGGAGTCAGACAAATCACCGGCGGCCGAGAGGCAATATATGAAGCCACAGCCCTCCACGGGAACGACTGCTGAAATCAGCAAGTTTGCAGGGTCACGCTCCATACCTTTCACTCTCTCTCCCTCTCCATCCTTCTCTCTCTCTCTCTTTCTTTCTCTCTCTCCGTCTTTCTTTTTTACCTCAGTGCCTGGACAGGCAGGGCAATCAATCTTAACTAGAGCCATTCCTTGGCAGGAGTGAGAGCTGCCATTTGTTTTCTTCCTTTGGGATGCGGCCTGCCTTTTTTCCTCCGGAATTTTCTCTCGATGCAGCAGTTTTTACATATCCGTGCGTTATTGGTTTATTATGGCCATAAAAGGCCTGATGCACCCTCAGCTGGAGATACATGGCAGGTGTGCATGCACGGAGAAAAGGCTGCCTGTGCCGTTGCCACGGTAGCCTACAATTGGAGGGCAATTACCTACATCTATAAATACCTGCATCTATAGCGTAAAATTAACAGCTGCGTGTCCTGATCTGAAAATGAGAATTATGTGTAGAGTAAACATTGCCTTAGTCATCACTTTAAAATGGTAAATGCAAACTATTTAAGGTTACCTCTATTTTTGGACAAAATAACTGTCCATATGTAGGGTCATTCTCGCACTTAGCCTCTGCTATTTATTTTGGCTTTTGTGTATATATGTGTGTGTGCGTGCGGGTGCGTGTGTGTGTAAGTGGTTGCTGCTCAATGTGGAGTAATGTTTTCCCTGCCACTGGTGCAGCGTGAGGCCCTTTGAGAAAATCTACATAATGAAATTAAACAAGATGGCCCTGCTCGCAAGGACATATTATTTGTCATGCAGCCATCCAGCTATTCAAAAAACCAACAACAACAACAAAAAAGGGTACATGTTTTTCAGAGAGAACACAAAGCACTGGGTATGGAGGGACAAGTGATTCAGATGAAACAGAAAGAAAAGAGAAAGGGAGATAGAGAGAAAGCCAGAGAAAGAAAGAAAGAACGACAGTGTGAAGAGTAAGAGCTTCCTTTCATTAATCCATGAATGTAATTACGGTAGAAACAGCCCCCGGCTCTCTGAATTATGTCCTTCAGCATGTTTCCTTTACTTCAGCATGTTCTGATGTTTGACATGTTTGGCTGCAACAAACAAGCGGAGGCCACAGCTAGTCATTTACTATCTCGCCCGTCGCTCAATGAAGACATTTATGCACACACACACACACACACACACACACTCACACAGAGGAAACATCTCAAGAACACACGTCCAATTTAAAAGACAGAGAGTGGAGGGGAAACGGACCCGAGATTATACATTAAATGAGACAAAATGATGAATGTTAAAAGAAGTCGTTTAAATGTACCTCTCAGAAGTAAATGTTAGGAGAGAGAGAGAGAGGAAGAGAAAGAGCGAGAGAGGAAGCTCAATCATTCTGGCAATTCCACAAATAGCTTTTCACTCAGTTAAGCTAATTTAAGCACAGTGTTGGTAGCAAAACACAAGCAGGTTGGATGAGACAAGAAACAATCATCTGCCGTGTGTGTATGCATGTCAGTGTGTCTTTGTGGGTGTGTGTGTATGCATGTATATGTGTGTATGTGTGTGTCTTTTAAACACCACTCAGTACAATAGCCAGATAAAGAACCATATGATTAGGTCCTCATCATAGATACTAGGTCTTAAACCGCTTGTGGGTTTAAGACATGTTGAAGACTTGGCCTGAACAACTGTGGCGCCAGCTCTACAGACTCTGAGTCTTGCACAGACATAGATGTGCTTATCTGTTCTGCTTGTAGGGGTTTTTGGCGGTGTTCTCAGGCTGAAACCCTTCTGTACCATCAGCAGAAGGCCGTGATTGGAGACGAGATGGCAGGGACTTCTCCTTTAATTTGACCCAGTTTACCTGAGTGTTCCCCCTGAGATACGCAACGTAATTAATCAGTGTCTAGTCAATTTCAAATGCCATCCCATAAGCCGCCCATCTGTTTGGTGTCAGGCATCATTTACTGTGACACCAAAGGTTTTTTTCCCTTTTTTAAAAGTAAATCTCACTTTAATTTTCTCGTACTATAAGTGTACTATTGTTGATGTAACTCCAGAATATTTTTTCTGTATCTTTATATACACAGAAAAACAATTTTCTTAATTGTGTAGTATGATAAAATCACCATCAAGCTACTTCTGCCTGTATATATATTTACATACACACATTATCTGACATCACATCACCAGCCTGCAGGTACTTCTACTACAAAGCACAATGCAATGTGCATCCATAACAACTTAATTATCTGAGTACCTTGTCCCTGCTTTTGATTCTGTTTCTATGCACCCAAATGCACCACTCCCAACTTGACCATCCATCATAAGAACATCACATGTTCGACAGCATAAAAAAATTATATCTGTCAGAAAAAAAGAGTTGGATGGAAGCAGAGAGGAGAAGAGAAGAGAAGTGGGGGTAGAAAAGGGGGAAGAAAAGAGGTAGAGTGGTGGAGGGGTTGCCAGTTACAGGCATATTCACAGTAGGGACCGCAGTGGAGAACCACATTTCAATCAGTACCATGGACAGCAGCACCTCAGGGCCTAAGGATGAGCCCCTTTTCTCAAGCAGCTTTAATAACCCTCTCTGTCCCCCCGGCACAGTTTATCTGGGGCATAAAGGGTTATTTTCACCAGGCCAAGTCTCTCTTCAACTCCCTCATAAATCCCCTACACAACAAGCTGAGGGCTCCCTCCATCCCTCTTTTTCTCTCTCTCTTCACCCGCCCCCCACCCCCCTTGCACGTGTACACATATTCAGACATCATATTTGACTTAAATCCCTCTGCAATTTGTTTGGTTTGACACCGTTGACACTTTGATTAATCTAATTTGCTCGGCCACGTTTACAGGTTCCGACGGCAATGAATCTATGTTTTATACAGTTGGGCCACAGCCCTCTCTCCTCTCCTCTTCTCTGCACTCCACTCTTTCTTTTTCCACCCCCGTTCTCCTCTGCCGACCGGACCGCTGCCTGAGTGACGGGAAACACAGTTCTGTGCCAGCCAGCTGAAAGAAGAGGGGTGGGGGGTGGGGGGGTGGGGGGGAGGAGAAAAACAGGGGCCCTGGCTCTGCGCTATTCAAGACCTGGCTCGGTCGCGAAGCGCAATAATTAAATTACACCCCAAGCCACGGGTTTAAAGAAATCAGCCGTGATTGAGAGAGAATAGCAAGTGCCTGCCTTTTATTGTTTCCTTGCTGGCTTTCTGGTACACCACTCCAGGCTGAGGTGATTCAGAGGTCTGACGGCAAGACGACAGAGAAAAAGCGGGGGGGAAAAATAGAAAAAGGAAAAACGAGAGAAGAGAGAGAGAGAAAGAGAGAAAACATTCCACTCTGCAGATGGAGCAGCGAGGCCTTTTTCAGACCAACCCAATCACAGAGGCAAGCGCTTGCTGTAGCCGTGCCTAAGAGGGGGGGCTCTTGCATATGGTGACTGGAGAGGGCTGTCGGCTGCAATATTGTCAGGGGCGTGTGAGGCCTCGTGTTTGTCTAACTCGCGAGCTGCTGCCACTGTTGTCTCAGCGGCCCAGGTCGCTCAGAGGCGGTGGCTGACTGGCTGTCTGTGCATTGTGTGTCGTTTTTGTTTTTATTTGTTTTGTTCGATTGTTGTTGCTGTTGTTGTTGTTGCTGTTGGTTTTTTTCCCAGCACCATAATGCCATGTGACACACAGCGACTGCACAGGTGCATCTTATTTATGCCGAGGAGGAAATGCCCTTCCTCGGGGTTTGGCGAGAGCAGGGCAGCAGGGGCGATGCCCTGGCCAAGAGATTCCCATCAACAGCAGGAGTGACGGGGCACTGAGCGGGCACGCAGCACGACAGTGAGTGCCTTTCCTGAGGCCACTCTGGTGACCTGAAAAAACAAAACAAAAAAAAAATGATGATGGCCTCCCAGGGTCCCCAGCATAAATAGAGGCATTGAGCTTAAGAACTAAAACCGGGCATTTGATCCTGCCAGCCTCAGCAGTTTTTACCTCTCCTCTCATCATACACACACACACACACACACACACACACACACACACACAAGAAACACATTATTCTGGTGTGTTAAAAAGCATTTTGCGAAACATGCCGATGTTAGCAATTCTGGATGCATGGCCGCTGAGCAGATAACAAGCTGGTCAATATTCAAAACTGGGAATTTAATTGGCTGTCCCCCTCAACCCTGGCCCTCAAACGCCCCCCCTGCCCCCCCCCCCCACCCCCCACCCCCCGCGCCTCCACACACACAGACACACACTCATCTAATCACACACACACACACCTCCAATCCTCCCCAATCCCATCCTTCCTCTGAAGCATTTACCTGCCTGGGTGTCAAGGGGCTAGCTAGAGAAATACATTATTGAGACTCTCCATTAGAGCCGTGCTGGCATTAGAGGCATGTTGCCCTCCACAACACAGCTCATTTACGCCCCACCCCACACACACACATACACACACACACATACACACACACACACACAAACACATTATGCACTGCCCGTCGCCATTCTGTAGCTCTGGGAGCCTGATGAAATAACTAGGTTTCTGTCACTTCCAGTCAAAAACGACGTGGCCTTGGATGGTGACAGTTTGTAACATTGAGGGGTCGTCGCCTCTATTACTGTAATATGCTCCATCAAAGCGAGGACGGAATAACATTTATTTTACCAGGGAAAATTGCCAGGGACTGAAGATTCCCCCTCCCTAACACACACACACACACACACACACTCACACTCATGCAAAATGCATCTTCGAGGTGGTGCTGGGGGTGCCGGTTGGTCTTGTAACTAGAAATGTGGCATCTCCCGCGGGGGCGGTGGAGCACGATTCCGAAACATTAATTGCAACGCGAGAAACAATCACCTATTCATAGAGGCCTGCCTCACAGGTCCACACTGAACCCTGTCTAATAAACTGACACACACAGTCACACACACACACACACACACACACATAGATACACACACACATGCACACAGATACGCACACACTCTCTCTCTCTTTCTCTCTCTCTCTCACACACACGCACACACACATACAAACGAGAAATCTAAACCATATCCATCCACCTTTCGCTACCTTTTCAGAATCAAAGCCTTGGCATAAAAGGTGCACTGAGCAGATTATCACACACACACACACACACACACACACACACACACACACACACACAGACAGACACACCAAGTGTGTCTGACTCTCCGCTTTTTCCACGAGCCAGTGTTGGCACGGGCCTCTGTCTCATCTCCCCGTGAGCTCACTGGATCCCTGAAGTGCATTATCTTCCACCGCATTGCAATTACCTGCAGATGCTTCCCCACTCTTCCTCATGTCTGATCGCTTGCATGCACTGCTCCTTAAAGATGTCACTTAGGGGCTGCGCCGCACTGTGTTTGTCCCTCTGTCCCCTCACACACACACACACACACACACACACACACACACACACACACACACACACACACACACACACACACACACACACACAGTCCTCCTTAAAAATGTCATTTAGGGCCTACACCACACTGCGCCTGCCTCCTGGTGTTCTTTAAGCCTTTGGCAGAGTATAGTGCCACTATTCAGCCCCCTAACACACACACACACACACACACACACACACACACACACACACACACTCCTTCACACTGGAAGGATGGGTATACCACTTCTGAGATGGCCACAGTCGGATGGCCACAGCATTGTCCGCACACCGCAGTGCATATAGATTTTCCTGCCTTTCAAAGGCTCGTCTGTAACCCCACACCGACGCTTCTCTGCTTATGGAGTCAATCTCTGTCCACACGCCGTGGGGCTGATATTGAAACCACAGGGTGCATTAGAGAAAACTGCTTCCGATTTGTAGGAACATTCTTTTCCAATTGTTAATTTATTTATTACCCCTTGGACAGAAAAAGAGAGGAAAATGAGGGAGAAAAAAAATGTTTTTGTTGCTGTTGAAAAAATAAAAGAAAGGCTGAAAACAGATGGCGGGTGTTTTTTTTTTAGGAGAAAAGAAAAAGTTTTCAGACAAACTGCTCAGGGAAATGAAGACCAAAACCATTTCCCAACGCTTTAATTTAGTAAAACCTCCGTCTGTTCACAAGCAGGCTTACCGCACACAGGCAGCGACACAGCTGGGGTGTCCACAGAACCGTGGATACCTGGGTAGAAACATAGAGACAGGGGCGGACGAGGGATTGGGTGATTGGTCGGGCGGGTGGATGGAGGGTTTCCACGGCCACCGTTGGGACGGCTGATATTTCTGGTCAGCGGCGGAGCAAGTGTCACAACGTGTGCTGCCATTTCTTGACATGGTGCAATTTCCCGTAACCCTGTCAGAGCCAATTACACTGTCCCACTGCATGACTGCCGGTTCCCCAAGATGGCTTGCATATCCCCACACAGGCATCTCTGTCCAGTCGCTGAGAAACAAGGGGAGAATGGAGAGAGAGAGAGAGAGAGAGAGAGGGCATAGACACAGCCAGAGGCGAAAACTGCTTGGCTTATTAGCCGGAAACCAGAGTGACGGGCATTAAGAGCAGAAATATTATATGACTGGATATGTGTGGTCAACAGGAATTTGACACTGACACCTCCCAATAAAGAGGTCAGCATATTCCAAATGACCACAGCCTATTTTAAGACCAGACAGCGTCTGTATTCTACTGTTTTTTTATTTTATAATTTTATACTGATTATAAAATAGAATAAGCAATAGTTTAAACAAAAATGGAGTCATCTGATTTTGACCATTTTTTACATAAATACGAAAAAAACTACTTGCCAAATTCAGCTGTTCTCTCTTTCATGCTTTCTTGCTTTCAAAAGAGAACTGATCTGCTGACATCATTTCGCTACACGTACCCTACAACATCCTCATTCTCATCATTACAGATTCATCATTCACATAATTGGGAATAGATTTTAGCCTTACAATGTTGCGGGCAGGCGTTACCATGTTGTATCTGTCTCTGCCCAGAGCTAAGAGTAAAGCTAAGAAGTAAAGAAGAACAGAGGCGAGAGGGAGGATTAAGAGGGGAAAAAGAGAGGGAAGGAAATATACACTGTGGAAAGACAGGAAGAAAGGGATGGAGGAAGAAAAAAGCCCATGAGCCCCAAGAGTGCCGGCCAGTCAGACGTCCCTGGTGTCAGCCAATGGGACTTATATGCCTCCCCCCCCCCTCCCTCCCTCACTCTTCCCCTCTGTCTGTCTTTCTTTGGGGTTAGCCAGTGAGAGTTAGATGCCCCCCCTCACTTTCTCTATCTTTCTCTCTCTAACACTCTTTGTAACTTTCTCTGGTGTCATCCAGTTAGACACCTTTCTTTCTATCTCTTTCATTCTTTCTTTCTTCGATACCGCTCTCTTTCATACATTCCAGTCTCTTCCAGGTACTGGAGGCTAAGTAGCCCTCTCTCCCCATAAGCCTGAGCCTGAGTATGAGCTAGGGTGGGTTCGGGCCGACTGGGGGGGTTGGCTGGGGGTTGGGATTTGGGGGTTGGGTCGACAGCTGCAGCATGTCTCTCCCCTACAGCCTCCATGGAGAGAGAGAGAGATGGAGAGAGAAAGAGTGAGAGAGGAAGAGAGAGAGAGATAGAGAGAACGTCTTCCGGAGGTGTTCAACAACACCAGCCTCTTTTCCTCTCTAACCCTTACTCTCACTCCCTCCCTCCATCCTTCCCTGTCTGTTCAATGTTTCTCTCACTCCCTTCCTCTTGGTGTCTGTCCTTTCCATCCTCTCTCTCTCTTTCTTTCTCTCTCTCTCACTCATTTCCTATTTACGCAAATATACTCCAGTGGCCCCAGTCATACTTCCTTTTTGTTTGTCCATCTCTGTCTCTCTCTCTCTCTCTCTCTCTCTTTGTCCGTCTATCTCAACACCCCAATCTCTGGTTCTCCCAAGTTCTCTCTCTCCCTCCCTTCCTTTCTCTCTCTCTCTCTCTATCTTTCATATTCTCTGTAGAAGGGTGAGAACATGAAGACTGACACAACCCTGCGGAGACATCACGTTGGATTGATGTGCCAACAGACAGCATGGTGGGTAAAAAAAAGAAAATGCATTCAACATCAGCGATGTGATCGCGAGTACAGCACACAGGTTTGAAAATGTGCAGACTGATGTGTTAACCGCGCCATCAAGGAGGGAAGGATAACCTGCTATGATGCACACTTTTGTTCTGAAGGGCCGCAATCATCATTTTGTCACATGGGGCCCTGCCAGTGTCGCAGAGGAGAGGAAGAGAGAAAGTGTGTGTGCATGTGTGTGTATGTCTGTGTGTGTGTGTGTGTGCGCATGTGTCCATGTGATGTGTGTGTATATTTTAATGTGTGTGTGTGTGTGTCTGTGTGTGTGTGTGTGTGTGTGCATGTGTCCATGTGATGTGTGTGTATATTTCAATGTGTGTGTATATTTCAATGTGTGTGTGTGTGTGTGTGTGTGTGTGTCCATGTGATGTGTGTGGTGTGTGTATAATTTAATGTGTGTGTGTGTGTGTGTGTGTGTGTGTGTGTGTGTGCTAGGGGGACTCCCATTTGTGACTCTGGAGGGTGTGAATTTTAGAGATTTGTTTCAGAGGGTGTCCTCCTCTCTCCAACTCCTTAACCATGATTAATGGCACATGCCTGCAATGGAACGCCTAATGTGTGCACAAAATTATAACAACTTAAAATTCAGAGCAGAAATCAACACCACCCCCCTCCCACCCATCTTCACAACTCTTAACTACTGACTAGTTGCTTGGTAAATTGCCTCTCTCTTTTTCTCTTTCTCTCTCTGCTTCACCACGGTATTAAATTATCTCACATTAGCCAATATTTAAGTGTGCTCCCTCAAGCAATTTGCAGAAATCTGAAAACAGAAGACTTCTGCACCGACCTAATCAAGGTTGGGTAAACAAACGCTAATGCCGACGCTGAGCTATGGCTAGGTGCATGGCAGACAGGCAGTGCAGGCAGGCAGCTGCTGGCATGCTTCATTTGTGGCCACATTAAGGCAGCTGACTATCATCAAGCACAATCCATCATTTTGGCAACATGTGAATGGTTACTCAATTAGAAGTGTTAATTTGGGATTTAAATTCCTTTGTCAAAGGGGGGGGGGGGGGGGTGACTCATACATGTTCACAAAATAGAAGGGAAAAGTTTGGGGGTCTGCAGTAGAATACTCAGACAAAAGATCAGTGCCAGAACTGTGCTGGTGGTGGCCCAGAATCACTGGGTTGCCTTGGACTTATACACACAAACACACACACACACACACACACACACACACACACACACCTTTTGCACAAACAGGCAATGGGTTCCATTGTAGTCTTTGAATCAAATTTTGAACCACTCTGCACTGACCCAAAGGTACATCGGTTTAGAACTTGAAAAGGTAGGATAAGATGGTTGTTTCACTGAATTAGGGGATGTTATTTCATGGTTTGGAGAAGAGAGAAGGTTGATAAACAATCTTTGATGTGCAATCCACAATCTTACTGTTCATTTCAACACAACACACTCCACTGACGTCGCGTCTATTAAAACGGCTCTTCTCAAAACTGGGTAGGTTAACACCAAGATTTAGCAAATCCTGAATGCAACCCATTCAAAAACCCACTGCATGTTAATGAAAAAGCTAACAGCTGCAAAACATGAACTAAAACAAACAGAACTGAGAGCCTTTCAGAGATCTGGCTATGACAAACGCTACATTCACAACAAGATCTTCCCCCGTAGCACTGATGTCTGTGGGGCCTAAGCTGTGTGTGGAAGGGAGATTCTGATCTGTCTCACAATGACATAAATGATTCACTAAACACATTTGCCCCACATCTGACAGTGTGGGTAAAAAGCTGCAGAGGAGAAAGTTGTAAGCATTGATGAGTCGAGGCATATTAACAAAAGCATTACTGAGGACACAAACAAGGAGGGGAAAATAGTCCATGTTGTGATTGTCACTTAAATCATGGCTTAACTTGCCCACTCATACACAAACAATACCCAGTTCTCTCAATAGATGTGTTTAGATCCATGTGCTCCCCCCCCCCCCCCCCCCTCCATCCTTCTGAAACTTCTTTGCAAAAAAACAACAACAGTGCACCCAGAAAAGAGGAGGAGAGGAGAGGAGAGAAGAGGAAGAGGAAGAGACAAAAAAAGACGAGGCTTGCCCCAGAAAGAGACAAGCTCCAAACAAGCCTAATCCACTGTGTGCATTCGTGATCACTCAAAACAAAAGATCCAAGAATAAACTGCTTTAACTGGCAAGCGCTTCCCGTCCCTCCCCGCACAGGGGAAAGAGAGAGGCGCCTCGCCGGAGTCCTCGGGTGGCAGGGATGGCTGAAAATGACAGTTCTGTGCCAGCTCCCTTTATCTGTGCTCAGCCAAAAAATCACTGCGACACGTTTGCCGGCGCAGGCCCACTTTTATTAAGGGAAAGGAGAGGTCAATAGTTGCTCATTAAGCCAAATGGGCATGTTGGACAGGGCATAAACAATAGGAACACGCCGCAATTTCCATTCTGCTATTTGATTCAATAATCATCGCCATCATCATGATGATCATTACCATCATCACGGTCATTATTAAAAACAAAACAACAGCAGAATGAGAACAGCGCAGAGCGTCTGTTTTCTTTTTTTTTCTTTCTGTTTTTTTGGCTGCCTGTGATTGCTGCTCTGTTAACACCTAGGTAAAGCGAGAGAGCGTGAGCTGCTGAAAAATTCATCCGAGCTTTATGCAACCGATGCCATTTGTGTCAAGTGCTGCCACCATCATAATATGTTATTGAGAAAAAAACACTTGAGCTCAACTCTCTCTCTCCCTCACTCTCTCCCTCTCCATCCCTCTCCCTTTTTCAGTCATTATCTCCCTCCCCCCTTCTGCCTTCCCTCCTCCCCCTCCTCTTTCTCTCTTTCTTTCTCTCTCTCTCCCCCTTTCTCTTTCTCTCTGTGCCTGCCACCAATTCCCCATCACTTGCAGTTGTATTTCAGTTACTCCGAGGAGGGAGACTGCGGCTGCGGCTGCGGTTGCCTTGCCCGGGGGAGGGACTGCGAGGACACTAAACTCAACTGGGTCAGAGCCATTTCATCCCATTCCATTTGGCAAGACATGTGATGCATTTTCGGAGGCCCGCTTTTCAAAAGACGCCATGACTGCATTTCTTTTTCAGAACACCAGCGAGAAAGAGAGAGAGAGATAGAACAGAGAAAAAGAAGGGAAGGCACTAGAGAGAGAAGAGGACAGGGAAAGGGGGGAGGGAAAAAAGAAAGTTAAAAAAAAGAACATAACACAACATAACACTGCTGAATTCATTACTTCACCTAAAACCCCTGCTTTAAAGGGGGAGAAACACCCAGCTGTTCGCATTCACACACAGTCATTCGGCACTTTGTGAGGGAGATATAATGGCATCAGGGTTGCTGAGTGTGATAACACTGGCTCATGGTATACTGCACTGTGGTTTGAGTGTTGCTGAACAGACGCAGTGGGCTCTGGAAGGAAACAGAGGACGCTGCTGCGACTCGGCAGCAAGGGAGGACATTTCGGCTCTGGCAGGACCCTCTTGTGACAGAGTGTGAAGTGCAGTGAGTCGCCACTACCTGTACTGTGAAGTACTCCCAAACGTTTGTATGTGTGTGTGTGTGTGTGTGTGTGTGTGTGCACATGAGAGTTGTGACTGCCGGGGGGGCCTGCAGCGTTTCGACATCTGTCCGGCTTTATATCGTCGCCCGCCAGCCAACCAGCTCGGCCACCGAGCACCTCAATGGAAAGTGCCCACTGCTAATGCCTTGCAGTAAACTCCCCAGCTCTAGCCACTGTGAAATGTTTACTGCACAGCCTGTAACTCTGGACTCCTTTTATTAGGTGGCCAACAGTAGGCAACAGCTATCTGTGATGACAGCAGGGGAGACTGGGGGGATTGCAACAGAACCAAGAGTAGAGGCCACATGACTCGATCCACATCCTATAATGTTAGGCATCAACAACAACAACAATAACAACAAAAAAATCACGCTTGTGTCCTTGAGGCCTTTCGGTTGATTGGTATTTAAATGTGGTGGGTTACCAAGGACGATGATGCTCGTCCCAGGCGCACAAGCACGCATCGCAATTACCGAGCAGTGGTGACAAAGCATCGGGAAAAGCTGCAGTCTCACAGGCTCGTCTAATTCATATTAAGAGGAGAGACGTCCGCTGGGAGGCTCTGACACAGTCGACAAACCACAACAAAGGCTTTTTTAAGAGAGTATTTTTTTGCGTCAAAAAAAAAAAAAACACTTGTTTGGAGACACTTATTTTTCAAGGCCCTGGGCTTCTACAGGGTTAACCACATAGGGATACCACATTTTCACTTCAAACAATCGCCACAGACTCCATTCCACCGACTTCAAGACAAAAGCATTGAGATAATCAGCATATTAAAGCCAATGCTGGAACCATATGTTAATTATGTAAATGATTCGTTTTAATCAGCGCGAAGCATGTAACGAGTCACTGGGAAAGCGAATGTAGGGAGTTATCAAAAACTCCATTAATATTCATCCGGGTGGCGCATGTGAAACGCACCCCACTCTCACAGATGAATTAATAGTTTGATGAGGGATGAAAGTACTGGAAGAGGTGCTGGTGGGAAACCATCTGTCTGGTTTTGAATCCCCTCCAGGACTGGCCAGTTTTGGCTGGAGTGCTGGAGAAGGTAAACTCAGTGGAAGAGGACGAAGCACCTCTGCAAACTACGCCGGCACCAGGTGACTCTCCCAGCACAGTAAACCACTAGTGGAGGAAGAGATTTACATTTACATTTACATTTAGGCATTTAGCAGACGCTTTTATCCAATGAAAGAAACAAACAAGGGGTGCATATTGCTAACATAGAAACTGCACCATTTTAAGTTGAAAGTGCAATAGTGCAGAGAAATTAAATTGTTAAGTGCATTCTCAAAGTTTACGCCAGGAGATATTCTTGGAAGAGCTGGGTCTTCACAAGTTTTTTGAAGGTGGAGGTGGAGATCAGTTGATCTGGTAGCATTTGGGAGTTCATTCCACCAGCACGGAACCAGATATGAGAAGAGTCTGGATTGACCTGCACGAGGTGTTGGTCGTGCTAGAAAATGTTCCTTAGAGGAGTGAAGCGGTCGTCGGGTGACATAGGGCTTCAGGAGAGAATTCAGGTAGATGGGAGCAGAGCCATCATTCACCCTAAAGGCCATCATAAGTGCCTTGAAGAGATGGGACAGAAACGGCAGCAACACCAGCAGCAGCTGAGGGGACACGCTCAAAGCACACTCAGCCAGTAACTGAGTCGAGTTCTATGTGGATGTCACCACAGCAGTTGCAGAGGGGAAACGCTAGACTACAGGCTCTTATGGAGGGGGTCAGTGGAGACGGCCGTTCAGATAAGAAAGGCTATTCCATGCTATGTAGAGGTGGAGGGAAGGTCTGTTAACAGCAGTCTCACAGAGGTGGTACAACACTTCACCAGTACACAGATGGACACGGGCACTTTTAGTCTCATCTCTAGTAAGTAAGCAGGAAGGGCTATTAGTTTGACCAAAGATAATGCCGAGGTCCTGTGACGGTGAGCAGACTGGTGGTACTTCATAGTACAGGTGATGGTGAGGGACAAAAAGGCTTTTATAGGACAAGGGAGGCTGAGAGAGTGACAGAATGAACTTCAGCTCAACCCACCCGGGAGAACGCAGCTAAAACATTTGTGCTGTTAATTAAAGTGGATCCCCGTGTGCTAAATTGGATTTGAGTTAAACTGAACGCTGCTGTTATTTAAAACTGTGAGCATATGCCACGTTTCCTGTGTTCTACTTTTCCCCCCCATTAAAGAACATATTATTTAGGCCACATATTCAACCGTGCAGAGCCAGCATAATTACTCTAGTGTACCTCGATCACATTACTCACACACCAGCAGTGTAACCAAAAACAGCAGGAGTACTTTTGGAGGTGTGTGCGTGTGTGTGTGTGTGTGTGTTTTGTGTCTGACAGAGAGAGAGAGAGGAACAAAAGGACAAATAAAAATAAAAACACTTCAAATGCCCTCTGTCAGCAGGTCCTCTCCGCTTTAATCCCTAATGATAGCATGAGTATTTTTGTGTTATTACTGTCTATGAATTTAGACAGAAAATATGTACTGTATGTTGATGTTTGTATTCGCCTGTGTGTGTGTGTGTGTGTGTGTGTGTGTGTCTGTGTGTGTCTGCAGCTGCAAATATTTGGTTCCATAACACTACTGTATGAGTGTGCTTCTAGGCGTGCTATACAAATGTATGTATGTGTGTGTGTGTGTGTGTGTGTAAGAGACACTTCCTCTATGGAAAGTGCAGGTTAATGTGAATGTGGAGGCACAGTGAAAAAGAGTAGAGGGGAGGAGAAGAGAGGAGGAGAGGTGAAAAGGAGAGGAGGCGGTGGGGAGAAGAGGAGAGGAGGAGAGGCGAGGAGTGACATAATATGACGTGACATGACGTGACAGGCTGCCTCCCTCCATGTTGGGTGAGTGAGTGTGGGGGTAGGCTGCTGAGCAGGCCTCCCTCTCTCCCTCTCTTTCTCTCTCTCCCTCCCTCTTTCTCTCCCTCTCTTCCTCTGTCTCCCTCTCTTTCTCTGCCTCTCCGCCCCTGGCACTGCTCCGCTCCTCTCCATCTGGACCTATCATCTGTGCTGACCTGCCAGGCTTTCTGTCCCCCTAAACCCCTACTCACATGAACACACACACACACACACACACACACACACACACACACACACACACACACACACACACACACACACACACACACACACACAGACACACAGACACACACACAAACATGCATGACAGACAGTCAGGCACACATTCATACAAACTTGAATAATTCAAGCACACATACACATTCATATGCACTCATACACCAAAGCATACACGCACACACACACACAGCATTGCCTAGAGGAAGGACCTTGCTGTTGCCCCTACTGTCCAGTGTCAACTGTCCGGGGTGAGATTGGGAAAGTGAGTGAGTCAGTAGGGGAGGGCAGTAGAAGGGACGAGAGAGGGGGAGGCCCTGGCCCTGACTGCCACCAGCAGCCCTCTGTGGTCTGAGGCCCTCATAGCCCTGATGCTTGAGCTCACCAAGTGCTGTCGGTGGGAAGATGAACCAGAAAATTCAGTACAACGTAGACCATATTTATGATTACATTAACATTAGCATTAATTGAAAAGGGCACTGAGTTTCCTTGCTCTCACTAGTTAGCGTCAGCTGGCGTTGCGAATTCAGTTCTCGTTGTATCAAATTTTCTCGTTCCTCAGGGATATCAGTTGATTTACGCCGGACCTTTCCTTTGAGTATTTTAGTACGCAGGTAGGTACGTATACATGGTAGGACTTTTTCTGAAGCTTCTACTTTCTACAACTCTGCTTATAGCAACTGCTCTGAGATCAGCCCCCGCCACAAGGTTCTCATCTGGCTGCTCAAACAGCACTCATATACATGTGTCAACACACAACCTGACACCAAAAAGCAACAGGGATCAAGCCGTAGCAATGGGCTGTATGCAGCTGATGGGGCTGATAGAAGGGTGGTGTGGTCTGTCCTGATCTTGGTCCGAGATTAAGCGAGTTTCTCATGCCATGTGATAGAATGCCAATCTCAGCTAGAGCCTGGGACAGAGGGGCCTATATCCCGCTGTTAAAAGAGTTCTCAGCTGTAAACATTAATCACCAAGCAGTAATGTTCACAAATGGAGAGATTTTTTGACTTTTGAATCGTAGTTTCAAAACATAATTTGAAAAACTTCTTAAAATGACTCATGATTGGATATAGCTTTTTTGGATGTGGATTTCTCAGAAGCAAAGTCAATATTTAGTAAGTGCAGTTTTGATAGGAAATGATCAATGATTTTATCCAACTAGCTCACACAAACTAAAAGAAGGAAATCAACCATATGAGCCCATGATTTTTAATAGAACTTCCTATTTACTTTCCCAGGAGATGGGGCGCAAGAGCCAGACAAATTCAAACATGCATTAAAAAGGTAAAAGTAAGAAAAGTAAATATTTTCTGCTACAAACATTTCAGTCTTTTCTAACTTCGATTTTGAAAACTTGAAATGAGAATACCCTTAATTTTATAACATGAATGTTTCATTAATTGTACAATCTGGGTATTTTAAATATTAAAGTCCAGAAAACAGAACAAAACTTTTATAGTGGATTTATATGACACTCCTTACAAACTCTGCACACACACACACACACACACACACACAACATTATTTGGGTAGCCCAAAATGTCATTCTATTGTTACTGTGTGAGATTGTCCTGTCTTGGTAAGCCTCTTGCCATTGCTCACAGGGGATAAACGCTCAGGCGTTTGTTTTGAGCATCAATAGTGGTTTTAATGTCTTCTCAATATGGAGGGAGATTTCAGGTCTAAAAATAGATTAAAAGGATCATGTATTGCTGATGATAGTCCCCACAGAAGACTCACCAGTGAGATAATGGCCTCACGAGGAGTATCTATCCACAGATGATCTGTAATCTGCAGGCCGGGGGTTTCCGTCAGCAGATGCCATTTCACGGTCATTTTTTTCCCCCCTCTGTTTTTACTCGGAGAGAGAGGGGTATATGTGTGTGTGTGTGTTGAAGGAAGGGGTGGGGGGGACTTACATAAAAATCTTTGCCTTCAGCAGATTTTGATGACCTCTATAGGATATGTGCTTTTCTCTCTCTCTCTCCTGATTTTCTCTTTCTCTTTCTCTCCTGTCCTTCCTCTTTCAGAAATACACTGATAATATTCCACAGTGGAGAAGCACAGGACTGTTTTTAGCATTTCCATAATTCTTATCCAATCCGTTGTTTTCGGTCTCTATATGCAACACGACTCGTTCACCCTTGATCCCCTCAGCTGACAAATGGAAGCTGGAGCATTCTAGAACAATGGCACTCCAGAGGGGTTAACGCAATATAGCCCCAAATGAAAAAAGACCCAACATCAATATCATGTGCCTCACTGATGTGTATGTAGTGGCGTTTGGTAATAACCGGAACATTCCAACAAATCAATGGTTATTTAATTCTCCACAAGCTCCCAAGTCCATTAAACTTAATTACATTCCACCATTTTCTACTGGGTGCTGTTATTTTCCCAATGCAGGCACTTAATCTATACTGGAAACTTATGAGGACCTTCAAAAGCAATTTCAACCTCTATTAACATAGCATGGTAGGTGCCATTTGGGCCTAATTATTTATTGGACAGAGGCATCTGGGGCAACCCTGAACTCTAACCTATCCCTTGACTTCCAGACGGATGAAAACATAGCAAGCCAAAGCCACTGACACTGGGCCGACATGTTCGCAACAATTAGGGCAAAATGAATAATCGACCAGCGACCAAATGCCAACTAACATTGCCAAAAAAAATGAACTGGTCATTTGTTTACGTCCCAATGAGCCCAGATGCAACATTATGTCAACACGAGTCCAAGATTTTGAGTCTGCACTCTGCACCTTTTTTAATGATACTTCATTCTTCAAGACAAGCCTACAGCGTAAACTGCTACAATTACACACCGATGATTTAGATTTCAAACACAGCTTATCAATAATACTATCACACACTATCCATTTAAAAGAAAAGCAATTTAGGCCAGCCTCTTGCATTACTGAACACCACTGATCTATGTTCTCTCTTCAAGGCAATGTAGCATCATAATGACGAGAGAGAAAGGTAATCTGCCGCGTGATTAGGTAAACAAGTGCACTGCCATCGATCTGATTTGACACAGTGTCAGAAAACCAACATGGGCCTTCCTGATCTTTCCATTGACTGAACGTGGAGTAGAAGCAGCGGGGGCTAAGCATCCCCTCACTCACCCACACACACACACACACACACACACACATGCCATACCCCATCCCACCCCCCATCCTTTCACTCCTTGGCTATAGTATTTCATTTGGCTCTCAATGTTTCATATCTTAGTCTCCTCCCCCCAAGTTTTCCTCCTCTGGTCTACGCTAATGCTAGGCAGCAGAGTGGAATGACTGCTTTTGCATTAGCATCCATTAACAGCCCCCAGAAAGGACATTAGCATTTCGCCTTCTCAGCAGAACTGGTGGTCATTAGCTGCAGCAATCACATATGAAGCCATACGAAAGACACGGGCCAGGCCGAGCTGCAGAAGCCGAGGCTGGAGACAACCATGGCGTGGTTGATTGGCACTGGGGTTTGTGTGTGTGTGCACGTTTTTTTTTTTTTTGTGTGTGTGTGTATGTGTGTGTATGTGTGTGCATGTGAATGTGTGTTTATGTGTGTGTGTGTGTGTGTGTGTGCATGTGAATGTGTGTGAGTAGATGTGTGTGCATGTGCTGTGTGTGTGTAAGAGGGACAGTTCTTTGCTGTCATTGTACAGTGACGCATTAGGCTTGTGACCGTTAGCACGGATCACGTCGCGCTCCCTCCCACCATGTTGGTAGCACTCTTAATTTTCCATGACTCAATGCTTGTTACTCCCCCTTACCAAGTAATGCAAGACAATTGTGCTCGCTATTGATTTAGCCTGTTCCATATTCACTAACGCTCGGCGTGTGGTCATTATTTTTGAGCAATTAGTGGCCACCTCGCCAGCACAACCGTGAGAGAGAAAGGTATCGAGTGTGGATTTTGCACCGCAAGACTAACAGTGGCAAAAAAAAAAAAAAAATGAAAATGGCAGCTGTGAGGTATTTTTTTCCAGCACATTATGGAAATATTGCACTTGCCAAACTGCGGGGTGAAAATAATGACGGCAGCATATCGATCAGTGGCCACCAATGCATCATTATCTTCTCAATCATTTCTGTAAGCCAAACCGGTAGACGGCCGCTATTTTGCTAGCTGGTGATATTTGAGTTCTGTTGGAAAGTGAGTGTTGTGTGTGTGTGTGTGTGTGTGTGGGCAGTGTAGGGGGATGGGAGGGGAAGAGGGTGCACCCAAAACAAAGCCAGAGGGAGGGAGGCATGCAGGCAGGGTCTGGCTGGTAGAAAACAAATCTCAAATTCCCACAGTCCTGACTCTTAATTCAGGCAATATGATGATAAGTTACTCTGCCTGCCTCCCCCTGGCTGTGGCTGATTGTGGAGTCCCTGGAAAGGCAGGAATGTAGGAGTGTAAATCCGCTGCCCCGTGGTCAACCTCCAGGAGCGAGGGCATGAATGTTAAGCAGGCCCGGGATCAATACAGGCGAATATAGCTCAACTGCATCCATTTGTTCAACCATGAGAGATGTCAATACTCAGATTAGGGCGATCCATCTTTTTGATTTCCCACTGTCTTCCAGGCCGGGGCTGCATGAGAGCTTTTGCCTGTATTAAAAGTGTTTGCTTTCTCGACCATAAAAATTCCAATTATTGTTCTAAGTGCAGCACTCGGCTGCGTCGCGGGGCAGAGGAGAGAGAGGAGGGTTATGGGTAAGGGAGGGGAGGGGAGGAGGAGGAGGCGCCTGCCATTACCTGCATGACTGTGATGATGTGAGGGGTGGTGGGGTTCACTTGGTTGGGGGGGGGGTTGGGTGTGTGTGTGGGAGGGGGATTCTGTGGGGGCAGGGAGAGTGGATGTGGTGAAAATATGGTAGTGTGTGCATGTGTGTGTGTGAGTATGTGTGTGTGGGTTGGGGGTGTTAGACTGGGGGTTTGGACGGGTGAGTGAGTCTGAATGTATTTTGAGATGACTGCCAGTATCACACACCCCATTTTTTAACGCCTCTGTTCTCTGCTCTTCTCTTCATCAGGCCTTAATCTTGATACACACACACACACACACACACACACACACACAAACATACACACACACTTTTTTTCCTTTGCCTTAAGCAAAAAGAGACCAGGAGGCATTGAGAAAGAAATAAAGAAAGAAGGAATAAAAACGACAAAATAAAGGAATCAATGGTTGCCGGGTCGATTGTGTTGTGATGCCATCAGTTAGCTTGCCGGGAAGCGAAGTGAGAAACGATAGAGTCAGCACCACATCGCCTTGGAGAGTGCTGGCACAACGGCTGTGCCGGGCCGGGAGACTGCTGCACAGCTGAACACAAGAAAAAAAAAAAAAAAACAGAAACAAAACAGAACAGAACAGCGAGAAAGCTGGCACGTAACTTCAGCTTCTCACCGCGTAGCGCCACTTAATGCTTGCTGACAAAAGCCTGCGGAGCAATTCATAATGTTGTATTTTTCCATTCCAATTTATTACTTTTTGAAAATATGCTCTCTCTCTCTCCCTCTTTCTCTGTCTCTCTCTCTCTTTCTCACGCCACAAAAGCAGAAACACTGGGGGGCAAACCTCTTAGCCGTCTGGCCAGAGTCAAGGGCTAAAATCCTGCATATGCCTGGGGTGATATGGAGAGAGATCTCCATAATATGCATGCCTGCTGCATCCCTGCCCTGCTAATCAAGACCCCTCTTTTCCTCTATACAACTCCCATACATACAGTATGTACATACATGCCTGCATACATGCAAATAGCTTGCATATATATGCACACAGCCTAATTTACCTCAGAGGCATCTGACTCTTCAGTCTAAGACAGAGGTTGGACATGTGGCATACAGCGGCGGTTCAAAGGACGAAGGGGCCTTGGCTAATTAGCTAGCATATTGCACTTCTCATAACATGTCTTCGCTTTGGAGATCAGAAGCCTCCGGGGATCTGCAACCCCTGGATTCAACTTGAGTTATGCGAGATGGCTGAGGAAAACCTGATTAGGGAGGCTATTAATAGGCTGTTTACCACACCTCTGCATTGGCGCTGAGTAGTCCGCTACCAGGAAGTAGCACTCTGAGAAAAGGGCTGGGAAAAGTTGAGGTGTAAGGGACCCCTTTTTAGATTTAAACAAGCTAACAAAAATTAGCATGCACACATGCACGCACACACACACACACACACACACACACACACACACCACCACCACCACCATCTCCACCTTACTCTCTGTTTCAGTTAATGCTAGAGTTCAAAGTACTTGCACAATTATTGTAGTACACTTGCAAACTACTCACACACACACACACACACACACACACCTGCATACACACACCAGTTGTATGATTATGTAAAAGCATCATAGACTACTGTGAGGTTGAACTTCTCACCTTTCATATGAGCACATCAGCCCTGCACTGAAATGTGTAAAGAAACATATCCTGTTGTCAAACATTGTATTTAGGAAAGGAAAAGCCTGTTCCTCCTTCCCACACACCAAGAGAAAAAGAGAAAAAACACTTAAAAACCACTCATACCCTCATATCTCAAACCATCCAACTGCATTTGATGAGGAGGTGGGAGAAAGATACACCGAGGCAGTGAAAGTAAGCTCAGCAGCAGAGATCAGCTCTCGAAAAAAAGGCCGAGGGGTGCGCCACCCTCTGCTGCATTATCGAATCAATGGTAACGGCAGCGTAATCAGAGACGCTGCGGATTCTCAAGTCGGTAAACAGAATCTATTGGGCCCCCTAGCCTTGGGGAGCCCCCGCTCACTCGCCCGCTCGCTCGCACGGCTGTTTTCTGTTGTGTCCAAAAACGTGTGAATGTGGGAGACACCACCGACAGCATGAGGCTCTGACTGAAAATCAAAATATGGAAAAACATTCTCCACAGCATTCATGCATTATCTGTGTGTGTGTGCGCATTAGTGTATATGTGCATGTGTGGGTAAATGTGTGTGTGTATGTGTGGGTGTATGTTTGTGCGTGTGTATGTATGTGTATTTATGTGTGTCAGAGTGTGTGTGTGTGTGTATGTGTGTGAGAGATACTCACAGAGCTTCATGCCCAGACTGGAGCGATAGTGCAAACACAAGCCCTGCTCATGGGAAAGACACGCTGCCAAAGGCAACGTTTAACAATACCTCACACTGGACCTGTGAGCACAGAGCTACCTCCATACTCCTCACACTGGACCTGTGAGTACAGAGGAACCTCCATACTCCTCACACTGGACCTGTGAGCACAGAGCTACCTCCGTACTCCTCACACTGGCTCTCATAAAATCCACCGCTGATCTGATTATCTCGATGTACTCTGTAACTCTCCCTTATCCACACACACTCACTCACACACACACACACGCAAGTACTCACACAGACACACACCCACACATACACATACACACACACAAACATACACGCACGCATCCATCCAAGCATACATTAACACAGCATGCTCTGTTGGTCAAACACTGGTCACACCCAGAGCCTTGGCTTTTCCTCCTATTGTGAGTTCACACATTCTAGCATCTAACAAGATGCACATACAAACATTGCTCCATCCAGCATCCACACCGGCTAAGGTGTGGTAGTACGGTGGTGGTGCTGGTGCTGGCAGGGGTGAAGTGAGGTGGGGTGGTGGGTGGTGGGGGTGGGGGTGCAAGTGGGGCGTGGTCCCAATCAAAGCAAATTGGATCAGGCGCAAGTTGCAAAGCTCACTTTGGCGCCTTTACATGTCTGAGCTGGAGACGTGGCAGCCATCTGTACGTCTAAGTGAATTTCCATTCCATTAAAGGGCCTCGGGAGCGCCAATGCCGACGCCCTCAACCAATCCCGTCAAGCCGATCCCTCTCGGATGAGAGCAAGCAAGCGAGAGAGAGCGAGAGAGAGAGCGAGAGGACTGAGAGTGAGTGAGAGAGAGAGAGAGAGAGGGAGAGGAATGAGAGTGAGTGAGAAAGAGAGAGAGAGAGAGAGAGAGAAAGAGAGGGATGAGAGTGAGAGTGCCGACTCCCTGCACGCTGGAAACAATAACCATTAAAAAGGCGAGGCAGGCCTGCCACAGTCATATTCATTTAGCCATACAGGCTGTCATTTGGAACATTAAAGATCGGAGGGAGAGCGCCAGAGTGGTGTGTGTGTGTGTGTGTAGGGGAGGTGTGTGTGTGTGGGGGGCGGTGTGATGATATTGTATGGGGTCCCAGAGGTTCTGAGGGTTGGATGAGATCATCATGCATCTTTTCTACCCTGATGGCAGGCGGGCGGGCAGGCAGGCAGGCGGGTGGGTGGAGGCGGAGGATAGGGTTGTGTGTGTGTGTGTGTGTGTGTGTGTTTGGGGGGGTGGGTATGGGTGGGTATGGGTGAGCAGGAGGAAGGGCAGGCGGTCGAGGAAGGTAAATTTGCCCACTGTGCCCAGAGCTCTGCCAACCTGCTCTTTGATATGCATATAGGCTTGAGATTTATGCAATCCAGAAATCACTGTTGACATGTCAGCTATGCACTGAGGCACCGCTAGCTATGGGGACCCGTGTGTGTGTGAGCGTGTGCGCTCGCATGTTGTGTATTTGTGTGTGTGTGTGTGTGTGTGTGTGTGTGTGTGTGTGTGTGTGTGTATTTGAGAAGCAGATGGAAGCAGGTCCAAGACCTAAGGGGCCTGTTTTTGTGTGCCCTTGAGAAAGATGCTTAATTTGTTTTAGTAAATTTCCAGTTGTGTAAATGGATTATATGGTTTTCTCAAGTCCTCCTTGCAAAGGTCATGAGGCAAGGGGGAGAAAAAAACTACAACTAACAAACAAACAAACAAATAAATAAACAAGACATACAAATTGGCCTCAGAGGCCTAGCTAGGTTTACACAAATCAACGATTTGTAACTGCCCAAGGAAAATTCTTGGAAAACTCTTTTTTTGAGCAATCGCTCTCTGAAGCACGCCGCCTGCTTGGTTAGATGATCGCTAGTGTGTAGGATGTTGCTCTGTGCATTTGGAGAGATACTACACCCGCAAAGGCACAAACACACACACACACACACACACAGTACATAGATAGGCTCAGGGTAGCGCAGGGATTTGGTAGAGCGGGGGTTGATTGTGCAGTGTGGCGGTGTGGGGGAGGGGATTAGCCAAAACATTATTTACAGCCTCCTCTCCATTCGGGGCTTCTATATCTCTCTCTCTCTTTCTATCTCTCCCTCTCTCCCTCCCTCTCTCTCTCTCTCTTTCTTTCTCTCTCTCTCCCTCTCTCTTCTACTTTTCTATTCTGCCTCTCCCTGACTGCCTCCCTCTGCCTGTCTTTGAGCTCCAAGTCCAGGCTCTGCGGCAGCCGTAGTTCTGGCTCTTCCAAAACCTCCCCTAGCTCAAAAATCCTCTACTACCAAATCTGCCACTTCGTCAATATGCAACATGATGCGGTTCTTCAAGACACATCAAGGTGATAAAAAATTATGTTTTTTTAAAAAGAAATTTGGTGCGAGGGTGCACTGACACGCAGCACACTGCTAATGTAGTTGAAATAGTAGCAATCAGAGTCTACACACGCTCACTGCAGTTCAAAGCAGGTAGACACCACAGCCTAGAGGTTGAAGTGAATCCGCATCTGAAGAGAGAGCGAGAGACACATACACACACTCAGACATCCACGTTGTTAAAATGAGGTGCGGCTTATTCGAGTTTTCTAGCGTGCTCTCTCTCTTTCACACACACACACACACTCAGACATCCACGTAGTTCAGATGAGGTGCTGCTCGCTAGTTTGCTTGCTTGCTCACTTGTTCTCTGAGCTCCTGTGGTGCTCGCCGACTCAAAGTGGCGCACCAAATTAAGACTCTCTCTCGCTCTCTCTTGTGCGTGCCCTCCCTGATTCTGCACATGAGATAAGTTCTTTATGATGACCCGCTGAGCCAAAATCAATTTGTTTACTGTTATCTGATCAGGCATTTAGTGGCACCCAACTCTCTCGGCTGAAGCAAGCTAGCTAGCGCTCTGTATGAGGTGTGCACACACACACACACACGTACACATATCCCCTGCATCAAAACGCGACGTGTGTTTTAAAATGCTTGCTACCACATCACACCACCCCCACAACACACACACATACCATAGCCTCCCTCTCCTCTCCTCTCCTCTCCACCTCCGCATCCCCCAACACACACACACACACACACACACACAGGTAATTCAGGGGAGACCGCAGTATGCCACGGTGTGCGCTGGGTAATTATTTCCCCTTGATCAAGACAAAAGACTTGGTCAAATTAAGCAGCCTGAGGACAGGCTCCTTTAATCCCTGGTTCCTTCATTTCATTGGTGAATTAATTTATTTATTTACCTATCTATTTGTTTACATATTTATTTACTCGCTAGTGTGTGTGTGTGTCTGTGTTTGTGTGTGTGTGTGTATGTGTGTGTGTGTGTGTGTGTTTGTGTGTGTAAATTTGTGTCGCATCTCTCTTCTGTCCTCCCTTCCTTTCCTCTCCTCTCCTCCTTCTGCCCGACTCCCTGCTCCTGCTAGTTGCCCAAATAGACAACATGAGAATGCAACAGTGCGACGACCCCTTTCCTAACTGGGTGCTCATGAAATTTTTATTCTCCACACATACAGTACAAGCAGGCATTCATTATTTTCAAAGGAAATGAATCTCTCTTTGGGGGCTGCACTGTTCCATTTTTCCCTCCCTTCTCTCTCTCTCTCTTTCTCTCTCTCTCCCTCTCTTCTTTTCTATTACAGTACACTTGTTCTCTCCCCATCCCTTCCTATAGCTCTCTCCTTTCTTATTTTACAGTACACTTACTCTCTCCCTCTCTCTCTCCCTCTTTCTCTCCCTCCCTTTCTATTACAGAACACTTGTTCTCACCCCCCCCTCTTTCTCTCTCTCTCTCTCCCTCTCCCTCTTTCTCTCTCTCCCTCCCTTTCTCCCTCTCTCTCTCCCGTTCTCTGTTCCAGCGTGCACTCGTTCTCACTGTCTGCCAAGGATATGAGTGGTGTGCTGCACACCATATTGTGATCCCTGGCTTAAGACACCTACTGGGGCGTGCACCTGTTCCTCTGTGGGCACTGCCTGCTGAAGAACCTTGACTTGCCGGCCCTTATCGCTTGCGCATTGTGCGCGCACACACACACACACACACACACACACACACAAAGAGAGAGAGAGAGAAACAACGCAGAAAGGCATTTTTGGGTATGTTGTATGTTGGTAAATCCTTTTCAATGCAACTTCACACACCTAAATCTTTATGGAGAGAAAATACAGAGATACACAAACAAACACACACACACACACACGCATACACACACTCTCTTTCTCACCCCTTCGGTTTCTCCCTTTATCTCTCTCACATCCACACACCCCCTCCTCCCACACATACACACACACACACACCTACACCCACAAATCTCTGTTCAGGCCCATGTGTTAGCAAACAAGTCGGCGCAGGTCTCTAGCGGCCCTGCCTGTGCTGCGCTGGGCTGACGTGAGGAAGCGGATCAGCTCTCTGACATGCCTGTGCGGCTGCTAGCCTGCTGTCTGACAGGGGGAAAACGTGTTAAATGTTAATATGGTTTTCTGCTTTTCAAAAACCTGCTGCACTGTGAGCCCTCTCTTCTGCCTCTCTCTCTCTCTATTCTCTTCTCTCTCTCTCTATCTCTCTCTCTCTCCCTTTCTCTACCTATCCTCAGCGCTAACTCTGCCTCTCAACCTGGCGGCCAGCACCACACTCAGATAACCTCACACTGGGATCAATTTACAGTAGCTGAGTGTTTACACGAGTGATCACTTCGCTGGGTGGAGCAGTCGACTGGGAGGAAAGCGGGGGTGGTGTGTGTGTGTGTGTGTATGCATGTGTGTGTGTCCATGTGTGTGAGTGTGTGTGTGTGTGTGTGTGTAAGTGCATGTGTCTGTGTGTGTGTGTGTGTGTCTGCGTTTGCGTAGGGTGGGTGGGTAGGTGCAGGTGCGTGTGTGTGCATGTAAGAGAGAGGAGTGGAGGAAGCGGAGGCAGAGGGAATGCTCACTTCCTGCCTGAGGGGCAAAAGAGGTGAGGCTGGGCCCGGATTGGACGACGCTCGTGCAGGTGCTGTTGTTACCCCTTAACGGCAGCGCGTTTGCTCACTCACTCGCTCACCGGGTCAATATCTCAATACCTCCACCACCGGGTCCCAGCCGGGGATAAATAAATAAATAAAAATCATATTTCAGAGCTGGCTGCTCCTCCTAGACAGGAGCTGAGGGGTTGAGTAAACAAAGATTCAGGGAGTAAAAAAGGAGTAAAGAAAGGAAAGGATAGAGGAAAAGAGAAGAGAGGAGAGCAAGAGAGAAGTGAGAAAAGAAGAGAAAAGGAAGCAAGAAAAAGAGGAGGAGAAGGGGAGAGGAGAGCAGAGCAGAGGAGAGCAGAGCAGAGAATAGCAGAGCGGTAAGAAGAGAAGAAAAGCGAGGGAAGAAGAGGAGAAAAAATGAGAGGAGATGAGAAGAGAGGAGAGAGGGATGACAGGGCGGGTGGGAGCATCCCCTGTATCCCATACATGAAAGCGCTGCGCGGTAATACAGTGTGTCGGTTGATATGGCAACTAAGCCCTTGTGGTTTTGTTCCATGGCACACGCACAAAAGAGAGGCTTTTCGGGAAACGGGGGCTTTCGGCCCTCCCACTTAACATTCGCCCAGCGGCTGTAGCGCTGGCTGC
This sequence comes from Tenualosa thibaudeaui, assembly GCA_027481765.1. Taxonomy (NCBI): domain Eukaryota; kingdom Metazoa; phylum Chordata; class Actinopteri; order Clupeiformes; family Clupeidae; genus Tenualosa; species Tenualosa thibaudeaui. The sequence goes on from JAIFZK010000024.1 coordinate 10,945,949, forward strand.
AGCTAAGGCTCCCGACCTCCCCTCGACGGAGCCACGAGCACCGAGCGCCGAGCGCCGAGGCGGCCCACAGTGTCCTCTAAGATAAACATATCAAAGGCGTGGCCCGGTGGGTGCGCTGTGGTGAAAAAAAGTGTTTGCTCGGACGCTGGGAGTTGCCAGCGCTCCAGCTGCCGCGGTGAGATGCGTGGGACAACATCCCCCCTTGCTTTTCTGTGGCGGTCATTGTTTGGGCATCCTCCCACTGGCTTTCGCTGTCATAGAACTCCATAATGTGCCGGGGCCGAGTGCAAACAGCACACACAATGCCACAGCTGTCCCCCTTGTTGTTGATACACCTTGTGGACACAGAAGGATACAATGGGTCACACACACATGCATGCACGCATGCATGCAGGCAGGCATACACACACACAGACACAAACACGCACACACACACACACACACACACACACACACACACACATAAAACACAATGTAAGCAAGCACTTGCACGTACAAACACCCACAACAAAAAAGAAAAGCCAATGTTCTTGGCTGGCAGCCCCCAAAAGAGACTTTTACAGTGAATAGTTCAAAGTGCCTGGTATCAACACACACACACTCACAAACTTCAGAGTTGTCTGAAAAGGCAGCCCCATAAAAATTCTTTGACTATTTAGTGTTTGGAGCATCATCTCTGCTCTCTCTCTCTGTTTCTCTCTCTATCTCTCTCTCACACACACACACACACACGGCCAGCATCATATGCGGCACACCTGGCCTCTCCGTCATGTGCTGTCCCAGCTGTGGCAGCAGTGGCCTTGTCAGTAAAAGGCAGCCGAAGAGAAGAGGGAAGAGTCCTGCAGCAGGCAGCACCCTGCTGTCTGTCTGCCTCAGATCCTGAGCACAGTCACTGCCTCGCCTCACTGGGCCAACCACACAGTGGAGAGGAGAGGAGAGGAGAAGTAGAGGAAGAGGAGGAGGATGGACCCCAGTGTCCTCATTTACTTTGTACAGTTAGACAACTAGTGTACTGTTCACGCTGCCAAAAATAAGGGCCGAGGCACCCGCAGATAAGTAAAACTTGAACGCTACTGATTCTATTTCAGGCTCAGGGAGAGAGCGAGAGATAGAGAGAGAGAGAGGGAGAGGGAGAAAGAGAAAAAGAGAGAGGGAGAGAGAAGGAGAGAGAGAGAGAGAGAAACATTACGAGGGAAGCAAAAATTATTTAAAGCCTTGCGCCCGGGCTTTGTCTCCAGAAGCACCTCGCTAGCCTCTCGGCCTTTGATGAGGCTCAGGAGGCTGTTTTGACCCAGATAAAATAAAGGATTTCATGCATTTGGGAATCCAGTATTAAAGACTTCTCTGGCGCGCCTTCGCCAAAACATATTTTGTGGAAGAACAAAGGGCTAAAGCGCGGTGCAGTGAAACGGTGTCAGGAATGAGGAGGCAACACACAGCCTGCTTCCCCGGCACTCACTTAATCATCAAAAGGAGTTAAAATGCCACCAGACATAATGAGGTTGAATAGCGAGAGCAGTTGCAAGAGCACTGCTTTCTTTCTTTCTCTCTCTCTCTCTTTTCCTCTCCCTCCCCTCTCACTCTTTCTCTCTCTCTCTCTCCCTTTCGTTCTCTGTTTCTATTGCTCTCCCTTCCTCTTCTCTCTGCTGTCTTTTTGTGAAGCTTGGGTTTTTCTGCCATGCAACACAGGAAAAGGCAAAACAAAATAATTAGGTCACATGCAGATCTCTGAGAAATAAATGCAAAAAAGGAGGTGTGTGTGTGCGTGTGTGTGTGTGTCTGAATCACTGTCTTTCAGTCCCTTCCATCCCACGCACAGATACCCTGAACCCCAGTGTGATTGGGTAAGGGCTAAGCCAAGGCTACTCTGCAGTACCAGGACGAAATGCGAGGCTGAATGTGCCTACAGAGTTGTGCCACGCCACGTTACGCCACGTTGCGCCACATTATGCCATGAGTGTTTAGCACACACGACAGCCTCCCCCCGCCCCATCCCCATGCCTGCCAACCCACCCTGGTAAAAAAAAAACACTCTTTCAAATCTCGTAATGGTGTCGATTGTTCAATTATTCAGCGCAACTTGGTGTCTAAATATCAAAGGGCTGTGAAGTTGAGAGTGGGGCTGGGAGACCCAGGGAGGGTCCTCGCCGCGCTGCGACTCCAGATAAGACTATGCCATTGTTAACAGCCTGTCTGACGATATTGATTGCAGACGAGGGGGTGTGTGAGTGGGCTCCAGGGGATGCTCCCCTCATCCCTTCAATCTATCCACAAACACCCTCCCTCACACACACACACACGCACGCAAACGCACACACACACACACACACACACCCTCCCAAAATCCTACCTCCGCCACCCACCTCCCGTTGCTTGTAGAACAAGGGAATTAGTTGCTACTGACACTAGTCGGGTACTGCAGGACAAGCAAGGCCATTTGTTAGGTTTGTGGCACACCTTATGGTTCATCTGAAAGGGCGAGGGGGTGGGTAGGGGTGGGGGTAGGGGAGGGTGGGGGAGGGATGGGTAGGAGAGGAGAGGAGAGGGAGAAAAAGAGTTCATTGTGACTCGGGCCTTTTATTAGCGTTTGTGCCAGTGCTGAGCAGGTGTTTAAGGCACACAAAGACCTAAATCTCCTCTTCTCTCTGTGTACTGCAGCGCACAGCTCCCAGATCTGGGATACTCGCAGGCCCAGATAGCAAATGAGACTGACCGGGGATCAGGTCCACTTGGGAGAACAAGGTCACCAGATATTAGACAAACAGAGCAGTGAGCTGGGGTGGTTGTGTATGCGACTGGCTGACAAGAGACAGAACTTGCTGATTAGTAGGCTGGATTCTCACATAGGATGCAGCCGTGATATCAGTGACTTGCTGGAGTTAATCTCATTGCCACCCACCCACACACACACACACACACACACACACTCTCTCTCTCGCTCTCTCTGTCTCACACACACACACAAACACACACAGACACAAACACACACACAAATACTAACACTGAGCCCCATCTCAAGTGTATCCATGGCAGGCATTCACACCCAGCAAGCCGACCGGAAATTGAGGAAATGGGCCTCAAATTTTCCATATCATTAGCAAAGTTCGCCAAGGCGTGCAGCATATTGGTGCAGGCAAGTGATGAAAATGAGAACAAGGCAGAGGAGGGAATTACTGGGGGTGGTGTGTGTGTGTGTGTGTGTGGGTGTGAGGAGAGGAGGAAGTGATGCGTGCTGTAGGAGACCTTTGGCACAGAGGAGAAAGACATACTTTCTGCTGACTTCACTTGGGCTGGCCTGAACAAGGCCACAGCTGGCCACGTTAGCCAGTAAATCTGACTTTCATCAGGCCTCCCCCACTGCCAAAGTAGCCCATCAAACGGGGGGTGTGAAACGAAATCAGCAAAGCAATGACTTTGATCCAGACCTAAAGCACTACCTTTTCCTTCAAGAAGGACAAAGTAAATATGAACCATTTGCATACTCACTTCTGCTTGTTTTGGAAATTTTTGTTTGTTTGTTTGTTTGTTTTGTGCATATCAGCTTATGCATAACCCCCTTTGGTTAAGAACATGTGAAAGAATGGGCAGCTAAACTTAAAAGTCAGCATAATATCTACAAGGTGGAGAGAACTTTGTAATGAAGAGTTGATTGGAAGGGGCTTTGAGATATGATATCACCTGGCTGCAGGTCTGTGTGGCTTGCACTGAAACGTGATGCAGCTGAGGCACGGACTGGTGTGTGTGTGTGTGTGTGTGTGTGTGTCTGCAGTCGACTGTCTGGCTCCTCATCTTCTGCTGACACTCAGCACTAATTATCCTGAGCAGCATGCTACACACTCACACACACACACATATACACACACACACACTTTCTCTGTTTTGCACACATACACACCCCCACACACATCAGTAGGTGTGCACACACATTCAATCAGTAGGCTAATACTTCAATTCACTGCAACACACACACATACACACACAAACACACAGACACACATGCAAACATTCGCATACAAACAGACTAATACCCATACTGCAGATTTTTTATTTTT
>JAIFZK010000024.1:10952500-11122500 GCA_027481765.1 Tenualosa thibaudeaui
CTCTCTCTCTCTCTCTCTGTCTCTATCCCTCCTGACACCAAAAAGAGTTGATTTGAGGGGTTTGTTTTTATTTGAATGCATATCCTCACATAATCACAGAGCTTTCTCAGGCCCCAATAAGAGGAAGGTGGTGATGAGAATGTATGAGATTTTGTTGCTGTTTTGTAGTCTTTTTTTTGCATTCTCCATAGTGCTCTCTCTAGAGTTGAGGTTCATGACCAAACGAGTGGCATGCCCTCTGGCTGCCATTCAGTTGAGATGCCATCTGTGACCTTTTTTTCTCTCTCCTCTCTGTCACCCATGCATTTGTGCATTGTATGTATGAGTGTATGAGTTTGTGTGTGCATTAGAGTGTGTGTATGGTGTGTGTGCATATGTGTGTCCGTGTGTACGTGTGTGGTGCGTGGGTATGTGTGTGGGAGAGAGAGAAAGAGAGGGCAATAGAAAGAGAATGTATGTCTTTGGTATGTTTGTGCATGCATGTATGTGTATGAATGTAATAGAGAGAGAAATTGTGTGTGTATGTGTGTGTTCCTGTGCATGCATGTGCATGTGTTTGTAAGAATGCAATACAGAGAACAAGTGTATGTGTGTGAGTGTGTTTTTCTTTTGCTTCCTTTTCATTTTAAGGTGATAATCTTTAAAAACAACCCCCCCACACACGCACACACACACACAGTGCATTAAGGAGCTTGGGAGAAATGAGCTGCTGGTTGGCTAGCAGGGAGAGAGTAGGCAGAGGGGGCCAAGGCTGTAGGCAGACACCGCTGGGTGGTATTAGCACACACTGTGGGAGCTGCTCATTTAGATGTGTTCAACAGTGAGACTCCACACCAAATCAAACCGGGAGGGGGATGAGAGGAGAGGGGGCAGAGGTGGAGTGAGGGGGCTACGCCATTTCAGCTCAGCTGTTCAGCAGCTGGATAATTACAGAAATCCAGCTTTAAAAGACACTAGCGAACAACTGCAATGTTTACTCATTTACTCTATCAGTGTCAGTTTCTCTCTCTCTTTCTCTCTCACACTCTTTCTCTCTCTCTCTCTCTTTCATCATCTCTCCTGCTTCCAAAAGACCATTTCTATCTCTCTCTCTCTGTATTTCACCACCACCACCACCCTCCCCACCCCCCAGACACACACGCAGCCTCAGCCTCTCCAGTCTGCTCCCCTCAAGCCCCCCCCTCTCTCTCTTTCACTATCCCTCCTGCTTCCTAAAGACCATCTCTCTCTCTTTCTCTCTCTCTCTCTCTCTCTCTCTCTCACCACCATCACCTCCCTCCCTCACACACACACACACACACACACAAACAAACACACTCAGCCAGTCCAGCCACCCCTCTCCATCCCTCCTGCTTCCTAAAAATCATCTCTCTCTCTTTCTCTCTCTCTCTCTCTCTTTGTCTCTCTCTCTCTCTGTTTCCAGTCTGCTCCCCTCAAGCTCCTCCCCCTCTTTCTCTCCTTCTCTCTCTCTCTCTCTCTCCCTCACCCTTCTCTCTCTCTCTAGCCCATCTCTGTGTCCACTCATGCATGCAGACACAGCAGTGCTTGCGTGTTTCTACATGAAAATGGCCATGAAGCAGCCAACAGGGAAACCACTGTAAGTGGGAGAGAGAGAAGGAGAAAGAAGGAGGGGGAGAGAGAGAGAGAGAGAGAGAGAGAGAGAGAGATGAGGATGGAGAGGGAGAGTTGAGGAGAAATGAGAGAGTGGGATAGAGAAAAGGACAGTGGGTGAGATAGGAGAGAGTGGGATAGAGAGAAGGAGAGAGGGGGGAAAAGAAGCAATGTATCAGAAGCTGATAAAAGAGAAGAGAGAGAGAGCAGAGGAGAGGAGAAGAGGAGGAAAGGATAAAATAGGACAAGAGAAAAAATGGAGAAGAGATGGAGGCTGATAGGAGAGAAGAGGAGAAGAGAGAAGAAGAGAGAAACACAGAGAAGGTCCTGTCTGGAAACATAGTGGGCCACATGTGATTAACAATTGTGTGTGTTTGAGTGTGTATGTGTGTGTGCGTACATGGATTCCTCTGTGTGTGTGTGTGTGTGTGTGTGTGTGTGTGCGCGCATACATGGATTTGTGTGTGTGTATGTGTGTGTAAAGGAAAGTAATCTGGAGCTGACATATTGTGGTGATAGGCTGATTAGTGGGATATGTTGTGGACAGAGATGACAACAAATTTGACCAAGTGGAGGGGAGGGGGCTGAATGCGGCAACAGCTGCAAAAACAAATACAAATTATTAGGACTGAGAGAGACTAATCACTCCTCCCAATGTGTGTGTGCGCACACACACACACACACACACACACACACAGTGCAGCACATGTGCTTGCAGAGACTTGGCAGATGGTCTCAGCCTCCATTTCCATATATACATCACCTTACCGACACAACACACACACACACACACACACAAGCAGTTGTTTACACAGACACACAAATTGTAATATTTGCAGTTGAGCCAATCCTTCATAAAACTCACATAAAAACATATATATACATATATTCACACGCACACAAACACACACACACACACGTGACACTCCATGTCTAAAGTCAGTATTGGCAGGAGTGTACTCCTCCAGCCAGACTGTTTGCGCTCAAACAAAAACTACCCACCTCTCTATCAACGCTTCGCCAATAAGCGCATGCAGTCACCCTCCACACTGCCACTGAAAGCAAGCGCAAACACACACCACCTAAAGGACCCCCTCTCCTCCCCCATCAACATCACCCACATCATACAACCACACACACGCGCCACCCAAAACACCCCGTCTTTTTCTCCTCAACACCCTCCTCATCATCACCAACCAAACCCACCCACCCACACACACACACACACACACACACACACACACACACACACACATATATATATATATATATATATATATATATATAAAAACACTGGAGTATAATCCTGCAAGGTCTGCCGAGCGTGACAAATATAATGGGTGAGCTTTCTACCTGTCGGTGTGCGAGTGACAGGAGTGGATGAGAGGCGGTGATGAGGTGGAGTGGAGCTCATAAGATCTTGATGAGGCAGTACATTACTCATGTCACCAGCCACCACCAGCAGCAGCCGGGCCTGCGCCGGCCCACTATGGGGGTGGGGGGAGTGTGTGTGTGTGTGTGTGTGTGTGTGCGTGTGCGTGCGTGTGTGCGTGCTTGCATACATGCAGGCAGGCTGGCACGCGCGTTTGTGTGCGCCTTTGTGTGTATGTGTGTGTGCATGCGGGCGCGCGCATTTGTGTGTGTGTGTGTAGGGGTTGATGGCTTCCTATGACAAGAAGAGCTGGTGGGTGGGAGAGAAAGGTTTCATACACACAACATCTCAACATTATTTTTTTTATTTCTCTCTACTTTTTTTTCCCACAATTCTCTGAATATGTAACTTAAAAACACTGTGTGTTGGTGTGTGTGTGTGTGTGTGTGTGTGTGTGTATGTCTATGCACACATACATGTATGTGTTCTAGCTGACGCACAGTGTGATTGCTGCTGAGCATGTGACACAGACGCATGGCAGCAGCGCAGCGTCTGAAGGTGCTGTCTGTCTGCGAGTACAATGAGTTTTGAAAAGTGCGGCCTGGTCTCTCCTTTTGTTTCCTGGAGCTTAATGCATTCAAATTACAATGCATGTAAATGAGGTTATATTTAAGACAGGCAGATAGGAGGCCTAATAGGGCCTACATCAGTGAGCAAATTCTCAGAGATGAACCAGTTTGGTTCAGGCACAGGGAACGTCTGTTGTCAAAAAACTTACAATTAATTGCAAAGCATTACTGCGGCTGTCAAAACGTGACATCGAATTTGAACATTTGAAACTAAAAAGGTGGAACAATTCCTCACTTCCCACAAAAAAACCTTTCCTGGTGCTGTTGACAGTGATTTGTACTGGAGCGTAAACAAAAGCCGAACTGGAAATTCTTCAATTAACAATTGCCTTTGAGCTCTTGAGTCTCAGCCGCATCGATCTGTGGACCACTGATAATCTGTTTCTGCAGATATGAAAAGACATTTTAAGTCTCCCAAAGCTTTGATTAAACTGAAGAGCAAAAAAAGGAAAGAAATAGGTTTGCTCAATTAGATGCACAAAGCAGCCCCAAACTACTTTTATCTGCCTGTTTATCAGAAAATTTCTGAAGCAAAAACATTATTTATTTTTTTCCTTGCTCTCTCTCTCTCTCTCAGGAAATGGACAATTCTCAGCGCAGACTCCACTCTGAAAAAACACTTAATATTCTGCAGTGGACGCTTAGGCTTGACAGTGGATGGCTAAAGATTGTCATGACAATGGAGAGGAGAATTAGCATATCGGTCTACACTAAAAAGTATCCTCCATTGAATCATATCCATTACAAAGAGGATGCATCTCCACCTGCAGGGGCATGGTGAATTACACTGACACACCATCACCATTGAAAATCAGGTCAGAAATTAAAAAAAAAAAATAAAAAATCTTACGCGATCCAGATTTCAAAATGTGTGTGTGCACAAATGTTTAAATATGTGAGCTTGCATATTCATGTCATGTCTGTTTGCATGCATATTTGTGTGTGTGTTCATTCTTGGGTGTGTGTCCTGTAAAAGCAGGTGCATTGAGAGACATACATATGGACCAACCTAGGACACACCATAGCAACCAAGAATATCAGTGTGTGTGTCAGTGTGTGTGTGTGTGTCAGTGTGTGTGTATGTGCCACGAAAGACTGCATGCGTGCACGCGTGATCGCAGGGAAAGAAGCAGATTGATTTAGTGTTGGTGCCCTGCTTGACCCACCTACACCCATCCCTCCCACACCTCCCAGGCCAGGTCAGAGCCGTCCCCAGGCCGGAGGCCATGTGTGCTGCAGACACCTGAGCAGCTGCAGGGGGTCAGCTCAGGTCCCCACTACTGTCCAGAACCCTACCTGCACACACACACACACACACTCTCTCTCTATCTCAATATATATATCCACACTGACACACACTCTCTCTCCCTCTCTTTCGTTTTATACATGTGCACAAACACACATCCACACACACACACAACCTTGTGCGGCCAGAAATATACTGGTGTGGCAAACTATAAAGAACATGCATTACAGGACATCTTTCTGTGTATTTCTAACAAATACTACTGTTTAAACAAAACAAACACACACACACACACACTCCCCCCATACTACTGCTTAAACAAAACAAACATACTAACTAAAAAATGCACAATCAGTCCTCACTGATATAGTCTCTGTTTTCTTCAATCTTCTAATTTGATCAGCAATCCAGCCAAATATTATGTCCCTTGCAAATGCTTCTTCCACAGACAAAGAAGTGAATGGATGCGGTAATATGATAATAGCTTATCATCCCCCCCTCTGTGTGTGTGTGAGAGAGAGTAAGAGAGAGAACTAGATAAAGGTAGAGAGAGAGAGTCTATCCGTGCTTGTGTTTGTTCGTGGCTAAAGCCCTCAGAAAGCATTACTGAAAGAAGAGGTCTAAATGCAATCGAAGCAAATCATTACAGATAATTTGAAAACAGATTCTATATGGCATTAAGCTACCCTTTGCCCCTCCTGCATAAAAAGGCTAATTAATAAATTATCCAAGAAGCAATTACTTTACAACAATGAGACTACTTTAATCAGTAACCACAACCCTGTTTTGAAGCAACACTTGCACTTCTCCTCAGAGAAGAAAGTACACTGCAGACTCAAGACTTTCCTAGTAAGTATCTACAATGCACACACACACACATATGCAAACACACACTTACTTACAAGCACACATGCACAGATACACACACACACACACACACACACACACACACACACACACACACACACAGACATGTGCTGTCTAGAATATAAAAGTATGTGTGTTGGCACAGAGCATATGTGAGAATAAACAACATTCTCATCGTCTGCAGCAGCCTCCCGAACCGGATTCCCCAGCCCTAGTCAGATGTATCCAAAATGTCTTACATCTTGCCTATATATAGCCTCAAAGACCCAGATTCCCTGTGTACTGAACAGCACACACCAGTGCTCGCACGCACACACACGCATGCACATACACACACACACGCATAATTATACACACAAGCATGCATCAACACTGTTTTGCATACACACACACACACACACACACACACACACACACACACACACACACACATACACTCATAACTTCATCCATATCCATACACACAAACACGCACAATTACATGTGCTCAAAGACAAACAGCACTCTCTAATGAAAACAAACAGGACCCAAATCTGTTAAAGGAAGCAAAAGACATCTCAGTGCGCACGTCCCGACCATGAAAGCCTCCTCCATTTTCCTTACTTTTATCTCCCCCTCAAACATGATGCACAGTTATGTGAACACACAGGCATCATAAGATCTCTAGGTTTCAGCAAATTAGCAGACACACGTACACACACACAAACACAAACACATGCTAAAAGTATATAACACCCAAAGAAGACCTGGTTCAAAGCCGCCTAAAAATAACCAGCTTCCCTGTGGAGGCAGGAGTAAAAAAAAATATTTATCTCTCAGATGTATTCGCTGCAGAATTGATGTGGAGGGGAATTTCTATTGGATAAGGCAAAGGTTAGAGATGTCAGCGAAGGTTAATGGTAGCTTGCTGCGACAGAGGAGAGCTAAATGAGAACACTGATCTTCCTCACACCCACAGCCAAACACACACACACACATACAGATACAGGCCCTGACGCATCTGATCAAAGGATCGATAGGTAATAGATTAGGACTTGATTTGATAAATCATCAGCAGGCCCCATCAGTGGAAGAGGGCTGTCATGGGTGTGGGGTGAGAGGGAATGAGACATGAGTCGGGTTAGAGGACCCAGAGGAGATGAATACTCCTGGTGACCAGGTGATGAGGGATGTTGGGCCTGGGTGATTTTGATGTGTTGAGCTGTGAACTTAAGAACGCATGGTTAATTAAAAGAAGACAGTGTGTGTGTGTGTGTGTGTGTGTGTGTGTGTGTGTGTGTGTGTGTGTGTTCGGGGGGAGGGGTGTAGGTGGAGGGGTGGGTGGGTGGGAGAGAGAGACAGATAGAGAGAGAGAGACAAGATCCGTCACCATGACTAAGTTTGTCGGCACAGACATGTAAACATAGGGCATGTGCACATGCGCACATGAAGTCGAGACAAAGATGTAAACACACACACACACACACGCGCGTGTGCGTGTGCAAATTGTACGCATATGCATATATAGTCTTATAGGTAGGTTTGTACATTCATGGGCCTCTACTGACACACATGGTTATTATGCTGAATACATGAGAATATCATGTAGCCAAATTTCCACTGTTCAGCAAATTTCATATCTGACTGCAGCAAGGTGAAAAACCCAAGAAAAAAATCCTTAATGTATTTAATGAAGGTATCAAATCAATCAACCCAATGTTTATTATAGCAATACCATAATGTACTACATTTATATTTAAATGCAGCCAACATCTGGACCAAGATATGCATATATATAATTGCATTTATGTACTAACTACAGCAAAGCCCTGAACAATAATACTTTAAAAAATGTAATATTGAAATTTCGTCAAAAATAGCTTTAATTCATCACAAGATATAAATAACCTTGGTATAAAAAATATGACTATTTCTACATTTAAGGCAACTAGGCTGCTTTGAACATGAAAAAAAAAACAATGAGCAGACGCCTATACAAAGACTCCTGAAAAGCTCAGGGACTTCTGCAATCACGTTACCAGCATTGACAGCGCGCAAGAAAGAGTCGCACTCACCTGCTGTAGGTACATGAACGTCAAGGCACAGGAGAGCTGCGGACACGCGTCCACGTTCGGCAGCGCCACGCACGTTCCGCCCGCGAGGGGATGCTGCATGGTGCTCCCGTGCAGTCTGCGCAGCGCGAGAGAAGGGGCTTGCATGCGCGGTCGCTGGTCCCGTTTGACAGCTGAGACTCACGGATTGTTTTAAATTGTTTAGCCGGTCCTGAAACGACGTTTCCGATTTTTACTTAAGAAGTACCCGGTCTCAAAAGAAGCTACCTTGCTTGGCAGTCTTGGGTATGCGTGTGTGTACGAATTTTGATGACAGTATCGGTTACCCGTGTGTGTCTGAAAGTGTCTATAGTGAGAAGAGTATGTTTGTGCGTCCGAGCTGTGTGTAAATGTGCGCTCGTGGTAATGAAAGTGTGTGAGAGAGCGAGAGCCTGTCTGATCCGCGAGCGTGTGCGCTTGTGGATGTGACCGAAAATAGAATGTGTGCCTGAGCGTGTGCGGGAATGTGAGTGTAAGACCTAGTAAAGGGTGAAAAAGCGGTCTCGGTCTGCCTACCAACGCTGAGAGGGGAGGAGAGGGGCACGGAGAAAGAGTCTACCACTGGTCGGATCTAACTTCCCGGTAGTTCAAGCGATGCCCCTGTCGCCGTGTCCTAATGCTGCGAGTATGATTCCCGATTTTTTTTTAGTTCAGGGACACCTATTCAGATTCTGCTACGGCTGCTCCCGACGTTACCCCTGCTCTCATTTGCTGTCAGCTGGGTCCAGGGACAGCGTCTGTTTCATTGACCGGAATTTCAGCGAACATCTGAATCTCCGCGGGGAGTCGATGAGGGAGGGGAGACAGGGAGAAGGGTATGCTTAGATCATTTTTGAAGGGGGTTGCAGGGGTATGTTTATGTTCCTCCAAGGAAACGCATGATGTTATTATGTATTCCATCTACTCAACGTGGAGCATGTGCTTGCCAGAATTCATTCCATGACCGCAGCGTTGGGGGGGACAAACTCAACAAACAAAGCGCCTTGTGTCACATTGCCCTGGTGAGAATTTAAGAACAGTTTAACAGTTTAATTACATACGTCATTATTAAACAAGGATGCCTTTTTTTAAAAAGTAAGACATCTATTATGTTAGCAGACTATTTATGTCTGTGACACAATATGAATATGATTCCTTGGCATTTTTATATGGACTGAATATATATATATATATATATATATATATATATATATACTTTATCTTAACAGCCATACTATGCCTGTAATAAAAACATACACACATGTATTATATATTTCCAGTAACTGCACATGTTCTTTTGAAGGCTTTTGATTGCTCAAATGCAAATGTAGAATGGCTTAAATTAGAAGGTGCTTGAGCTTGCGTGCAAACTGTGTTATCATGCACTTGCGTGCTGGCTTCCAAAATGCTTGAGGTCTGGGGGTCAGTTATGTCTTCTGCTAGACAAACAGTAAGGCAAATTCTTTAAGAACTCAGATATCAATAATTCAGTACATACAAGGAACACCACTCATAAAATGGCAATTAAAAAGAGGTTTTGTTTTAAATATATATTTAAAAGGTTCAAATAAAACATCCCATCATTCTGACAGCATCCCCCCCAAAAAATACCTTTACCTGAATTTAGGAAATATGAGCCAGTAAATAATAGATGATACCATGGGCTAACTGGATGTATCGTTCCTCTCTATCAGCTCCATACTAACAAACTGGCAAACTTATTCTAAAGACCAGAGGTTTAGCAGTAGACACTGCAGACTCATTAACCATAATGAACAAGCACAATCAAAGAGATAAGCGTACTGAAAGAGTACTGTACTGTATTCAGTTAAAACACCCAGGTCTCTTCTACATAAAAGACTCCGCATAAAAGTACACAGACAGGGAGAGAAGAAATACACTGAATTATTCATTCTTTTCCTCTTTAATCATATCTCTCTTTTTAAACAAACCTTACCTGATTTGCAAACCATAAGAATACAGTGGATTTGAAAGTGAGATTTCAGAAGCGTGTTACCATATTAGCAATATCAAAGTAAGAAAGACAATGCGGTTTTGCCTGTTTTTTTATTTGTTTATAAACAGCTAGATGTACATATATTATGAAGAAAAAATGTTTTATGTTGATGACTTCTGTTCTCTGGATTGCCTCAAAGACCAGATTCTCTCTCTCTCTCTCTCTCTCTTTCTCTCTCTCTTTCAGATACACACACACACACACACACACACACCCACTTACACTTGTTTTCACTATAGCCCACCACCATGTATGCTCCATTTACATAGTATTGTTTTTAAGCAGGTTAGTCTCGCTGCTTGCATGAGTGATCAAATGGTGTCCATGCAGCCATTGAGTCGAGATACAGCAGCTCCCTACAGCTAATTGCGATAGGCTTGGTAACACAACTACAATCTCTGAATTTCAATACCACTGGATGCGGTTTGTGTGTGTGTTTATTTATTTATTTACCACATATATATTTTTTTTTTGATTAGCCGCCAATCACTGTGCCCATAGCGACTTGATATGAGACGTGGTTGCCCTTTGCACTGCATCTGTTGTCTTCAGCTACATGGAATAAAAATAAAGCATCCACACTGCTCCTTGAAAAAGAGCAAGCAAGTATGTGTCGTGTCACATCACTCAAGCAACTTGCGTGTGCGTGTGTTTGTGTGTGATTGTGTGCATGCGGTTGTGTGTGTGTGGTTGTGTGTGTGGGTGTGTGTGATGACTTTCTTACAGCTGCATTTCACTAGGTTCACCCAATCATGGTGGAACAGGCAAACTGAAGGGTTCAGGAGTGGTGCATCACTCATACTGCCTGCATGAGAATCACTCTTGTGCGTGTGTGTGTGCGTGTGTGTGTGTGCGTGTGTGTGTGTGTGTGCGTGTGTGTGTGCGTGTGTGTGTGTGCGTGTGTATGTGTGTGTGTGTGCGTGTGTCTTCGTGTACGTGAATGTGCATTTCTCCGTGCACACAGAGTGATTCCTGCGTGCTCTAACTCACACACATCAATTTATAGAAGCTCAGAGAAGTCCGCCGCAGAACCAGCCCAAAAGCATTGCCTGCACCCTTACCTTCCCATCCACTTATAGCTAGCAATGATGGCTCTGTGTTTCTAAGCAGCACGACCAACTTTAAAGCTGGGGCTACTTCATAATTAGCAATTTGTCACAGGTTTGTGTCACAGCTGCTCACGTGTGAATTAAGTAGCAAGAACCATGACCAGCAAGGGAAAAAAAAAAAAAGATTTTATTCTCCTGCCTTTCATCCTTCTCTCTCGACTACAATTGTGAAGTGCAGAGGAAAAAGACTTTAGTTTGTAAAATATCTCAAACGTATTCTTATAATATCTTTAATGGCATTACATCTTGGAATACCAGCACAATGAAAAAACACTCTCATGTAATCTGTCCAGATTATTAGGTAACTGTGATGAGGTACTGCATTATGTTCAATGTAAGTCATACATAATTCTTAATGACAGTGTATTTTTAATATTTATACATGTGCGAGCAACCTATGTCTAATGTTAGGCTTATTAACATTTAATAACTTGTATCAGTATTTCCAGGATTTCTTCCATTTTTAACTATACTGAACTGTAAGAATTTGGGATAGCATTTTTTTCCATGAATTGAAAACTTTGAGATGTCAGTCTTTATATCGTGTTCTGGGGAGATTTATTCAGCAAAGAAACTATTGTCAGTGGGCTATCCATATTATTTTTAGAGCTCTGCAACATCCTCAATTTTTGTTGTGTCCCTTGCTTCCAGCTATGGAAGACTAGCATACAAATCCCACTCTCTCTCTATCTTTCTCTCTCTCTCTCCAAACCCCCCCCCCCCCCCCCCCCTTGCTCCTCGTTCTCGACTGCAGAAAACCGTTGCACTGTTAGGTAGGAGTATGGTTGACTGTTTCGATTTTGTTATTTTAATGATTTATAAGCCTGACAGTCCTAAAGCATGCAGGAAGCAGAGGGAGGACTGTGTCTGGCCACACTAAACACGCAAGGCTCTCATCTCAAGATGCAGGGGCAAGGGGAGTATGCAGATAGATGGGCCTGTGATTACAAAGAATATTTCTCCCATGATCTTAGTCACAGCGCTGAAGATAAAAATGACAGATTTTTAGATTTTTTTTTGTTGGGTTTTCACCAGAGGGCAGAGTCAGACAAAAAACACAGAAGCCAGAGAACCGAAGAGGCGGGAATGAAAATACAGTCTGAGAAACTGAGCCCAACGGTTTATTTTCCTAACCAATACCTCAAAACGACACTAACGACACCATTAAAAAAAAAAAAAAAAAACACAAGCTCCACCTTGCCTATCACAATGGGACACTTTAACAGCGCTAATGCCAGTAGCGTTTCCTGCTAGTCACTAGTTAAATGGTCTTGGGCAGGATTCGTCACATTGTCATTTAGTATCAGGTTGGGTTCTTTTCACGTTGGCGGAGCTGGGCTTCAGGACTGGTCTCCATTTCAGGCTGGGAGCCAGGCAGGAGCCTTGGCGTCGCTGACAGACTAATAAGGAGAGACTGGCTGCCTCCACCCAGTGTCAGGAAGTTGACAGGACTGCACCAGGTGCCGAACGTGTTGGGAAGATTGATGAACTCGCATGGAGACGGGATTTGCGGGGAGCCCTAGCTATTTCTTTCCTGTGTTAATATAATTTTTTGCCTCTTTCTCTCTCCATCCCTCCTTCCCTCCCTCTCTCTCTCTCTCTCTCTCTCTCTCTTTTTCCATCTCTCGCTCCCTCTGTCCTTATCGCTCTTTCTTCCTGTGATGATATGATGTTAACCAACTCAAACATTTAGCTGGAGATGATGGGTAGCACGGTGTGCAGGATAATGAACACACAGTGGGAAGTCATGGGGAGGTGAAAAGGTGAATGGAAGTTGCATAGCTACACTACCAACACACACACACACACACACACACACATATATATAAGACCTGCCTCACCCCAGTGAATATCTATACAGGAACGTTTTCACATGCTCTTTGACACACAAAAAGAAGTACATCTACACATTAATATATCTCTGATGATTTCCTTCACACGTTTCATCTATAGGTTCCATGACGTTGTTTAAACATAATTACCATCCAACCCGTGAACATGAAATTCAACCACTGAATAGTTGAAATAATTTGAATCGTTTAACCTGGAGGATTTTTCTTTTTTTATATATCAAAGACCACATGAGTGGTAATTAGTACCTGTGGGCAAATCATGGGGATACCTGGCGATCCTTTCTCTTTTAGCCACGGTTGTGCAATTTGGGAAAGTCACTTTACATGACAGTAATTACTTAAACAGATGGGACTGCGGCCTGACTTGCGGCAGCATCGGTGGTGGCGTCACAGAGAAAATGGGGCCCCCAATCCACCGGGGAGCAACAGTGACTCGGCCTCTGTGGAGGAGTGCCGCCAGATTGCATGGCAGCTGAGGCTTTCCTTTCATTAGCTCTCGAGTGCGCGTCTGGAAAGGCAACGAGGGGGAGCCGCGTTGCCCGGGCGTCGTTTGTTACCCCTGCGCATTGCTGTCGGCGCCAGGGGCCCCGCAAATTGATTACTAGGTGGGACGAAGGCAAACGGTCCCGCCGCAGTGGAAAAAAGCCTCCACACAGCTGGCAGGCTGGCAGTGGCGGTGGTGCTGAGGTAGGGCTGGAACCCGAGGAGGAGCGAGCTGTCCACCCAGCCAACCGCCCCCCGCCCCCCCCCCCCAACGACCACTGGGTCCTGAAAACGACAAGCGAGGCGATTTGTGGTCGTCGTTCAGATGCTTTTGCATGTCTACTAATTGGCAGCCATAACAATGGCAGAGCTGTTGTTAATCACCTTGGTGGAGAATCAGCCTAGAAGGAATCTTTTGGCCCAGAGGTGCATCTCAACAGGCAAATGTGAAAGCGTGTGTAAATGAGGTGTAAACGTAAATGTTACCAAAACAGCACAAGCATGTCAAACTCCAGGACAGCCACTAGCTCTTCTCCTGACTGAAGTACTGCTCGAGCTCCAGTCGTTAATATGAAAATTACACAGAAATTACAGCTTCACTGTGTAATCTGAACATTTCCATCAGTCTGAATGATTTCACTTTTTTGTGGTGATAAAACACTCCTTGTCTGAAACTAAACACATCTCGAGCCCCGGTGTAGGCGTTTACGGTGCCCGCCTGACAGCCAAGGAGAGATGCAAGGAGCAGGGCGTCGACAGGGCGACAAGGGCGAGGGCAGGCCATCTTTATGCCCGGACAGCCATTCAGAGCGACATCTCGGCAGAGCCGGGGCAAATGCCGCGGATGACTTCTCTGCGCTTTCACCAGGCGCTGCCATTAGAGTGCTTTAGCTTCCATTAACGTGTCACTTTCCCTCGCTGCTGCACCGGCATGGAGGGGCCGATTGGTTGTGACAGGACCAGGGGCTGTCACATGCAGTAACGGTTCAGCACCGACCAACAGGAAAAGCCTCGGAGCTGACGGATCCACGATCCATCAGAGCTGACATGCCGGGGCCTCCTCCAGCTCAGAGTGGGGGCTGAGGCGCCCGGACAGGACTCCATTAATTAACTGTTTAATATGTGCAGTGCTAACGTGTCCACCCACTGCTGAGCCCATCTCTGCCCCCAGCCTCCTACCCCAGCCCCAGCAAACAACAAAAGTAAAAGTAACATATGTGTTATATATATATATGTACATAATAAAATAGATAGATAGATAGATAGACAGACAGACAGCTGGTAGGCAAATGTGCATTGGAAAGACAGAAACAGATAGATAGATAGATAGATAGATAGATAGATAGATAGATAGATAGATAGATAGATAGATAGATACCAAGTTGGCATATGCGCTTGGGAAAGACAGAAACAGATAGATAAATAAATAGATAGATAGATAAGACAACAAGGCAAATGTGCGTGGGAGAGACAGTGAGGGAGAATGTGTGAGAGGGGGAATGCAAAGACTGCCAATGCCCTGGAGAAGGAGGAGGCGGACGTCAGAGCAGGAGAAATGACCCTGGAAGGCTGGGTGGCTACCTTTAGCAAATCATGTCAGCCTGCGCCTATTGATGAGGACAAACAAGCATCAGGGTAAACTGACTGAAAGATCATTCATTAACCCGAGACATGAGTAATAGCAGTTTTGGCTTCATTAGCGCTTGTGTTGACAGAACAGGAAGAAGGGGAGGAAAAAAAAAACAACGAGGGATGACAGAAGAATGCTGTCCTTCCTATAGCGTGTTACAAACCTGCAAAGCCAATTCTGTTTGGATTCCCCATCACGCATTTGCTATAACCGCTTCAGCAGCAGCAACCCACATTTTTCCTCATGAGTAGCTTCCTTTAATGAACCAATTAAAACAATAAAACAATCTCCTTGTGTAACTCACTCTGAAATACACCACGGGTGCTGCAGAGGGAGAAAAGAGAAGAGGAACAAAAAAAAAAAAAAGCCCTTTGAAGTCTTCATTCGTCTGACATCTAATTCGGCATTGTTGAACAATGGCTGCTTTGTCCACACACACACACACACACACACACACACACACACACACACACACACACACACACACATACACACATCAGTGCCGGAAACACCTTGTGTCGGTCGGACGACTGGGATGTACGAAGCGCGCGGTGCAAGGCATTAGCATATCATTAATTAGCCTTACTCTTCGTGGGCTAGATTAGAGCTCCGTGCCTGGGCTGTTGGACGGACTCCTGGGGGACCGGCCTTCATTTAGGAAGGCATGTGAGGAGAGGAGTGGAGAAGAGAAGATGCAGGGTGGAGGGCGGAGGATGGAGGATGAGAGCCTGCATCCAGTCCCAGACCACTCCCGCTAATCATGAGCTGTTGCTTTTAAGACGTGACCCCGCTCATTCATTCTGCAAGCCAAAGACAGGGGAAATGTGTCTTTTGTGTGTGTGTGTGTGTGTGTGTGTGTGTGTGTTTGTGTGTGTGTAATAGTGCATTTCTCATATGTGTATACTTATTAGAGGACCAAAAGAACACCGTGTTCACAAAGCACTCAGTGCTTTATTGAGTAACCTCAAACTGTTCAGATGTAATGAGATAACAATCCACAGCATAAGTGCTTCCATGTATTCAGTGTAATCATCTCACACACCAGAAAATGGCCCACTTCTTTATCCTCTTAAACATGCAAAAGTGTGACACTCAAATACTAGCAAATACTAAATAACAGCTACTGCATGCATGCCGTGGACTGAAATGTATACACAATTCTTCTAGAAAAACAGCACTAGTACTCCCATGGTCATTTGAGAGATTCGCCAATCGCAATGCAGCATGATACGGATGTAATATGGTATCCAACAGCAAAGAAGTAAAGGAAATCAAAGACTTGGCAAAAAGAAAAGAAAAGAAAAAATGGTTGCTCGTTTTCACCCTTCCTCTGCCCACCTAATTTCACCCCTCTTCCTTCTCAAATAAGGTCATCAATTACCTTTGCCAGTTTAAATAACTGGAGATGTTTACACAATATATTTTTGTTGCTTATTCCTCCAACTCCCAGTGCTCATTAGAAGCCTCTCCATTTATTTGCCCTGTGCTGAGGTCCTTAAATCTGCCACGTGCTACCAAAAGAGGCCAATTCCACTTTTCCCTCTGGTGCTAATTGAAGGAAGACACGGCTTCCTCATTAATTATGTCCACATATAAGAAACATCCGCGTTTCATGCCGTCGCATTAAAGGGATACTTTGGAAAGAGCAAGGGCAGAGGGGAGAGAGAGAAAGAGAGAGAGGGAGAGAGAGACAGAGAGAAAGAGAGAGAAAAAGAGAGAGAGAAAGAGAGAGAGAAAGAAAGAAAGACAAAAAGAAAGAGAGGCTAAAGTATAGTGGCTTTTCCCAGAGAGAGAGAAAATGTGTATGTGTGTGTGTGTGTGTTGGGGGGTTTGGGGGGGGTGGATGGGAACCTATTGGCTGTATACCGGCAAAGATTATAAAGCCTTAACTCATGCGGAGATTGGAGATAGGCTTGTGACATTGTGTCCCCCCATCTTATTATGACGGGCCCTGACAAAAGATTTCAAGCCCGATGTAGCCAGGGGCGATCAGGGATCAGGCTTGCAGAGAGAGAGAGGAAATAAAGATAAATCTGAGCTCTCCAGACACCATATTTCTTGCCTTGCCAGGCCTTAACCTTGCATTTAATACCACCGGACAGTGCAAATGTCATGATGTATCTCGGATGCTGGCAGCATAATTTGTTAGTAAATACTGGGGTCCTTCCACAAGTCGAACAACCGTGTGCGTTTTGGGAGACTGTTGTTATCACTGTGACATACTGCTGCTATAAGTGTTCAAAACAATACATTAATGTTGTAATAAGGGCATTATATCAAAAAATACAGCAGTACGTCTTCGGATTTAGTCAGGACAGGTGAAAGGATAGATCAAGACCCAATCAATGAATTCATGATTCATGTTATTCAATGCATAAATGTGCTGTTTTTCTTTTCCTTGGACCTTGAGAATTTTCACACTGCAAGTTTATTGCGTAGAAAAAAAGAAAGTCTGTATGTATGTGTGTGCACACACACACACACACACACACACACACAAATCTAACATTCTTGCTTGTTGTGTTGACTGATTGATCAGGTTATCCATGAATGAGGAGAGGTGAATGATGGAAAGTCAATGTGAATATAGCAATGAGTTAGCACTTAAATTACTGCAGATAAGTGACATCATGCGCAAGTTCTTACCTCTACCTTATAGAATGCACTCTCAATTTACAAGCTGTAGAATACAGTTGAAAAAGATAGCAACAGTAATGTGTGTGTGTGTTTGAGAGAGCAAGTGAGAGAAAGAGAAAGACAGAGAGCAAGAGGGAGTGAGATAGAGACAGCAAGAGAGAGAAAAAAGAGAAAAAGAGGGAAAGAGAGAGGAGATCTATAAAGCATAGAGGTCCTGTTCGTTTTTCTGGCTTGCAGCAATTATCCAGCTGCTAGACCACAATGACGCCATGAATGAAATGAGAACCAATTACCAAACACCCTATGGAGAAGACACATGGGGGCCAAATAGAACCCAAATACATGGGGCACTGCCTGAGAGGAGCAGAACTGTGTTAACGCTGAAAAACTGCCATGCCCACCACCCATCTCCCAGACTCTCATTTGAATTCATGCGTTTCAACAACTTGCTTCGGGTTGTGGTCTCTCTCAAAACACACACACACACAGACACACACAAACACACACACAGACACCATGCCACGAGTGCTCGTATTAATATCAATTGTTCCTGTTCAGATTGTTATCCAATATTCAGGAAAGGCACCGCTGCATGAAGGCATTTATGAGACAATGCCTTGTGCCTGCTCTCCCAACACACACACACACACACTTACACTTACACACACACACACACACACACACACACACACACACACACAGGCGGCTCAATTAGTGGAACAGCTGGGGCAAGCGAGCCGCTAAAGTAACAGTTTCTCTCGCAAATTAATCCCAGGCATGGAGGGTGTGTTGACAGGTTATCATAAAAGTGTTTTAAGTGTTTCTCCCTCTCTCTGTCTTACTGAAACCCCTTCAAGAATACACACACACACACACACACACACACACACACACACACACACACATCCACCTTCTCCTTCAATACGTACTAGATTACTTGGGCACCCATTTACTCAGCTTTTCACATTTGACTAGGCTAGACTAGGCAGGGAGGGACTAAATACTCAAAATACTCAAAAAGAGTTTGTCTGCTTCAGAAGCTCAGACATTATCAGCAATGGACTCAAATCACTGAGCTTGAACTCCAAAAATGTAAGAGAGGATCTGGAAGGGGCAAGATAACTTTAGATTACTAACTGTATCATGGTATACATTCTTAGTAGGAAGGCACCACTCTGGTTCAAAATGTGAATGCCCATTTATTGCTTAAATTATACTTCTATTAAAAGTGACACACAGAATATATCAGATGGGATTTTGAATTGAAAACCTATATTTTTTTGTATGTTATTAACCTCTGCTAACACTGGTAATTTCTGCTTTCAATAGCCTGAGGAGGAGCCTGTCTGTTTATACACTGTGGGCACACTGCTGTGCACATACAAGCAACTGTATAGTTGTGCTGAGAGGTACATACAACAGTATATAGCTGTGTAGCATCCACCAATAAAATGTCTTCTTTTCTCCTTCTCTTGCTTGCTCTCTCTCTCTTTTTTTCACTTTTGTGTGCCCATAACCCTGGGCGAGCGAGGCTAGTCCTCTTGTCGCACTCGGAGCCATGCTGCTACCTCTACGCTGTATTATCCCGGGACTTATTAGGTAGCTCTATCGTTCCTGGGCTCTCACGTCAAGATAACCCTTACCTAGTCTTATCACCGGCACACAAAAGCATGGGATCCAATAGGGGCTCCATGTAATCCATCTCTGTCAACTGTGTTACGGAAATTACCTGTCAGAAACATCATGGTCGAGATTCTGTGATTAAGCGCAAACTTTGAAAAATAAAATGCCCTCGGGTAGCCGAACAAGGGGGCTAGTCAAAGGACGTTTCAATTGAACGTCCCCCTCCTTATTAATTGCTCGCCTCTGAGCAGAAGAAATTATAAATGACACAATGTTCTTGTGTGTGTGAGAGAGAGTGAAAGAGAGAAAGACAGAGAGAGAGGCGAAGAGAGGGGGAGAATATAAGAAACGAGTGAGTGGTGGAAGAAATGGAGCTTTGAGAATGTGAGAGATCATCACAGGCTATTCCTTGTAGCCTCCGAATGATCTTTCATTATCTTTAATTCAGATAGGCAGTGTTTCCTGTCACTCTACACGCATGGTGACAGGGGGTAGCTGTTTTTGAAATAGAGTTGTGAAGTTAAATGGATTTAAAGGCCTTTTGTTGTTCATATGCCGCACTTGTGTGTGTGCGTGTTTGTGAGAGAGTGTGCGTGTGTGTCTGTGTGCTGGTGGTCGTCGCTCAAAATGGAAATGAGTCTCCTCGTCTGACAAGATCAGAGCCACACACACTGACCTGCGCTTAAAGGGGAGGATGCTGTAATTCATAGTACAATTAATAGATATTGTCATGAATACAACTCCCCATGCACCCTCCTCCCCTCCTCAAAGCCCCCTCCCCCGCCAACACATTTGTCACAAAGAATGAGGGGGAAACGCATGCAAACGTGTGCAATTACACACCCTGACACAAACACGCAGTCATATTCTGACACACACTATATACTATATACCTATAGACGCCTTCAAAGAGACAAATTAACACAGTACAAGCCCATACAACTGCAGCATCTACCAAAGCCACAAGCATTCACTGTCCGTGAATATAACATGAATAATGAAAAATACATTTTGTTTTCTTTTTTCCTACCCTTTTTGCATGGTTACTTTGAAAAGAAAAAAAAAAGTTGCTACGTTTTATCTCAAGGACCTTGAGAAAAAACAGACTCAGATACATATTCAGGGGTGCTTGACTACACTGGGATGGTGCACCCACACAGCACATAGCTTCAACGTAAGAATCATTTGTCCTCTGTGAAATTATTTCTGCAATGCTCCCCTGCAATGAACATGATGTAAGACTCGGCATTAGGTATTGATATAATAACTTATTTAGTGTTATTCATATAATAGACTCGATTATGTCAAATTTAACATTTTCTTAATAAATTATGAGAAGGGTGAGAGTAAAAATGTCACCTCATCTTTATGGATCAAAATTATATTCTATGCCTATCCCCGGCTCCCATAATTCTGATTAATACCTGCTGTCCATTTTCATGGAAAAATGTATTCACAGTCACACAGTCTTTGCAGCTCTTTTATTAATAGCGAATGAAAGTGTCTTTTAAAGGCAGTTGAGAGTTAATAGATATGATATGACGATGGCTTTGCTGGACAGTAAAGTGTCATTGATCCGGCTTTTGGATTTGAATAGATTTTACTTCCTATTTTGTCCATTTCAAACACACACACACACACAAGTCACATCACAGATATTTGATGCTTGATGGCCATTTTAACATGAATAAAAAAAATAAAATAGAAACAATAAAACATACACCTGCTGTACAAAAAAAAAAAAAAAACTACCTGACATCCGCAAATGGCCTGCGCTTTCTTTAGCACCTGCTGAAACTCATCTTAACCTTTTCTTTCATCAGTGGCAACTGACTTGCTTTTGTTCCGCCACCAAAGCCTTTGTTCTCTCAATGACACATACACACACAGACCTCTCCTGCCTCATCTTTTGAGGGCTCTCTGCTCTGCTCTGTTCTGTTCTGTTCGTAAGGTTGAGGTTGATTTAACAAAAAAAAAAAAAAAAAAAATCATTATTGTCGGCAAATCCTGGTGACAAAGTGCACCGTGGGCAAAAGTTGACAGCCTCCTGCTAAATAATTCAGAGCTGCACACACGGCACACCAGCTTCCTTTTGTTTAGTTGTGTGTCCACAATAACAACACCTCCATGTTGTTTCATGCCTCCTTTTCTGCTGGCCAGCTGCTCTTTGGAATGATACATCAACACAGCAGCGTGGAACTTCAATAGCCGCACAGCTGACAGCTAAAACGATGTGCCTGTCACCAGGTGCATGCCAGTCGGAATTTAAGTTATATACTCAAAGCAATCAGCACAGTCGTTCACTAAATAAATTAACAAACTGTTGGAACTGGAGAACAAGAGAATAACTCTTTTCTGTGCATCTGTGTGTGTGTGTGTGTGTGTGTGTGTGTTGGAGTGAGTTTGTTGTTCATGATACTTGTTCATGATACCATTGCTGTGTTTGTGCACACACTGCGTGCCAATGTGTGTGTCTGTGTGTGTGTGTGTGTGTCTGTATCTGTGTCTGTGTTTGTGTGTGTCTGTGTCTGTGTGTGTGTGTGTGTGTGTTTATGGTGCAATAGGAATAAATCGTTCAGCCGATCAATGATCATTTGCATGAACTGGGTATGTGTATGTTGGTGTGTGTGTGTGTGTGTGTCTCTTTCTCTGTGTATGTATGAGTGGGTGTGTGACATAAATTAGATTACAAACATGCAAATGCAATGTGCTTGCTTAATTCTGCACCTGTATCTCAGAGTTAACCTTACGCACATGTGAAAAGCATTAACAGTATGTGTGTATGTTTATCAGTGCGTGTGCATGTGTGTGTGTGTGTGTGTGTGTGTATGTGCGTGTACACACACATTTAGACAGGGAGAGAGGCTTCTAGATAGAATAATAACAGATTAGTTACCTGCACTCTGTGCCCTGAAAGATGGCCGCGAGTGGCTCTCGGGTCAGAGGGAGATTACAGTTTTAGTTGCCGCAGCGTTTAAGTGATTCTTTAAGTGATTACCGGGGTGCTTACCACGACTCGCGCCTCTCGAGTGGTCTTGAGAGCGACGCACAGCTGGGTGGCTTTCAAAAAGCACTCTCAAATTACCCGGGCTAGCTAGCCAGCTCTCTCCTTCCCCTGGCCTTTTTCTCCCGCACTATAGATTGAGGCCACTGGCAGCGAAATGATAAAAAAAAACAAACAAACAAAAAAAAGAAAACAAGAAAAAGAAGGAAAAGAAAAGAAGTTCTCGCACAACCAATCTTTTTAAAGAACTATTTACCCCCCCCCTTTTCTCAACCAGCTCTATGCAAGGGCTGACAAAACACACACTGCAAAACAACATGAAATAAAACGCTTCAGTTGATGCATCTGTTAGCTTTACTTCTAGTCACTAGAAATGCTAAAATGCATGTTGCTCAGCAGGTGCTCACTATTGAGCAAAAGGAGGCAGCCTGGTTGGAGGCTCTGCAGCCATCTGAATAGCGCAGGCTGCTAATAACCAGGCGGCCGGCGATCGAGGCGGGGAGCGACATGGACTTATTGAGAGGCCATTCTGTGTGTGTGTGTGTGTGTCTCACTCCCCCCCCCCCCCTCTGCGCCACTGTGCCACTGCTCTCCCGGGCACGTCAATACTGCCAGCCGAGCACGAAACCAACCCCCCTGTGGGGCATCGCCTTCCCCTTTGTGCCTATTTGACACAACAGCCTTTTCTCCTCACCGATTGAGAATGCCAGACTTCCCCGCATGGTAATGATGTTCCTCATTGTTTCAGTGGATTCTCTTCAAAAGGTGGCCTTTTTTCTGTGTGTGCCTGTGTGTGTGTGTGTGTATGTGTGTACCTGCTTGTGAGAAAAAAATGTGTGTGTGTGTGTGTGTGTGTGTATGTGCGTGTGCATGAGAGTGTGTGCGTGTGCATCTCTCTGTGACTGTTAATCCTCCTGTGGTTATTTGTGATACTGTGTGAGTCACATTCAACTGATACGTAACAGTGATCTTACCTGAATAGTCGCCTATGACAATGTATTGCACACATTGTGTGTGTGTGTGTGTGAAGCAAAGCTTCATACCTGACTGTGTACACACACACATATAACCACTATGCTGTCCTGCATCTCAAGTCTGCCGCTTCCCTCAGAGTTATGCCTCTCGTCAGCAGAAAATTTGTTAATATGCAAGCACACGAAAAAACTGGGGGTGGGGGGCTACTCTGAGCTGAGCTGAGCAGAGCTGAGTAGGGGTCACTACAGCAGCTATCCCCCCCCCATCATCCCCCCTTTCAACACCCTCTCTCACTCACTCGCTTTCTCACGCAATGCTTTTTTTCTCCACATGTGAGCTGTTTCTCATGCTTACTGTTCACCATAGCCACTGCTGCTCTGAGCATGGGAAGCTGGGGAACACACAATGGGCTGTGGCTCAGCATACGCATCAGATGATTACCTTTAATGAAGAATTGTGTGCGTTAATTACTCCAGTGCCTCAGGTACGTGGTGGCATCTCCAAGTCCGATGACTAATTGAGGCAGGGATGATTTATTAATCTCATAAGATTAGTTAACTGTTGCTGCTAACACAGTCACAAAGTGAGATCCCAATGACTGACTGACATGACAAAACGCCTCTTGAAGGGAGGATCTGCATGAAATTCTTCAAAAGGTCCCAAGTCAAATACACAAGTAAAGTCTGGTTGGAAGTAAACCAGAGTCAAAATCTTACTACAGATGGAATTATCTGTTAAGTACAGAATCCCGAGGGAGAGAGAGAAAGAGAGAGAGAGAGAGAGAGAGATGATTTGGCATGCCTTACTTGTTTTCAACAACAAGGTCAATTAAGAGAGCAATAGGTAGCTGTGCACTAATTTAAATGATTACCGTTTCTTAACCGATGAATTATCAGACGTAGCTGCCAATTTAGCCTCATAGACAGTTCACGGCATAGCTCATTATCTTCCTATAGGATGGGAAACAACGGCACGGCCACCGCATGCTAACAGTCAAACGAGTGGAGACTCACAAATTGCACTCAGCTGACAAGTATAAAGAGGGAATGTTGTGGAAATGTAGGATAGAAAGAGAAACACACACACACAGGCAACTCTTGAACCTCTGCACAAACACAAAGACAAGTAAATTCCAATAATTAAGGTATCAGTCATACACTTGCCCCTGTCAGAACTGGAATGCTAGGTATTTTTTTGGCATCTCATTACATGGCATTTGGAGGGGATGCTCCACCTGACATAAAAAAGTAGCTTACCTGCTCTCTCTATCCTCTCCTTCTCTCTCTCTCTCTCTCTCTCTCTTTTTTCACCACCTCTTCTCCCTGCACCCTCCCTCACCACCCTTTTCCCCACAACGTCAGTAGGTAATGTGAAGCTCATTAGAGTGTGTGTGTGTGTGTGTGCGCGTGTGTGTGTGTGTGTAGGGGGTGGGGGGAGGGGGGACTGGTCAGCTTCAGGACAGAGAGAGCCTTAATGAGAGATATTTCATGAGAGAGATGCTGTCGGACCACACTCAGCCAAAGTTGGACCCAGATGAAAGTGGAGATTTGCCGCACTGGATAGGAGTGTGTGTGTGTGTGTGTGTGTGTGTGTGTGTGTGTGTGAAAGAAAGTGTGTATGCAGGTGTGTATCTTGTGTGAGTGTGCGTGTGTCTGTGTGCAGGTGTGTCTGGGAGTTTATTATTTGGGCTTTTTTAATGATCCTCTCATCCCCTTCTCTCGGTTGATTTTTATTTTAAGACTGGTACCTATTGCATTTCGGCGACAAGCACCTTCAATTTATTTGGACTACTATATTTGACTTGTGAGTGAGGGATCTTAAATACAGATCGGCGCCACACAGACTCCACACACACACTTCAACCATTAAAAACATATGACAAGTATGAATCACTACACTGGGATTTTTATGCTTTCTATGAAATACATTATATTTCACATATATCATCTTTTACCACGTAAACGTGTAGCAACACTTATATGGGTTGACATTCAGGTCCATATATTTCTTGCTTTACATCAACAGTAAACTGCCACACACACACAAACACAGCCACACATACACACACACACGGGTGGTGAGAGGTCATCCTGAGGACAAGCATTAAAACCCCACTTTTTATTTACCATCCTCTCACATCTTCACATCAGACCAAGGCTCCGACACTAGAGAACACGTCTCTCTGTCTATCTCCCTCAAACATCTAAGATGCCCTCGTCTCCCCGAATTGGCATGTCGCAGCATCTAATCCAGCACCGACTGAGCGCCTTGGTCACCGAGTCAGACTCATACACAAAACCACAGCTGCACTTCTATTATCTAGTCGCAATGATAGCAGGCTACCATGAACAGAAGGGGAAAAAAAAAGAAAAAAAAACAACAACATGCCAATTTCTATGCATCTGTGCCGATACGCCGTCAGTTGCTGGCGCTATCTTGCCCTGATCCAACCATGTGCGGGTGGAAACGGACGGATACGGATGCGAATGCAGTGGCAACTGCAAAAAAAAAAAAAAAAAAAAGCCGCAGGGTGTGAAATCAGTCACCTATCTCCCCACACACCAACCTCAACATGTTTACTGGCTTCTTTCTTCTGCGTGCGCTGTAGTCAATGGGGCCTACAAAAGGTTATGCTTAGCAGCTCACGCTAGTCGATCTGTGGTATCTATTTCACCAAATGCTCAGGGCTTTATTTCCTTCAGCATATACCTTTCCGCTGCTGCGGTCCGATCTGATTAAATCAATATCTGCTCCTTCACAGACATTAAAACCCAGGCAGAGAGGGACTGCAGATACAGCCAAGGCCTTATCAAGAGGAAAAAAGAAGGGGAATCCTTGTGAGTAAAGAGGAGAGGGGGGTGGTAGGGGGGGAAAGGACAGAAGGGGGATCATTCTTCGTCCATCACTCCGGGCAGAACATTAATGTGTAATTTTTTTTCCACCCTCTTTTTTTATCTTTCAACTCCACACATTTCCTACATTTCCTAGTCTGCTGAAGATGCAAAAGGTTTTCCTTTTTCCCCATTTTTTGATCGATCGTTGCTCACATCAGACTAACCCGAACTACAGAAAAATGCTTACACACCCCATTGTCTGAGCCACACCATGTCTGCCACGCCACGTAACATTGAAGGATCACACCATTTTTCTTTTTTTTTTCTCTCTCTCTCTCTCCCACCTCCGTCTTGCAAATTATCAAATGTCAGAGAAGAAAAATAGATTTGAAAAGCCCTGGGTCAGCCGAACGCGGGCAGTGGGCAGCGAGCAGTCCCCCCTTCCACGCCCTGGCGGCACCTTGGAGGGTGAGGCCAGTGCACGGAGTCCGCACCGCAATTACGGGCTGCTAATTGAAAATGTTAATCTTGTCGCATTCCGGGGGCACACTGGGTTAAATTGGTAAAACTGCAATTCACTTAAGGCCATATCTCTTGTTGAAATGAACTCGATGATTAATCCTTTATACTCTTCCGGGATTCGGGGTGGGGGGTGGGGATATCAGCAATTAAATTAACAACTACAAAGTGAATGCCTTGAGATTGTGGAGTTGAGCAGGGTGTGTGTGTGCGTGTGTGTGTGTGGGGGGGGGGGGACGATGTTACCCTAATTGTGTTCTTATTGTCCGTATCCCCCCTCTCGTCATAACAGAAAGACACCCATGGCAGTCCACCACTCAAATCAAGTGTCCTCATGATGAAGATCACTTTCAGACAGGCCCATCTGAAATCCTGCTTTGGAGACAAAAGCACACAGCTACCTTACAAAGGCTTAGTCCTCTTAATGTTCTTGCAGACCGCCTCATTCGCCGTATAATGTAATGAAGTCCCTGTGTCTCTGGTGACATTTCAGGTGTATGGACTTGAGAGCAGAGCCCGCAAGGCCCTGTCAAACGCAACCCTTTTCCTTCCCACGTAGCCCCATCTCAGCAGCCACAGGTTCCCTCGGTCCACATATATCAAGTCATTATTTGAAGCGCTAAACAAGTACACACAGTAGTTGTTTTTTTTCTCTCTCTCTCTTCCTCCTCTTTCCTTTCTTCAGTTTGCTGTGGAGGGGAAAGGGAAGCATTCAATATTAACCAGGACAACTGAGGAGGGCCACAGCCCCAGAGGCAAGAGCACGACGATTGGCTCGGCCAGCGCTGATATTTGTAGATAAATGCCACATCCCTGGAGGTTTCCCCCTACAGTGAATTATTAGCAAAGCACCATTGATCTCTCTCAAAATGGCAATAATCTCTGGTTTGGTCCAGACCTGTTTCTCTCTCTTTCTCGGTCTCTCTCTCTCTTTCTATCTCCTTCTCACTCTTTTTCTCTCCGCGAGTGTTATCACAGAGGTGTTCTCCTAGGCTCTTTCTGTCATTCGCAAAGCCATCAGGGTGCCCAAGTGATTTTTCCTCATTCTTTTCATCCTTTGTATGGCCGTGTTTCGCACTTTATGGCCCCCAATAAAAGAGAGAGTATTGGAGAAGCCATGGACCATATGTGGATGGCGAGCGAATGCTTTTATGGTCATGAATATACCAAACTAATAAGGATGTTTATGAAAGAACCTGCGCAGCACCGCGCTTTTTTTATATCAGTCACACCAAACTGCATTACCGCGTGGTAATTTCAGTCTAAATCTATCACAATGGCGACAGAAATCTCAATATACTGTTCGCAATAAATATGCAATATTTCAGTCACGCCATCCATGGAATATGCATGGATTGCCTCATTTTTCCCCCCCCCCCCCCATGTCTCTGTGGAAAAAAGAGAACAACAACAGGATATAAAAAAAAAAAAAAAAAAAAAAAACAAGTCCTTATGCTACCAGCAAATCGCAAGTTAGAAGCACTTATTTGGAAGGTTCAAAGACCAAGATTTTGTATTTGTCATTGGTACTTTATATCTGAATGGATCTAAAAGAACATATTCCACACGCAACCAAATAAAGGGGTTAAATACAAAAAAAAAAAGAAGAGAAAAGAAAAATCTGCACAATCCGCACTTTTCAGCAGTTTTCACAGACGTTAATTACATTCATGCAGCAGGTCGCATCAAAGACGTCGGCACGCGCCTGACGGTGAAGCCGTGCAAACACTCCCCGTCTCTCTTGTGGAGTTCCGATTCACGCATACTGAGCTCCACTGCTCAGTGGTGAAGAGTACACACACACACACTGGCAAAACCAATTATTATCACATTTTAATTAAGAGATCAGTGTGTTTGCACCGGCCTGTGTTTTTTGTGTGTGTGTGTGTGTGTGTATGAGTGAGTGAGTGAGGGTGTGTGTTTGTATGTGTGTGTGTGTACGCTGAGGCCACAGGAGAAGAGCAGTGACACTACATGAGAGGACACAACTAACAAGACAGGTGTGTGGAAGGGTAATGTGGTGAAATGGGACAGTGGATACTATGTGTGTGTGTGTGTGTGTGATGTGGGACACTTGATTTCAGGACTCTTCCCTTTTCTATGTCACGACTTTAACTTCTTCTCACATCTTCCCTACAACACTCACACAGACATTTGCTCTTTCTCTCTGTCACACACACACACACACACACACACACACGTCAAAAGAGCCAGAGTCTGCCAGGGCCGAGGCTCCTTCTTGCAGACAAATGGCAGGATCCCGGCGCTCCTGGGAGCCACATAATGAAATATAACATCACTTCCTGCCACAGGTCAGCAAGCAAGCCCGTGGGCCGCTCGCCGTCCCAAATGCCAAGGCCATTCATTATGAAAATGCTATGCATTGATTTGTCATACACTGTAAAACTCTATCAGAAGGGCAATCTACCGCCGCCACCCCCCCCCCCCCCCACACACACACACACACCTCAGTGGCTTTCTCCCCACTCTCTCCTTGGCATTAACATTAATACTCTTCACCGATGGTCAACACTCGACATGTGGAGACACACCATTTGCAATCCCTCAGCCAGTGCAGAGAAAAGAGGAGAAGAGAAGAGAAGAGAAGAGAAGAGGAGAAGAGAAGAGAGAGGAGATCAAAAGAAGTCTGTGCTATTAAATATTAAATACTAAATATTGTAAAATGTATGTAAAATATTCAGTTTGAGTGATTGGAATGGGCATATAAATCAAATGCTACTGTGTATTTTATGTAAGACGGAAAATGCTTTTACTTTAATTGGAAAAATTTTATTTCCTGTTTCAATATCAAAGTTGTAAATGTCTCGATTTGAATCAGAATTACATTCACAGTAAATAAGTAATGTGTGCTGCTCAGCAGAACTACAGCAGTGGCCAGTTCTCAGCTTCCTGTTGCACCACACATACTGTAAACACCATGGCAACTCTTTTGGGGCTCTGCTTGTTAAGATGCTTCTGTGGGGTTTCAGCCGAGTTGCGTCACGTCATGGCTGGTTTTGTAAGAGATCTCCACTGTGTCGCTCCCAGATCTGGGAGGTCTGCACATCACACACACACACACACACACACACACACACACACACACACACACACACACACACACACACCGCCTCATGCGCCGGACTATATTTAGCTTGGAAGCTCCACAGACCTTGATAATCAGCAAGGTATCAAAGTTGTAAAACGTGTCAGATTTGCCTCAAAAACGAACAAACGAACAATGAATGAGAGAAGAAGAAAAAGAAAAGGACAAAGGAAAAAAGGAGAAAGGAAAAAGCAGTCCACTCCTCAAACCTGAACGCAGTAGCCCATGTGTTTGTTCCCAATTACAACCATAGGGTTGAGATGATGAAATGGCACAAAGGGAATGCCGTTGTTCCCTGGGATTAAGCGCACCCCAAAGGATGAGAAGACAGATTAACAGGCAGTTTAAACATGAGACGGTCAGGGCCAAGTGTGTCAGGGTCAGACACACACACACACACACACACACGCACACACACATACATACACACTCACACACGCACAAACACATACACGCACATGCACACACACACAAACACAAATATGCACACGCACACGTACACACACACACACAGAGCATGGTGCTTTGCAAAACGCTTGAGTTCCTGTGTCACGCTTCCCACATAGATTATTATCCTGGGCAAACCTTTATCAATCAATTGAATAAACTGCTTTCATAGCATTTATGGCCAGCCGACTCAGACAGCCAGAGCCATTTAGCTGCCTCTGCAGCACTTCCCATCCCCCAAAGCCTTCCTATACCGCCAGCCATGGCTGAGCCGATGAAGACGAGGAAGAGGAGGAGGAGGAGGTGGACGAGCAGGAGGAGGAGGAGGAGAAGAAGAAGCAATAATGTCAAATTGGACGGCAGAGGCCCTGACACGGCTGTTTGGACGGTTCTTCTAGCTCATTGATTCGTTCTCGGCCTCCATCCAGCCTCTCCTCTGTGCGCTCTGATGGCTCGGAGCTGACAGGGCCGCAGGAGGCTGCACCCGGGTGACAGGCCGCTGTGTGAGCAGCAGGGACGAGCTGGAGAGAGAGAGAGGGAGGGGGGGCGGCACTGCGGAGCTCGGGATCAATCGGGGTGCAACGCGCTGTGCACGTGGGCTGATGACGCTCATGTGTTCTTCCCTATTCTAATCCAGAATTAAGGCCACCGAGTGTTGGATGGTAGTAAGATACCGGGTGCTGTGGTAAAGGCACCAGAGAGCAAAGCAAGGCTGGGATGGAGGAGAATGAATGAAAGACAGTGAATGTAAAACCAGAACAAGGTCAAGAAAAAGGGAGAGAGATCCTATCGGAGGACAGAAAGAGCAAGAGAGATAGAGAGATGTAAAAACGAGAGAATATAATAGAACAAAAAAAAGACAAAAGGACTGATTACAAAAGATGAGGAAAGATGAGGACAGTGACAATGAGAGCTATAGGCCAATATAAGAAAGAGAGTGAGAGAGAGAGAGAGAGAGAGTGAGAGAGCACTAGTGTGGTTCAGAGGAAAAGCCTGACCAATTAACTTTCAATTTACAGCCCTGCAGGCCAGTAATTCTGCAGCATTTGAAATAAATCCTGAGACTGGCCCTCTAACGTGAACAGATGTTGTAGTCAGCAGAGGTATTTCTGCAGAGTATCTTTCCCCTGTCACTGCTCCAGCACATCCAAGCGCTCACATTTCCTTACACCTCTCCAAAATGAACGTACCAGTCCCTGATACAGAGCTGCATGGTACCAGCAGCACGGCAGTGTTAAACTCACTACTAAACCTCACTTCACATTTGCAGTGTGTTGGGTTTTGATGATTCTGATTATTTAGCTTGGCATTTACCCGTCCTTCATTTAGTCTGATATTTGATCAAAACAAATCAATAAATAACTGTGACCATATTCTGGTGTGGCACAGCACCAGTATTCATTTTGAAAGAGAAACTGTTGAAATTCCCCAAATCCAGCACTCGGTGTCAAAAGTATATTCTGTCAAATTTCAACAGAAGGTGAAGCTTTTGTCACTTCTGATGTGATCAAATTACAACCATTTTTTTGCCATGAACATATTTTACCCTCCCTGCTCTGAGACTGTCAGTCATAGTGAAATTTGACTTGCTTCTCCTCCTCCAGGGACAAGTGACATTTGCAACTTGAACTATTGATGTTCAATTTCTCATCTTCTGGATACATGTCTCAATTAAATATTCCATACCCCATTCCCCTAAAACAGGCTATGCTGATAACCCACAGAAATCCCCAAAGGAACATCCCCTGCAGTGGGAGGGGGGAAATCATTACCTTCATGTGATTTACAACCCAATTCCAATCCTTACTGGGGAACTTATGTGATTGTGAAACTTAAATGAACACTCGTTCCCTCCTGAGTTAACTTTGAATGTCATTCAGTAAGCCTTACATTAATATTTCACTGCTTTAGTGACAGAGCACCCCACTGACACAGACAGCAGTGTTGTTATTTGTAGTAGAAGTCGCAAGAGACGACACACCAATGCAGCTAAGAAAAGAGCAGGCAGGTTACATGGCAGCTTTAGTCCAACTGTGATAAATACCGCGCTATTTGCTGGTCAGTGACAAGAAAATACCTACTCCACAATTTTCACTTCTCCAAAAGCCACGTCAAACAAGTAAAAAAAAATCAAAATCAAAAACAAAAAAAAACAAGTTTGACAATGCGATCAGCATTTCTGAAATGACAGCACAAACGGCCGGTCAGGAGGGCCCACATGTTACATGCCGAGTGTGATAAATATATGCAAATGCCCAATAAGTCACCTCAAATAACTCAAAGTGTGACCTCACTGACAAGCTTGAGCACTGACATGTTTTCACATATGTGTGTATAAGTGTGTGTGTGTGTACATGTGTGAGCGTCTCTGTGTGTGTACGTAAATTTGCGTGTGCATGTGTGAGTTTTTTTTTTTTTTTTTATGTGTGTGTGTGTGTTTATTGTCTGGAGTGATTTACACACTCTCTCTGCAGGAAATGACACCAACCAATCTAGAGCTCTGGAGATAGAGAAGTGGGAGTGTGAACGCAACCTCTCCAGCACTCACTCGGCGACGGCTGGCCGGGCAAGAAGCTGTTTAGCAGCATTAGGTTCAAATAAATTCAATCACCAATCTCCAATATTGTGGCCAGACGTCTAGAAAGAGCGAGGATGCCTGCGAGCCAGCAATCGCAGTAATAAGGCATTCAGTCATGTGTGCAAAGTATTGATTTCCAACAGTTTGGACAGATCAAATATTTCTATACCAGTCCTTGTAATGAAATATTCACTATATTCATGTACAGGAAATTTATATATATATGGCCTGCATGTTTCTGTATGTTGGAGGAAGAAGTGGAGAGAAATGAAAGCAATCCATGATCATCTTTAATATATTTGAAATTTATTTAATTTTCTTGTGTCTTGTTTATTGTGATTGTTTACTTGTTAGTGATAGCCTGCATCGCGCTTTATTCACAATGGCAATTCTTGCTTTACCGCCTTGAGTTAATTATGGGACTTATTAATTGAATTTTCCAACAGAGAAAACTTTGATGTACTTTGAAGCTTTCGAAGAACTTTGAAGTGCACTCGCTCAATTCACGAGAAGGAGGGCCTCCGCTAAGGATTTGGAACCTCTTGGAGCACATCAAGTTATCATAGCTGCTCTCAAATGAAAGGCTGTACATCTGAAATAGCATTACTGTCTGGATGGAGGTTTTTGACGGGCGGAAGCTAAGTAGCAGAAATTGAAAGACTCTGCAGTGTACGTATATGAAATAAAGGACCTAAGGTCTCCCTTGGTCTCTTTTTTGTAACTGGACTGGCCCATCAGATTAGGGTTTTGTTGGAAGTGATTAATTCTCTGATAAATCGCACAGAGCAGCCTTCGCTGGGGTACTTTAAATTTATTGCATGAGCAATTAACTCGAGTGAAATTTCCTCAACTAGGACTGATTTTGAGTGATAATGGCAGGTGAGGAGACAGATAATGAGAGGGGCCACAGACACTCACACTCTCTCTCTCTTTCTCTCTCTCTATCTCTCTCCCACACACTCACACACACACTGTCTCTCTAATCATCCACTCTCTCCACACATCACACACTCTCCTCCCATGTCATCCCCCCCTGCAGTTATGAGTCAATGTCTTCCCTCGTATTTCAACAGCTCCTGCTCTCTGGATGGGCCAAAAATTGTGGGCTCCAGAAAGTTCCACGCGGTCAGAGACAGACAACTTTTTTAAAGGCAGAGATGACAGTGGCTTTTTGAAAGGAGGAGAGAGTGACAGAGAAAAAGACAGAGAGAAAGAGAAGGAGAGAGGGAGAGGGAGAACAAAAGAGACCAAGAGAGAGACTGTCAGCTGAGTGGGGTCAGAGGTCACCTCTGTACCCCTCAACTTCACTGCCATTCTCATGACAGGTGCCACACAAACACACAACTCAAGTTCAAAACCAGACCCTAGAACGCCCCACAAAAATATATGAATCTTCCAGAGATCCATAGTCTTGAATATATAACCGCCATATAAACTCAGCAGGAATGTTTCCACAAAAATAAATAAATAAATAAGCACGTAGGAGGCAAAAAAAAAATCAAGAAAACGAAATAAAATAAATCATAAAAAAATAAGTTTTCCTGCATTTATCAAAGTCAGTGCTGGCCATTAAATCCTGTTCTGGTTCAGGGAACAGCGATTGGTCGTTAAAATGTGAATGTTCAAATGCCACATGCACAACTCTGCCGCTGAATCAGTGTGTATTTACTGGATGAGCTGCAGAGAACGATAAATCAGACACACACCACGGAACCATCCCCCCCCCAAACACACACACACACACACACACACACACACACACACACACACACACACACACACAGCCAGCCAGCCAGCCTGCCTGCCTCCACACAAACCCACCCCAAACACTCAGGGAATAAATAAGAAAAACAACTAACAAACAACAGAAACAACCAACAAACAAACTTTGAATGAGAACAGCACATACAGTACCCAGCCTCACATACGTACAAACACACACACAGATTCTGCATTCTTACGTCACACGTTTGTGAAGGGAAGAACTAACTTACAACCTACAAATAAAAAGGCAGGTTTCTCCTATCAATTATGAACCGACTTGTCATAAAGACACCCACAGCAAACACACACATATACACACAGCAAATTACACACTCACACAAATGGCATAGTACACAGGACAAACTCTCACCCAAATGTACCTCCTTAACCACAGATAAACACTAATACTTCGGTGCGATCACACACACACACACACACAAACAAACACACACAAACACACATACACAAAAACACACATGTAGATCACATACTGTACATGCATGGGAGGCATAGGAGCTATAAACAAATGTTACCTACCCACAAGTACATCATCATCTTGATCAGGGACTCAAGGCTCTCTCCCACGACAGTGAACCAAGCTTTCCTTCCTTAACCAAGTTGTGGAATGAAGTGGTGAAGTAGGTAGACCAGGCTGAATTCCTCTTTTTCGTCCTCTCTCTCTCCCTCGCTTTCTGAATGTGATGTTTTCTCCTTCTCAATTTTAAACTCTATTTACTCTGTGAAGTATTTGGATAGGAATTTAAAAAAATATACATATATTATTACATAGCAGGCTCTTCACGTGTGTGTGTGTGTGTTTTTTCTCCTTGCACTAGCAGGGCTGTTTCTTCCCTTTTTTGTTCTCTCTATCCCTCTCTCTCTCTCTCCCTCTCTCTCTCTCTTTCTATCTTTCTTTTCCTTCCCCCCCTCTTGCTTGCCCTGGTCCTCTCACTAACAATCCCTGCTTAGGCAACAGTGTCTTGACGTGTCGGTTTAATGAGCGGATCCGTGCACCAAGGAAGTCCAGTACAACTGTGCACTCAAAAGAGAGCGCAAGCAGAAAGATGGGGGTGGTGGGAGAGGAAAGGAGAGGAGAGGAGAGGGGAGGGGAGGGGTGGCGTAACCGAGAAGGATTCACTCCTCACTCATGCTCTCACCCCCTCCACACACACGCGCGCACACACACACAAGTACGCCTGCGCGCTCTAGCACAAACACACACACACGCTCACTCACTCATGCGAGCATGCTCACATTCATACACAGACACATACACACAGTTATAGATCCTCGTACCTCTCCTACATACAAACACACACACAGACACACACACACACACTCTAGCACAAAGCAAACCACAGACAAGAAAGCCTCTCAGTTGCAGACACAAAGCAGGTAGCAAGGTAAGAAAAAGTTGAGGGGGGGGGTGTAGTTTTTTCCTTTCAGAGAATTTTTCAGAGAATTTTTTGCAATTTTTTACAAAAATTCTTTAGTCTTCCTTAACTGAGAAAAGGAGTACATATGAAAAAAGAAAAAGTAAAAAGCAATGTAGAGACAGTCACTAAAGAGGAACCTCAAAATTCATCCATTTCCTGTCCAGCAGGAAGAAGCGTGGGCGGAGTGCACAGGTAGGTTCGACAGCTGTCCCCTTCTCTCTCCCTTTCATTTGCTCTTTCTCTCTCCCTCCTCCACAGACGGCTGATGTCTGCACTCCTTGATGTGTCAGTTACAGAGAGATAGAGTACGAAAAAAAAAAACAGAAGAAGCTGGTGGACGACTGGACCACTGCAAAGAGGAACTTCTCCCCACTGAAAGGGGAAAAAAAGTCACACCTCTAACATAGATCAAAACCTCCTGGCACAGTGGGGCAGTGCAGAGCTGAGCACAAGGTGTTAAGGCCGGAAGCACCTGCACATGTGTCTTCCTACTGAAATGTTTTACCTTCATCCCCTCCCTCCTTTCCTCCTTCTTCTCTCCTCTCTCACACTCTTTCCCTGTTTTTTCTTTCTCAGTTTCTTTCTCTCTCTCTCTCTCTCTCTCTCTCTCACTCACTCTCTGCCTGGCTTGTCGTCTCAGGCCAAGGCCTGGGCACGCTTAGGTTTTTCTCGGGCTCCCTTGCTCATGGTGTGTGTGTCTGTGTGTGTGTGTCTGTGTGTGTGTGTGTGTGTGTGTGTGTGTGTGTGTGTGTGTGTGTGTGTGCGTGTGTGTGATGCAGACGAACTGGCTGCTAAAGCACTTTTCTACAGCCATCTACTGACTCTGACACGCTACTGCCGAGCACAGCAGCAGACAGTGGCAAGGCACTCACACATATACACACACCTCCACACTCACGTGCCTACTAACACAGACACACACACACACACACACACACACACACAAACACACACACGCACCTACATACACGTACAAACACACACACATGCACAGACGTACATAATCACACACACACACACACATTTACACACTCTCTCTCTCTCTCTCTCTCTCTCTCCAATACATTTAATATTGCTCCATTGCCAACACAATCACACTGGAGAAAACCAAGAAGCCAGGTCTGGCACAAAGAATGTAAACCACATTACAAAAAAATTTATATGAATCACAGTGTCCCAGTACTAAAGTCACTCCATCCTTGAAAATAGTACGGGTTCCAAATTCAGAAGAAAATGTGTACTTGTGGCATTGGTCACACTACCTCAAATGTTCTCAAAACCAAGTCACAAATAGTGAGAATAAAGAGTCAAAGCAGTAGCAGGCAAAGCCTATTAAAATAGTGCTGAAATACCACATTCAAATTCATTGCATTTGACAAAGCACACCAATGCATATAAATGCTCAATTAATACAAACACAAAGACAAAAAAACCTTTCTTTGCCTGTACAGTGAGGGGAAACTGAGATGCAATAGCAACTTTCAGCAAATGCTGTCAAAACACACAAATGCCCTGAAACACATCACATCACACAAAAAGTGAAGGGATACTGAGGTCAGCCAGTGCAGGTTGCAGCTTGTGCAGAGGCTTCTCATTCTAGGGCAAGATGAGTCTAATGGTCCGGGGGAATGGGCTAGTGGCCAGAGGCTGGTACATTTACATGGTGGTCTGGCGCTGGCCTGTGGTCTGTGTGGCCCTCGCAAAAAGCCACTTAGCCTGAATGGGCTGCAAGAAGCAACTCCGAGGCAGATAGAAACAGTGGCGAAATGGGAGGCGAAGTCAGGCCAGTCTCAGGCGGGTTGAAAAAGGGTCTTCCCCGCAAAGGCATGGTGGTTATTAAAGCAAAATGTTACCATTACCTCGTTATTATGAGACTGCTTTTATCTTAATTGGACAAGAGTCCCTCTGTCTCGCCATATCACAGCCTTGAAGCCTGCATGTCTTTAGCCATTCGTTTTGATCCCGCACCTTCATAATAATATTTGATCTCCCAATTTTCCTGATCACCCCATGCCATCCTCAAATTATCCTCTGCAGGAAATGAGGGTAACCTACACAGGTTTGACGCTATATGCTGCAGGCATAGCACATTCGCACTAGCTGAGAACAATTACCAGGGTGTCAACCACACTGCTATAAACAGCCAAACATGAGAGGTTTAGAACTCACTGCTGAGGAAAAAAAAGTAACAATTAAAGAAAATGAGAGAGACTCATAAGGGAAAACCTGGCAATGCCCACGGCAAATAAAACACATTTGTTGTGATCATAATCACTGGTATATTGATTTCATTTCCTGCCGCAATTTCTGTACCTTTCATGATTTAAGATAATTAAAAAAACACAGGAAAAGAGACAGCTGCAGCAGCAACAACAACAACAACAAGAAATAAACAAATAAACAAGGCAGTGTACTAGCAACAGGAATTAGACTGATGGCTTTGTATGAATGAGAACATCAGGGCATTAATCATCTCAGTCCTTTCAGACTTAAAATCCCTCAACAAACCATGATAAATTACACTAGTGGATACAAATGCACCAATGGCCCCATTTTGAGTGTGTGTTATACAAATTTGCCTCTCAGCTTCCCGGAATCTGCAAGATCTGCACACACCACACTCCATACAAACCAGCTACAGGCTGCTCAGCATCAGCAACTCCACACTCCGTGTTTGAGAAAGAATAAAGACTTTGGCCAGCCCAAAGAGAGGGAGAGTGCTTCAGACACCTACGGAGAGTGCATCAGGTTAATGTTTTTTTCGGGTCGGAGTATAGGAGGCAGAAAGCGAAGAAGAGTCATGGTTAAATTTTAATGTCTGTGAAAGGAAAGCTTTGCTGTATTTTTTATATAAACACATAAAAATTTGGAACTTGGTATATTTTTGTATTTCTTTTGTCAGGGCCGGACTTCACAATAGAGGATAGCGTTTTTTATTGCATTCATGTATTTCTGAATTAAATAAATCAGTAATAATGAAAAAAAAACTTAAGGACACGACCAGAAAGTTCTGCACTGACAATGCGGCAGCAGTGTGCGTGACATTTCCCCAAGGTGTTTGTGTGTGTGGCAAACAAATGAATATCTATCACTAATCCGCTGTATAAATGCAAGCACACACACATCATCTACACTAAATCACCTGTCCCATAGGGGACAAAAAATTAATAATAATAACGCAAAAGTAAATAAACAAACAAAAAAAAACGACATGAATTCAACAATTTGAACAGCTCTGATGCGATGCACAGATCTCTCCCTTTCTCTCCTTAACCATTTTTGTTGTTATTGTTGTTGTTCTGGGAAGGTTTACAAAAGGAACAACAACAAAAAAAGCTTTGCGACTCAATACGGGAGAAAGAGGGAAAACAAAAGTCACATGTCCATAAACAACAATAACAACAACAACAACAACACGCCAAAACAGAATGAAAGAAACTCACCCTGAGTGCCTCTCCGTCACAATTCATTTGCTGTCCAGGAATCTGATGGAAGTAAAAAACATAGAGAGAGAGAGAATTAGAATAGCATGTCAGCTTTCTGATGTCCATTTAAATTAGACTCAATCAGGGTCCTCAACTCTGCACAGAAAACCAAACCATTCTATTGCGCGCGACTAATAACACCGTAATAGGAGAGTAAAACACCCTTAATTTCGTTAATGTCAAAACCAATGGGCGAAAGATATTCAATTACAAGCTCAGGGGCCCACCTCAAAGGCCCCACTTGCGTATCAGAACCCCCCCTCAAAAAAAAATATATATATATAAATAAATAAATAAAACACCAATTGCACCAACCACCCCAGTCAATGCTTCCATGCAGTGATGCGCGGCGCCGACGAGTGTTAATCTAAGAAACAGAATCTGTGTATGAAGATGCCTCCTCTTCAAGGCTAATGTCATTAACAGTTGCACTCACCCTCCAGCTCAGAGACACTTAGCTCTCGCGGAAGCGTGTCCGTGGCACATTAGGCCTCGCCGAGAGTGGCGCAGAATAAGATTTCCATCATTTAAACACGGAACGTGGAGGAGGGCAGAGGACTCGAAAGAGGATTATGGCCACAGATGAAAGGAAATAAAGGCGAAAGGGGAAACACGATTGTCTTTTTTATTTGTCCTCACTGTTCGCATTGTGATTGCACAAAAAAAAGCAAACACATTAACAGCTGCGAGATGTCTCCACATTGAATTATCTGTGAGTGCTTTGCTAATGGAGAACGACCAAAGATAGCTGTGTACAAGTACACCGCTACAAACAAAGAGAGGAAGGAATCCTGTCTTCATACAGCAGAATAGTGAAAATCCATGGATGAATAATCAAAGAATCCACAGAGGTGAAAGTAGAGAAAGGAAAAAAAAGAAAAGAAAAAACAACTCAATACACTTCAAACATGAGCATGACAAAAATAACTGATACTCAGCGAGACACTTCACGGGAAGGAAAAAAAAAAAGCTGCATCATGACTTATTCAAATCCTGCAAGTAGCTACACTTTCCCTGCAGTTACTAGGCAAAAAAAAAAGAGTGAGGAAAAAGAAGCCAACATGTGGGACTGAGATGTGAGATGGAACACATCTGTACGGCTCCATCTCAGTGCTGTCCTGGACTGGCCTTAATGACAGCTCACCCGTTTGGGTAATGCCTGCCCCCGAGCGGGTGGCCACAGGCGAGCTCCAGTGTGCCAGCTCTCCCGTGGCTCCGGGACAATCAGCGCACTCCTGGGAAGCCAGGAGGGACACTACACACAGGAGCAAACACACACACACATACACACAAACACACAGGCACACACACACGCAGGCACAGGAATGAATACACACACACACACACACACACACAGACAGGAATGACTGCACACACATGGGCACACACACACACACACACACACAGGGATGAACACACACAATCTCACACACATTTCCTGAGGGCTTCTCCTCCTCTCGCTCGCTTGCCTGCTGACTGGCACACACACACACACACCCCTACACAAAC
This sequence comes from Tenualosa thibaudeaui, assembly GCA_027481765.1. Taxonomy (NCBI): domain Eukaryota; kingdom Metazoa; phylum Chordata; class Actinopteri; order Clupeiformes; family Clupeidae; genus Tenualosa; species Tenualosa thibaudeaui. Next base: position 10,993,304 of record JAIFZK010000024.1, read on the forward strand.
ACACACACACACACACACCCCTACACACGCACACACACACACCCCTACACAAACACACACGTCACACTGAGGTGGTGCTGTGAGTAAATTCGTACCAGAGACACTGAGGACTGTGCCAATTCATCTTCTCATCCAACAGAATCCTTCCTCGGCTCAAGAGCCCATGAGAGGCCCTGGGACTGAATGGGACTTGTAATGGATTGATAATAGTTTTGGGGAGAATTGTGGGTAAATACCACTTTCTCTCTCTTTTTCTCTCTCTCTCACTCTCTCTCTCTCCCTCCCTCTCTCTGTGCAGTGAATTTTGTGCTCACAAAACACATAGAGGGTTAATGACATAGCTAGATGGGTAAAAGGAAAAAAAAATGGTGGAACGAATTGAAAGTGAGAGAGAGAGAGAGAGACTGAGCTGAGGGAACTCCAAACGCTTCCTGAGAGAGGCCCCTACTTGGTAATGACGCTCTTGAGAAGAAATCAAGAGAAAAAGCAACAATGGGAACACAAATAGCACTCCAGCGAATGAAAGGACACCCGGCACACACTCCCTCTCTCTTTCCTTCTCTTCGAGGGCAATTTCTATCCAGCTTCCCTTCCCTCCCTCTCACAAGACAGCCTCAACCGATTCTCTCTCCCTCACACGACAATGTATAGATCACACAAAAACACAACACCACCACCAGCAGCAAACAAATTGACCAAAAAAAAGAAGAAAAAAAAACATGACTGTGTTGTTGGAGTCACGGGTGGAGGAGGTCTTGCGTGTGTGTGTATGTGTGTGTGTGTGTGTGTGTGTGTGTATGTGTGTGTGGGTGGGGTGTTGGGGGAGGGGCTAAATCTTAGCACCCACCAGGGAGAAAAGATCGGTGAGTGGGTCTGCCAGTGAAGCCTATACGTCTTAGCCATGCAGAAAACGGCAGAATAAAAAATGTCAATAAGTGGCACACTGCTGACTATAGCCGAAAGAACAAGGCTGTGGAGAATGAGTATATTAAGCTGACACAGAGAGAAGTGCACCTAGCGGTCCGTCTGGATGAGGAGAGCGGGAGGGAGCATAATGGGGGGAGGGATGGAAAGAAGGAGAGGGAGAGAGGGGGGTGGGCAATACAAAATTCATGTTCTGCTGCCTCCATGTATCAATCAATCGACAAAACAGTTGATGAACATAATACAGACAGCTCATTTTTTTAAAAAGTGGTGTAGAGCATTTCATTGGATCATAGTACAGTAAGAAACCTCCACAAAGATGAGGCAGTGATTTGGGCTTGATTTGATTTTGGTCCTTCATTATGCATGTGACCCCCTCACACACACACACATACATACACACACGCACGCATGCACACACACGCACACTCAGTCATTTCTGCTGGTTGTGGAGTCATAGAGTCGTGAGTGCTTAAAGGGGTGAGATGTCGATAATGACTTTAAGACAACCTCTGATGTTAAAACACTGATAGGCTGCAGGGAAAACAATGCCCAATGATCCTGGGAAGGCTAAATGAGCGTGGTCTGCTTTATTTCAACTGACGTCCATTGATGCAAGATCAAACACTCAATGTGAACACATTCAACGCTTTACTTGTGCCTAAAATGGGGTTGAGGTCTTCATACCTCTCAGCATCAATAAACAATTCTGAAACGTGATAGGAGAGGCCCCTACCATACCATTAATTTATACACTAGTGTGAGATATAATGAGAGCAAAGAAGAGAAGAGGAAGGGAGGGGCAGTCTGAATGTTGGAACGAGAGAGAGAGAGAGAGAGAAAAAAAAAGAGAGAGAGAGAGCTGACCAAGCACAAATTCCCTATACGGCAAAGTGTTGGAGGCAGGCAGGCAGGCAGACTGCATTCACAGCACTCAGCTTAAGAGAGGGTTGAGAGAGAGGCGAGTGGGTGCCAGAATGGAGCCTTTTAAGGCCTGCCGTCAATATTAGAATACCATGGCCAGCATGGCTTATGCACCTTGAGGTGTGCAGCAGACCCCACCTTATTTCAGAGAAAGGCTTGTGCAACAGAGGATGGGAGTCGAGAAGTGCATCACGGCTACCAACTCCACAAGATTTTTTTCAGTCTGGGAGTTTGCTTGCATACCCTAGCAACCCCCTGAGAATCTTTTTCCCCCCTCTGCATCTCTGCATTGTGGAGCACCAACAGCATAAGTCTGTAAGGGCTGCTGGTAGAATCTGTGGCATTTCCACTACACAGATCTAAATGCCAGAAAAGCAGTTACCCTGCAGCAAGCGATAATTTAAAGTCTTGCAAAAATATTAATTACAAAAGCAATTTCTCTGTGTTTGCAGAGCTAAGAAAAATAACCCATTAAAGATGGCTATCAGGTTCTTGTTTCCTCAAATGTGAGCGCACATTCAAAATAACTTCATTCAAACTTAAAGTGTGAATTACACAGCAACAAAGCCAACAACAAGAAATGACTCAGCTATCCTTGCTATTTTTATTGCTTCTTACATTAAAATAATTCACAAAGCTAAGTTTGCTAATATTGTGAGTGACCCACTATTCATTACGTCATCACTAGACATCAATACATCCATTCACAAAAAATGGTCACTTGCAGTTTTTTGAGTAGACATAGGGCTCACAACAATGTTCCTTATAAAAACATTACAGAAATAAATATCAATTAAACCAAGGCCAAGGCACCTCATATACTAATGTCAATGAAAATATCTCCATCTTAATAACTACCTTAGTGAATGCACAGTCACTTGGCCTTCCTGGTTTTTGGCGAGAAACAATGTAAGCGTTCCCCCTAAATCATTAAATAAATATTCCTTGAATGCTTTATGGATTCCCAAGTGCAAGAATGCGCATGTGAAGCTTTATAGCTTTTTAGTGCGCCGTCATCTTATCTCTGTGCCGGTGTGGCCTGCTGGTGGGGTATTGAGCCACTGGCTTAAAAGCAAAATTATGCCGTCAATATGACAGGACGACCAAGAAAATGCTGTGTTTGGCACTCGCTAATCCAACGGCTCTCATCACGGCTGGACCAGAGAGAAGCTCACAGCACAACTCTCCGACGTGCCTGAGCAGAGATCACACTCGCTCGTGGATCAGCCTTTGTTCTGACTGATCCTGCCGATTTACCCACAAGTCTTCTCCCAGGCTCAGGAAGAACAAAATGGAGAAAAAGAGGCCAATTTGCTAACAACCTACACATACAATTCAACGCTTGAATAACTCGTGTTACTGCCTTTACCTCTTCGACCGGTCTGTGCTACAAGAGTTGTGCCCATGTTAGCTGTGTCAAGGGGTGCAGTAAGTCTGCAGAGATGAATGATTCAGAGACAGAGATGTAGATTACTATCATAGAAAATGATGGCTGCTATCATATTCCTCTTCAGGACTTCCAACAGTGTCAAAATGTTTACCAACATGATTGCACAGATACATACACAAAAGAAGGTTGTGACCAGATATTCCACTTTTCAATTACAGGGGGTTAAAATGGGTTCCACACACACATTGTAGGCATGCACATGCGCATGCGCGCACACACACACAAACCACATATACAAAATCACATGTCATTTCCTTCCATTTCCAAGTGTAAGGACAGTCAACTCATGCTGATCTGATCAGGAATAGCAACTCTCACCTTAAACAATGTAAGGTCCAACACTGCTCACACTGCCATATAGTTTGCATGGATAGAGCTTCTGTGTCTTCAGCTGTGTTTATTGGAGCAATCTTCTACTAAATATTGTGACCACCACTAAAGGATTAAGACATTCATTCTTCAAACAACTTTTGGAGGAACACTGAAAATTAATTTATTCCTCTCAACTTTTAAAACTAATATAAGACTAAATGTTTACACACCAGAAATGGAATATATAATCTTATCTTTTAGTTACAATTATGAAACATCTTTAATTATTAAGAAATTTTAAATATTAAGTTCAGATTTGAAAAAGCTGTAATGATGTTTATTTGCTCCTGCATTACTGACTGACTGTTATTGTTCAACAGTTGATCCCCAACTGAACAGTAAAATTTGAATTGCATAATCAACAGTTATGACATGAAAGGGTTTTAATTTGACTGCACAAATCAGTAAAACATTTTCAGAAGGGAAGCTATCAAATTATGAGGACATTTGGCATCACAGGGACATAATTATGAGGTCCTAATTAATACCCACGCACAATTGAGGGACCAAGATTTTGCAGGTTTTGTAAGGACACCAATTAACATTGGTTTAGTTTTCACCACCACCTCTCTACAGACCTACAAAAAACTCTGTACTCCTCTTTCTTCCAGTACAAGTGTTTTAACACATTTGGAAAGATTCTGACTGTCGCCTAATTGAGACTCTGATCCCCAAATGCTCAGGGGGAAGTGAAGAGGATTAGAAAGAGAAGTCCAGCAAACCAGTGTAGCCTTTCTTCTTCCTCCTCCTCTTTTTCTTCCTCCTCCTCTTTTTCTTCCTCCTATTCCTCTTCTTCCTCCTCCTGCTCTTCATCTTTTGTCTTCTTCCTTCTTCTTCTCCTACCTCTGTCCTAAGACTCGGGAGTATACTTTACTCTGAAAGCCTCAGTAGTGAAACACCAATAGAGAATACATCAGTTTCTCAATTATTGGATTATCTCGATGTGATATCATTACCGGCGAACATTCACTCCAATCATTGATTGCATTTTTCAATTTATTTCACGATTAATGCAAGTAGCCTGACTGAACAATCTTCTGATGAGTTTGGTAGGCAGTCAATATATTCTTGCGAGGGGGGCTTTCTCTCTGCACAGAGATCTATGTGTTTCGTGGCAGGAGTAAAATATTTTTCATTCAAACGCCTCTCTTTTTCTCGTGCCTCCCAATTATTCTAAAGAGCTACCGATCTCATCTGGTGGATAGATGGGCTGTACAAATGTGAATTACAATTCTGAATGCAAATACACTTGAGTGAATTATATTTCATGGCGGGTCAAAGAGGCTGAACGACCAGTGCCTGACAGGTTATAGAGTCTGTCTCTCTCTATCCACAACCACGGCACCCTATTAGTCAACAGTGGCACATTTTCACAGAGAAGAACATGTCCGCACAGACATAACTAAAGAATGTTATTTACTGATGCTGTTATAAAATGTGTCATATGACCTTTATCACACCTACATGGCTCACTGAAATAGTGTGGGTCATGTGTATGAATGAATGAATGATTTAATACTATATATAATTGATTGATCTCATATATTGATTAATATAAGAGCAGTGCATACATACACCGTGGAGTTTAAACAGTTAAATTGGAAGGAGGGGACTGCTTTGAACGTGCAAAATAGATATGCTGTCATCATATCACTGCCATGGCTATAAAATGAATAGAGCTGATATATGCATGAATGAATGGGGGAAATGAGTAAGCAATCTCAGGACGGACAAGTAGTTGAGGCTCTTTTTAAATGCAGTGCCACAGTGATGGGGTCCCACTTAATTGATGACTGCAGATGCTAATTGCAATGCTAAATCATTTATGGAGAGCCACGCGAATGATGGGAGGAGACACCGAGGGCCAGCGGTAAAGGTCCGCCTAACAAACGATTGGAGATAAATTATCTTCATTGTCTTTCACAGATGCGCCGCGTGATTTCAAGTGACTGCCTCCAGACGGCGGCGGTCTGACAAGCTGATTGGGGAGACTAGACCAATGAACGTCTGAGAATATATAAAGATATCAGATTCACAGAGAGTCCAAGAAGGAAGGGGTGGGTGGGGTGTGTGTGTGTGTGTGTGTGTGGGGGGGGGGGGGGGGTAACAAGGTCTTCCACACGTCTTCCAGTAAAACAAAAATGAAAATCACAATGGTTAAAGCAGGTTGTTAATTTATGATAAATTCACTGGGAACAAGAAAAAAGGGGGAGTGTAAGTATTGGAGGTCTGATTCTTATCAGTTCAGATTGAATCACCTGGCCTCTTTCCCTTTTTCTAAAGAGTAAATTCCTCTTCTCTCTCTCTCTCTCTCTCTCTCTTTTTCCCTTCCTCCCTCCCTCCTCCATCCTACGAGATGCAGGCAGTGGACCCTGGCACACCAGCACCCCATAACTCAAGCATGGGAGAGGGCTTTCAGAGGCGAAAAACGACTGCTGTCAGAGAGCAACTGCAAGCCTTTGGGATTTATATGCCCCTATTCTCAATTAATTACCCCCTTCCCCTCCTCCTCTTTTCTTAAAGAGTCAAATAGAGATGGTTTGTAGCCAAAACTTTTAAAATAATTAGGATGGCAACCTCTTATCCTAGTCACTAAGAAAGCATCCAAAAAGCATTATGTTTCAAACTGGAGTAGACAAGCCACTCCAGAATGAGTAGGGGTTTGGGAGAGTTTTAAGTATAATTGATAAGGGCTCAGTTTCCAGGTTATAAATTTACACACAGGCCTACTGTTTGTGAGAAATATGTGCTCCCTTGTTGAATCTGAGTAAAACAACTGAATAAAACCTGAAGTCACAAAGTGGTGACAGATGGTTGTTTATGTATGCATTAGATGTTAGGTGCATAAAAGAAAAAAAAAACAGAAGTGTGTACAAGGAATACAAATGTTAATGTTAATGTAATGGGAGGAATACACAACTCTTTATAATTACAATAGCATTCCTCACAAAGTCAGGCAAATTAATGTTCTGCAAATGGCTGAACCTAATTCAATTGAAAATAAACAACTCATTAGTGAATGACATTTTATTCATTGACAAAAGCTTGGTGCACTAACTGAGAGATCGAATATGCCTCATGAAACTGCTTGGGGAAAGCTTGGCTTCATGCAGGGGCAAGTAATATAATCTTATGGTCAAAATCGAAGCAATAAACTTGTTCTATTGCATCTTGAAAAATTCAGCATATCCCATAAAATTATGACGTCAAAACATTTCAGTGTCTATGGTTATCTTATGGTCACATCTAAATGTTCTAGATTTTTCTCATGTCCATTATTATGTGTTTATATCATCTTGATTTCAGACTGTACACCAAGTACACTTGGTCTTACAAAATTGTTTACAAAAGGCATTTCCTAGAGCTAGCTACACATGTGATCAGTTACCAACACTGAACGCTCTAACCCTTCCTGGAAAGGGGAGGCATTTCATTGGGCTCATTTATTCATTATGTCCACAGAAAGTGCTTAAGTGTAGCCTGTGCTTTTTAGGCTTAGCAATGAATTGTGTCTGGAGTCACAGTGCATCAGGCTCACTAACCAGTTCCGCTGGGCCATCAGAAAAAAAACAAACAACAACAACAACAAAAAAAAAACACATCACGCTAAAACATGAGAGCCATAGCCATAGCTAAGCACAGCCCCCATAAGCTCTGTTGTATTATTAGCATCAGTGTAGCATGCAGCTTCTCAGTCGGTAGTGTCTGTCTGTCTATGTGTATCTGAGTGCATGATGCAGTTCAGACACATTGTTTTATTAGGACGCTCTGCGTCCTTAGGCGAAGGATGGATTTAATACATGTTAATGTGATACAGTTATGCAGTAGGTTAAGCATGTAAGCACAACAAACACACACACCGGTACACGGGAGGTGAGCCGGGCTGAGAACGTCAGTGAAGTGTTTCATGGCTGGCTTGTGTTGTGTGTTGTGTATCCCCGCCCCGGCAGTCTGATGAGACTCAAAGCAGTCTGATAAAGCCGGTGTTGTCATGCTTGAGAAGGAAAATCAAGAAAGGTTTGTTTCTCTCTCTCCCTCACTCCCTCCCTCTCTCTTTCCTTTCCTCCCTCTCCCACTCTCTTTCTCCCTTTTCTCTCTGTGTCTTACTAACACCGGGAAGCTTGGTTAAGAGAAACCACTGTAAAAGACTCAATTTACTTTTAAAGGTCAAATATCCAGTCACCACTGAAGAGACTAATTAAGTAGCCTTCAGAGCCTTCAGAGGCCGGGAGAATAGATAATAGAAGTGATTCGGCATGGGAGCCTTCGCCATGCTCCCCAGAAATGATTGCTAGCTCCTTTGCATGCCATCCAACTGGCCATTAAACATTCTCAATACCGAGTGGCTAATGTTAAGCTAACACAATATTCATGTGGTTCACTATCATGACTCCCCCGCTGAGTGCAGGGGAGAATCAAGAGGAAATGACCTTAGAAAGTGTGCACTTACGACATACAATAGACTCCATGCTTTCATTAACCCTGTACGATCTCAGCAATAACAATGACACTCCAAAGCCACTGTTGTGATGTGGGGCTCGGGTTACACCAATACAGCCAATGCAGGAGGGACATCATTCCACATAACAACAGACCTCCAAGAACAGACACACACACACATACACACACAGCTGATATGAGTGCAATTGGCACACCAGGTGCTGGCTATCTTTTTTGGACACTGAGAGAGAAAGAGAGAGAAAGAGAGAGAGAGAGTCATAGGAGTCTTGTTAGCGGCTCTGACACACATTGGATTTTGTCTCAGTTGCAGGCAGGCTGTCGTCTCTCTCTTTCTCTTTCTCTCTCTCTCCTTTTCCTCCTCCTCCTCCTGCTGCTCCTGTGTGAGTGTCTGTAGTCCGCCTGCACCAGAGGGATCACTCAGGCCCACTCCAGCTGGGCTGACCAGTGACATTCACATAAGTGGGCGACTCCTCACAGGAAGGGAAGTGTCCACTACTGAACCCCAACTCCTCCGTCTCCTGTCCCCACCAACTAAGAGAGATTTGGGGGAAGCTTTTTGACCTTTGTCCAGCCTACTCTACTTACTTGCACTTCATCTGTGTGCTTAGACCCCATTTGTGAACACTAAACACACACACACACACACACACACACACACACACACACACGTACACACCCCTCCAATTCACACACACACACACCAGACACACAAGCAGCCATTGCTCTCCATTCCCTCATCCCCATCCACTCCTTTGAAACTACCTCCACCCACCATCACCACTATTTCCACCAGCCTCACCCCATCCACCCCCACTGCCCTTTCTGAGACGCCCGTCTGATTTTTCGGTGCTGCCATTTGGCCAGGTCATGCAGAGAGACAGAGAGAGACAGAGAGAGAAAAAGAGAGAGAGAGAAAGAGAGAGACAGAGGGGGGTGCTCCTGCTCCTCTCTTCTTCTGTACTTTCCACGGCGGAGGCGATGTGATGTGATGGGGTGCTGTGCCCCACCGCTGCCTCTCCCAGGCCGTAGGGGCTCAATTAACGGCCAGAACAATGGCCTCGCTTCTGCTTCCCCCAGCAAACCTGCCAGAGATGGGGACGCTGCTCTTTAATCTCACCCCCCCCCACCCCAACACACACACACACACAGCCCAACTCAGCCTTGCTTGGCCCTGGCATTTTCAGTAGGCCCAGATGCAGGACCCAGCTCCCACGTCTCCCGAGACCAGCGCTCAGCCCTGGACAATTACACGCAGGATCTATCTACATAGCCCAGCAAGGCACAGCACGACACAACACAACACAGCTAGCACACCAGCACAAACCGGTATGGGGCTGGAGAATCTCAGCTGCAGTCTGTTGCCATAGATGCTAGAGCCTGTTGACTAATTTGGTGTTTGTGTTTTTTTGTGTTTTAGCCTTCATGCTATTCATTTTGGTAATGATAACATCACACAGTAAAACAAATATATTTTTTTATGTGTTTGTTTGTTTGTTTGTTTGTTTATTGCTTTGCCCTTTTATTTCTGCTCAATTCTACACAAGCTGCTGGAGTGTGTTTTGAAAGGAAGGCAATAACAGGCGCAGTCCTCTTTTACGCCTGCCACGCGCAAACCAGGGACCGTGGACTTTTTCACCGCGTTTCCATTCGTTCTCTATGACACTCGGATAATAAAACGATACTGCAAAAAAACAATTGCGGTTCATTATAAGAGGGGCTATCTGCTGATGCAGGATATTGTCTGAGGGCTATCAGTTTCCCTCGACTTCTCTACCCCCACGATGATGTCATGAAGATGAAGGGAGGAAGCGCAGGAGGGAGCAAGAGAGAGAGAGAGAGAGGAAGAGGAAGAAAAAGAAAGGCAAAGTGCAGCAGAGAATGAGAGAAGAAGAGAGAGAGACAGAGAAAGAGAGAGAAAGGCAGGGTGCAACAAAGGAAGAGAGAGAAAAATAGAGACAAAGGCAGAGTGCAGCAGAGAGAAAGAGAGAGAGGGAGAGAGGGAGAGAGAGAGAGAGAGAGAGAGAAGGAGAGATAGCTGTCAGCTGAACCACTGCTGTTATTATTTTCATCTTTTTTTCCCTCCTCTCCCCTCTCTTCTGTCTGTCTGTCTGTCTGTCTGTCTCTGTGTCTGTAGGCGATGCTGAGGGACAAGACAGTGCCTTCAGTTTTGAACCAGAAGACAAATAAACAAATAAATAAAATAACACAACATATAGAATCCCCACTGCCCCGAGTTGGCATTGTTATTGGAGTGTTAATATATATTTAATACCTCCCTGCAGTATAGACATGCCCCCGTGCATGGTGGGAGCTGTCAAGAGGTCAATCTCTGACATATCTCAACATATCTTGATGCCTACCATTTGGGCCCGGTGTGACAGGCTGCTGTGTGAGTGTGAAAGTGTGTGTGTGAAGAGGGTGGTGGTGGTGGTGGTGGGGGGGGGGGGGGATTTGGTCGAGGTCACGTCGTATCACAGTTTGCAGATTTATTCCATGTTAACCCCCATAAACCTCTGCCCAGCAGGCTTCACATCAGCATGCGCTGTGGCCAATCGCAGGGCCACGTTCAGCAGGGTGGGTGGTGGGTTGTGGGTTGTGATGGGTGGGTGGGTGGGGGGAGGGGTAGCATGGGATTGGGAGGTTTGGAGAGATGGAGGTGGCGGTAGTGGTGAGGGTAGAGTCAGGAGGTGCAGACCGCGGATGGGACCTATCCAGGTGTTGTTCACTCATTAATTTTATCCATATCATTTACCAGCGTTCAATCACCTATAAAGAGCGTCTCCATAAAAATCAGGCACGCCACATCCATCCTCATTCCTCACCCAGAGCAACACCCACCATCCACCCCCCCCCCCCCATCCACTACCACAACCCTTCACCCTAGCCCTCCCCCACCCACCCCCTGCCAGTAATGGCTATTTCATCTTCCACACCTTACTTTCTTTAATGTTTCCCATCATAAATTTCTTAAGCATATGAGAACTCCTGAAGCGGCATAAAACTAACATGAGGGGGGATTTCATTTGCATGTGACCCTAATTAAGAATTTGAAATTACTGCCTCATTCTTGCTTGTGCATATCCAATAATACCAAGCCTAATATCCCATAAAACGAATGCCATGAATTCCAGCCGCCCTCTGCATCTCTTTCTCTCTGTCTACCACTCTCTCTCTCTCTCTCTCTCTCTCTCACTCTCTCTCCTTCCCAGCTTCTGCTTAAAATCCCGCCTTCTCTCTACTGCTATCTCTCACTCACCCCTATTCTCTTCATCTCTTCCAAAATACATGCCTCCTGTCTTTTTATTTAATAAGTCAATTTACCATTGTCTGACAGTGGACATTTCTGACACAAATTATGTTCAGAATGGGCCAGGAGTGCACAGGGTGTGTGTGTGTGAGGGGTGGTGGTGGTGGTGATCTCCTTCACAATTCTTTATTGATTGTAGCAGCTCGTAAAAGGGAGAAAGGAGAGGGTGAGAGAAAGAGGGACTCGAGGGCAGAGGAGGGGACTGGGGGGTTTGCTGACTGGGGACTATTTTCCTGGGGCGGGATAATAAAAACGCTACTTCAGGACTTAGAAGGTTAAGTTCTAATGAGTATTTTGGATTGCGTGTGCTGATTTAATGGTCTCATAAAAGAATGCTTTGCTTGGCTAATGGAGCGATTGTGCAGGAAGAGGTGTACCACTTTCACCAAGAGTTGTTGATGTTGTTTATTGTTTGTTGTTTGTTGTTGTTGTTGTTGTCATGTGTGTTTGTGCTTCTGAGAAGAATGTCATTAGCACCCCGTCAAATGAAACACAGACATTAGATTGACACGTCACTCAGACATCATTTTGACAGGAGACTATTTTTGTCATATTGTTCATATTGTTTAGATTTGTTGTTCATTTGTCACAAGGAGTTTAGTTTAGCATGTTATCTGACCTACCCTGTCATACAGACCAAACATATACCCCAAACATCAATTATTAAGCAATCCTAACTGTTTCTCTGTGGCCACCTGACTACATTACATTTCTCCATTTTTCTAGAGTTTTGTTTTTTTTATTTTAATCTCCATATTTAGTAGGAAAACAACATTTCCTGTTTAAAGGATTCACAGGAAAGAAATTGATTCCTCTGTCACTTCATTAGGAAAGTCAAGTCACAACCACCTGAAAGTATGAAAGTAAAATGAAAATATGAAGTAATATGAAAGTAAAAGTGAAAATAATCTTGAAAAGGAACAGTTTTGCTAACAAGGATACTTTCTTGATACAGAGAATGTCTCTCTTACCAATGCCCTCAATAATGATGAATTAATGATACATGGATAGTTTGATGTGTGTGTGTGTGTGTGTGTGTGTGTGTGTCAGCACATGTTCTGTGCATGTGTACTAGAGGTATATTACACAAGCACCTAAAGCCATTTCGGCCAGTAAGCCAGTTACAGATATCTTATGATGTGGGTGCTGTTACAATCATTTATATCCAATCATCTCTTGCTGTGCAGTTTCTCCAGAAAAGACTCAACTCCAGACAAAAAAAATCAATTTTCACCATACACACAGAGACATTGCTGCTTGTTTGCAGACTCGATGGATACACCATTCATGAAAGCGAGGCGATTATGTGTGTGTGTGTGTGTGTCTTTATGTGCGTCTCCAATGCAGAGATCCCTTGATCCTGGTTCCATTTAGATGCAGCACACAAAGCTCGGAGGCCGCAGCAACATGAACTCTTCACAGTGCATGCAAGGCATTTGGTGGCAGAGGCTGCTTCAAGAAAGAAAACAAATATTATGCCCTCTTCAGTTCAGAAAAATATTGATTCAAAAGGACACAACCCCTTGATCAGCAGGCATACATGACTCTGTGGCCTGGAAATATCTCACTTTCTTTAACATATGCCTCTGGGCCAGACAAAATCGATTGATTTTTCTTTTTTTTTTTCTAATCAGAACGACATTCAGTCCAACAAAACAAGTCAACTTCTCTGCAGTACAAAATATTTTCCCGGCATGCTGAATTACTCTTACACATCCAGTAATAAAAAACCCTCTAAATAAAACATCGTTCTAGTTAAAATGTACAACATGTAGCCAGCTGACTAATATTTTGCCAATATTATTTGAGAGAGTTGAACAGAAAACCTCCATAGCATCACCTGTCCATTTCCTTTGCCTTCTACCTCCACGAAGCTTTAAAATAATAATAAAAAAAACAGCCATGTTGCCCCTGGAAACTACAGCCAGTGAAGAAATGTCAATGCAGGTATGAGAAATTCAGCTTCAGATTTTGAGAGGTGTCTTCCGAGATAGCACATTCCCTTAGAAGACCAGCAGATAGGCGATCAATATTCCTACACAACCTTCCTGTGATTAATTTTTAATGGTCGGGGGAACTGCTCCCTTCTAAAATGTAAATGGCTTTAATGTTAAATGCAAAGGGACTGACACGATGATCAATCACTTCTCTCCTTTTTCAGCAAGATGGCGGAGGAGGTGTTGGTGGGTGAAGGTGGTGCTGCTGCTGCTGCCAGTGTGGTGGTGGAGGTGGTGGCCATTGAAACTTTCCCGATGACATCTTTTTCCTCCATCACTGCCAAAAGCCTCAAAGTTTCTATTCACTTCATCACACAAGCACACAGACACACACACACCCTCAGAGTGGACCAGGCCAGGAGAGAAATCTTCCACAGATTCAGTCTGCTTTCAAAACGCTCCATTCAACGCGCCTTGGAAAGTTTCTTCCACGGCGTAACAATGTGATTGGCTGAGGCGAGGCCAAAGAGCTGTGCATAAATGCCATGTTTGCATCATCACAACCATATCCATCAATCACAGGCCCACTGACCAATGAAACCAAAGAATCCTACTACACACCCTTCAAGAGTTTAGGGAATACAGATACTCTATCCCCTCTTCTTTCACTATCCACTCTACCTTGGCCTTGTTGGAAAATGTCATGGGGTCAAGGAACAATAAAAAGACAAATTCATTAGGACTTAGGAAACGACAACAATGATTTTAAGGGAATCCGAATACTGTGTCAAATAGATTGGATGTTGTTTCATAATGCAAGGAATTGTGGGGCTTTTCATGCCTCCTTCATAGGGACAACCAGTGTACACTATGCTCAAATGATGTTTGAAAGGAAGCATTCCAGCATCTTTTCAAAGCAAGCATGCAATGAGAATGCAAACAGCAAACAGATGCAAACAGAGAATGCAAACAGCAAATATTTCCGGGTCACGTAATTGGGAAAGGAATTTTCCTAAGCAAAAAAAGAGAATCCAAAAGCACAGCACAAGAGTGGTCTTCTACTGGTCCTTCTAACTACTTCCATCCACCTTCTTCTAACAGGCCATCCATATCAAGTAGTAGCATCAATATGTTTTATGGAGTCCTCTGCATCAGGATTCATGTTTGGCTTGGGGCTGGTCCACAGCATGCAATGGGCCTAACATGGGTTTTGATGTTCTAGTCTAAAACTGAAGTGCACTTGACTCTGCTTCGTAACTCACTTGGCAGTTGTAGCACAAAAGGGCTGTGACCCTAGACACATTATTTTTTGAAATTCAAAACATATACATTCCAACTTTCCAACTTTCTCACTTTGACTTGGCACCATCTGGTCAGTTGTTAATGTGAGCGAAGGAGAAACTTGTCGGCTCACATTTTCCAAAAAGTGCAGAGTACATCATGGCCTTTAAAGGTTAGCCCAAGAGCCTGCAGACTTGGCTATCTGTTTAACATTTGTTTCAAAATAGGCGTGAAGACACTGGAATGCACAAGGTGGCTAAGGGGTTTGTTTACCAGACCTGAGAGTATGGCCTCTATTTGTGAAGGCTATATCGAACTCTGATATGTGTCATTTGCTGTGTGCAAACAAGAGGAATTGGCATTTAAGTGTTTTAAACTTAACCCAAAATGGTTGTTAAATCTGACCTACACCAAGGTACCCCTTGTGAGGTATTGGATTCAAAATCTATAGATTTTATGTCAACTTGTCACCGAGAAGGAGGCTTTTAGACTTGAAAAACGGAGGAAAAAAATGTTCTAATTTTCTGTACAGAGTAAGAGCGTGACATATAGAAACAGAGGAGCCCATTGCTCTCAACTTGTTATCTATGTGACATATTTCAAATACATGTCTCGATTCACTGATGCAACTGCACATGCATCCCTTCTACAGACACACAATCTGTTCCACATCTAAAAAAACAAGATCACTTGTAAAACACACACATTTTGTTCCTGGCCATCACTGGGAGTTATATAAAACACAACACTCCCATCAAATCAAATGCTCAGTCACTCCATAAAAACAAGTAATTTCTCCCCTGTGCAGTTTTAATAAGAGGAGATACTGACAAATGACCTTTCTGAAGTCATTACTTTGTTTAGCACAGGAGCATTATGCTATTCTCAATTTCAACTAATTTGGTGGTAATGCTTTGTTTCTTTCAAAAAAAAAAGAAAGAAAAAGAAAAGCAAATTATTAGGCTGAGTAATTGCAGGAACACATTTTGTCCCCCAATTATGAGGCAAAATTACAATATCATAAAGGTACTGGAGGGAGTTTTTAAACACATACATTCGTTTAGGAGCCTCGTTTCCAGGTCTAGCATGTGCATTTGGTCACAGCAAGATCCAATTTGTGGGCTCACGGGGCTCTCACGTGACATTTGTGCCAAATTCTACAATTCATCACCCACCAGTTACCCCTTACAGGTGAATCACCAACATGTTATGTACCGGCTCCTCTCCGTATCCGGGGAAACATGATGTATCTGCTGTCTGGCTTCAGTTAATGAAAAAGAGCTACCTGTCCTTTAGAATACACGCTGTTGGGCGTAATTAGATTCAAACTCTCCTGCAGTTCAGCTGTTTCCTCTCACAGACCAGTGCTCTCCGAAACAGAATAGAGACAAGAGAAAAGTGTCTTCGCTCCAACTCTCGATTAGTACTATTTACTTCCCAGACTTTGACCTTATTTAAGGAGGGAAGAGGTATTTTAAAGCTGAAAGAAAAAGGCCCTGGCCTGAGAGAGAGAGAGAGAGATGTAGAGAGAGAGAGGGGAGTGAGACATCTCAGGGAAAGCAGGTTACCCTGAGAAAACCCTGACAATGTATGTGTTAATTAATACAAGTCTAAATAAAGGTGCTACTACGAGGAGCTATTCTAATGGGTTTCCGAGGGATATTATGTTTATTCTAAGGATGGAGGTAGCAAAAGCCCTAGAGAGAAACCCAGGATGCACGGTTACAGACAGAGACAGATGGATCACGTAAAAAAAGAACCCCCCTCCCCCCCCAACCCTCCAACTTAAAAAAAGAGTAACGAGAGCAGGCCATGAAGATGGGCTCGCCGCACAAAAGAGGCCGCACCGGCGGAGGGAGAGGCTGCGACAGAGAGGCCATACACTGCCATACGGGGACCTGCCTCGACTTACCGCCAACAAATGCTACCATGTGAGGGATTGCCGACAGCAGCACGCTGCAGCCATACATTCATCAGCTCACACTAGGGACGGCCACAGGAGTGACAGACAAATCTATTATCATGTCCGATATCAAGGAATCCTCCGCATAATTCCACCGGAATTCCCGCAAAAGTGCAGGAATGAATTATTTCAGAAGCGATGGGATTCCTGAGAATGGCTTCCTGAGGGACTTGGGAAAGTAGGGGAAGAGATGGTGGACTACACCTGAGCCATATAACTATTTCCATTTTGCAAACGTACACGGAATACGTAAGCTTGTGGTTGTGTAATTGGAAGCATGCGCTCCAAAAAATGGCTGGTTTTACATCTTTGTTCGTGTTATATTCAGTGCACTGGATAAACTTACTTGCACCTGGACAACCGAGGAAAGTGATTTAGTTCAAAGGAATCTATTCGACATCTCGTTTTAACATCTCGTTTTAACACAATGCTGTAAAGTTGATATTTGCTGGCTGCTGTGATATGTTCTGGGACAATGCATGTTCATTCCTTCGCAATAACCCAAAATCCAATTACGAGGGTTCCAATACCCATCTAAATGATTTAAAGCAAGCTGGAAACAGATTAACAGCCCCTGAGTTACAACACGTAACGCATTAAGAAAGATATTCGTTCAAATTTACATGGAGCCATCACTCATCGTTTGGGGAAAGTTTGAAATATGTGGCTATGCAGTGTGCTTAAGTCGGCACTTCTTCCTCTGCAATCTGATTATGGCAAATAAATTCAGGAAACACTAAAGCAGTATTAATCTCACAGAGCTAATATACATTCTCTCAGATATTTCAACTCTGCTTCTGGGCCCCATGTTCTATTAATGAGACTTAAAAATATATATTATAATACTGCCTTCCATGCAAAAATCACATGTATAAATTTGTATAACTAATTAAACTTCGAAAGCTACTGTCCCAGTTCTCAACATGCAGAGCTGGGCAAAATTTAGGATCTATATATATAGAAGACAGGTAGGTTTAGACAGGGATGTACTAGTGGATTGTAAACACTATGTCCTGTACTACTTTAACGAATATCAGCTCAAGCAAGAGTGTCGTGAGAATCTGGTCCTCTTTGCCTGTTCACATCGGTGTATTCTCTTTCTTGTTGTCTCAGCCACACACACACACACCACGAGCAAACACAGACAAAAAATAAAGTTTCTAATGAGTTTGGCCTTATTAAAACAAAGCCCTGAGTACAATGCTTTAAAAAAAAAATCACACTGTATGCTGTACACTGAAACAAACTTCTCCCCTTGTTCAAAAGGTACAACATCAGCATTTTGTATTTCATTGGAGAGGCAAGCTGGCACAACAGAAGCCTACCTCCTTTGTTCTCTGACAGGGTTATTGGCATGTCTTTTGAGAGCTTAATCCTTACTGCCGATGGGCACAGTGGGGATTGGAACCTTTTTTCTCCCAGGCAGGATACAGTGAATCTCTAGTCATGGCTCGAGGTGGAGGTGCATCACGATTCTGGTTCGGCACTGGGTCTCTGAGCTGTCATACTCAAAGGTTGCAGCCTCCCAGAAATAAATAGATAAATAAATAAGTAAATATTTGATATCCATCTCAAGTCAGGATCAAGGTAATCTTGTTGCTCAAGGTTCTTCCACCCTCTCTCGCTCTATATACATTTATTTATTTATTAGGAAAGTACACCAAGGGAACAATGCCTACAAGAATTTTTGCAGTCAGCTCACTTGCTTGCTTTACTTGGCTAACTTACAAAGAGAAAAACTCAGGTAAACATTCAAAATATTTTTTTGAGTAAAATAATGTATAAAATGTTTAGCTTTTTTGTTTAGCTAATATGTGATATATCTTATAATACTTCTCAAATTTGGCTTTCAATAATTTGACACTTTTTTCTCAGTTATACCTTTGCCAATTTGCTAACACAAGGCATGATTCAGCTTTTATGGCTGGGCCGGTTAGAATGGAAAGTCATCTATGTGATGATTTTCTATGGCTATAAATAGACCTTACGAGAGACTATTGACGTAGCGCTAATTTTATGGGTGATAAAATGGTCTGAGGGAGCACACACTCGGGCCAAGAGTGCTACATATTTATGGCATTACTGGAGGATTTCTCAACAGCAATGAAACCCCTTTGCCGGATGGAATGTAAGAACTGACTGAAAACTGATTGCTCACACTATACTTGGATGGTCATCTCTGGGCTAATTGCAAATGCTTGATTTGTTTTCCAAACACCATGGTTGCTATTAGCAACATACTTAGTTGCTAACCAATTAAGTTACCAATTAACTTTGGTCATTGGTAAAAAAATTGTATTCTTAACCACCTAAGTTGCTAACTAATAAGCAAGTACAACATTTAAAAACAAACCACAGGTTATTCACAAACTCTGCTGAGAAATATTTGTAACTGAGGTTGGGGACTGGGAGTTGGATTTGGATGATCTTGTTCACTGACAACTTAGAAGAAAGAAGTGAAATTCATCATACCAATTGTGAAGTCTTTGTGGGCAGAATAACCAAGTATGATGTACGATGAACATAACTGTTTTAAATCAATCACTCTTTTCAACTGTTACACAAAAGACATTTGATAACACGTTGAAAGAAAATGATGACAGTGGAAACAGTTTCCTTGAAAAATGAACAGCAGGTATAGAGGGGAGAAACAACACAACATCCCATCAGTGAACATCCCATCAGTACCCGTGATGCTGTGCATCTAATAGTGGCACGCAGTCAAGGACAGGCCGGTAAAAATACCGCTCAAGACTCGGGAGATCCCCACAGGATTGCATGGCAATCAGCTCCAGCGTACTGAAGACCGTGGAGGAAGCCACAGCTTCAAACAAAAGACCACCTGTCTTCCTCATACCCCGCTACAGGAAGCACATCTGACATCGGAGGTGACTTTCACAGACTTGAAAGGTTGGTAGATGGCAAGCCTGTTCATGTCCTAACTGTCGATTTCCCTTCCTTAGGGAGGGCATACCTTATACATACTAGGCGCGGAAACCTTGACTTAATGATGCTTTCGAAAGTTGCATACGCTTGGTGCCGAAAAAAAACCCGAAAAGAAAACGAAGTAAAGTTTGAGACTTAAAGTTACATAACATGCTATGCAGTATGAGTGGCAAAATAAAGCAATTCAGCTCAGTCGCACCTAAATAAAGTGAAACTGAAGGCCAGTGATTAAAATCCCAAACCCGGGAAAGTGACTTGGCTTGACAGTCACTATATTCCATGAAAACGACATTTCCAGAGGAAATCAAGCTCTCCGAACTCAAAATGTCATCCAGTGGCCTACACGCTGAAACTTCATGGGAGATGTCTCCAAGTAATTGAAAGTGGTGGTACATGTGAGGCATGCTATTTGTGGAAGAGAGCCAGGGACAGTTGGTGCTCAGTGTGTGTGGCTGAAGCTTGGATGGAGAGGTGTCTTTCTCCTGAGATTCGCACCAGGCATGACACTGACGAGAATGACAACATGAAACTCCCCAGGATTCAGGACAGCCTAGCTGACTGCAACCCACTTCCCCCACCTGGAAAAGTGGAGTGTGTGTGTGTGTGCGTGTGTGTGTGTGTTATTTCCCAGAATTCAACAGTGACAGCAGCAATGAAAAAAAACCTATGACAGCAATTAACATCATATCATGGACTATAAAAAAAAAACAGCAGACCACAAGATCACTCGGATATGTGTCTATGCTTCATAGTGAGGCATTCATATATACATATATACTCTGCATATATAGAGAATATTTGCTTCCTCCATGGTAATTACTGCACATGAGGTGCAGACTGATTTTCAAAAGGTCAATAGAGCATGGAAGCAACACAAACGGATCCGCTCCATTCACTTGAGAATCAGTGCGCTGCTGTGTGGGTGTCAAAGTTGAAGTCAAATGCTCATTATATCCGCACTTAATGAGCGACGCTAACTACGTGTGCGCCAGCAGATGAGTAATATGGAATACCCACTTACCATCCATTGCATTGGTCAGAAGAAGTAGGCCTCAAATTAGGATTGCTTCTCCACCAGGCCAGCAGCTAGCTCAATAGTGATTTTAACAGATCGACCAAAACCATTTTGGATCCACTATGGCTTCACTCAAAAAACAGGCAGGCGCGCACACACACACACACACAAACACACAAATAAATAAATGAAAACTAAGGAAAGAAATTTTAGGGTTAAAAAAACAAAAGTCAAATAAAATAAATGTTTCAATGTGCCAGTGGTGCTTCCTCGGTCACTTAGCCCGGTGCTACTGTGGACAGCCCAGTGTCCCAACGTCCAGTCCTGACCATTTCAACCATCAGTCAGGGGCTCTCTGCCACAGATGTGATGCACCTTGGATACAACAGCATGGAAATAACCACACAGTGACACAAAAAAGGGACAGGGGTGGAGAGAAAGAGGTGGAGGAGGAGAAGGAGGAGGTGGAGGGGGAGGTGGTGTGGTGGCAGGCATTGCACACAAACAAGGCAGGGGCCAAGGGCTGGGTGGTGGTGGGCGGGGGGGGGGGGGGTGGGGTTTGGGTTCCGGGGGTTTTAGGGGGGAGGGGAGGAGGGGGTTGGTGGCGGCAACCAGCGGTGACTGAGCTGGCCTAATAAACGGGAGCAAGCATTTTGGCAGGAGCCCCGGCTCTCCCCCGGCCCGGCCGCGATTGCTCCCCGTGACAGCATGTCTCACCTCTGATCTTTACACAAATGCCAGCGTGTCCGTCAGTGGCTCCTTTACTCACCACCGGACACGGCTGACATGCCAGACAGATGCCAATTATGCCGCCGCCGCGGGCACTGGCGACTGGTGGACACTAACCACACGGCCGAGCTGAGCCAGGGCCACTGAGACGTCAGGGGGGAGGGGGAGAGGGGTGGGAGTGCACTGGAGGGTTTGGGGCACTGGATGCGGACTGGCTTGGGGTGGGGGTGGGGGGTGTGGTCTTTGAGTCCGAGGCAGGTGGGGAAGCTTCTGGAACTGAGCCCAAACTCAGCTCTCTCCCGCTCTCCTTCTATCTGGTCTCAAAACCTGTCTCTCTCTTTCTCTCTCTCTGTGCTCTCTACCCTCCCGCTTCCTTTTTTTCCTCTCCAGTCTTTTTCTGTCTGTCTGACTGTCTCAGTCTTGTGATTTCTCCTTCCATCATTTTCTCTCTCTCTGTCTCTCTCTCCATCTAGCCATCACAGTCACTCCTCATCCTCTTGCTTTGCGTTTCTCACTTGCCTCTGTGTGTCTGTCTGTGTCTCTCATTTCTCCACCTTTGACATTTTCACCCCCTTCTTTTTTTTTTGCTCACTCCAAACTCCCCTCTCTTGGGCTAGAGCCTCTAATTCCATCTCTGTTTCTCCATCTCTTTTTCTTCTTCATCTCTCTCTATCTCTAGCTGTTTTTACCTTTTCTACTCCTCTCACTTACAGCTGTCCATTTGTCCATCTGTTCCATGACTTTTCTCCCACTTCTCTCCTCCTTTTTTTCTCACTCTCTCATTCACTCAGTCATTCTCTGTCTCCCTCCATGCCCATTTGGCTCATGTTATAAATGTAAGTGTTTTCTACCACCTGTCCCCCAGTTTCCTTTTTTTTCCCTCAGATTTTCTCTTTCCATCACTTACTTTCTCACTCAATCTCTCTTTTCTCTCTCTTTCTTTCTTTACCTATTTGGCTCATGTGATAAACTTTAAATCTGATTGTAACCCATCAGGCACACACACACACACACACACAGTCTCCCCAGCCGTCCAGCACGGGTTCAGAGGTGTATGCGCTTTCATCAGACCCCTTCACAATCGGACATTACATTTCACGCTTGTTAGCCTGACCTTTCAGATCCGCTTACGGCTAAAGAGCTAGCAGTCATGGAAATCGAGCAAGCTATCGAGAAAAATACCATAAACCTTTAATACTTGTGTCATAGCCTAAAGTTATGTTCCTCTGACCTTCCATTCCCCCATCCAAATATGTGTTGCTCAAAGGCATAAAATTGATACCCCCTTTTTCATCCTCAGTGTCTGTGTGTGAATGTATTAATATGACCTAAGAGACAGAATTCTCATTCTTCAAATACTTTTGTTAGGTAAACAGTTATTCACACACACAGCCATTTTTTTCTGACATACCCATAGTGTTATATGTTGAGAGTCTAACTTGTTTAATTCATTTGTTTGTGTGTGCGTGTGTGTGCGTGATTGACTTCTGTTTTGCATTATGTAGGCTCGTACTGTGTTATAATGTTTAAAAGGCTCCTCCTCTACAAGCATGTTAGTTAGACTGCAAACTGTTACAAGAAAACCAGTTCACCTTCAGCTGCCTAAATAAAAAGGGCATCAGCGCTTATGGATTTTAATATGGTTAAAAATGGTCAGGAAGAAAGATTTTAATCAGCATCTTCTACTCTATAGGACACCAAGGCTTTTCCATGCCAGGTATTTGCAAGAATATAGAAACACTTTTTTCCCTTGGACAATGTTTATTAACCATATTTTTTCATTAATCTGACACCTTTATTTATTGGCCAAAATATTTTTGTGAAATATGCACCATTTTCTGGGTGTTTCAAAACTTTTGACTGGCAGTGTTGGTGAGTGTGAGTGTGTGTCTATGTGTCTATCCCATAATTCTTGTTTCACATAACAGCAGCTCAACTGCAACCGCCAGGCTGCCATGGTAATCAACCAGCAAGTTCAACACACCACAGGGACCAGGAGGCAGTAAACAAGGAGACACATCCTATGTGAGGTTATATTACACATACGAGCAGAAGTCAGAAATACATAACACTCCCCTAGATTCATGTAGGGTGTAAACTATTTATTAATCCCTCAGTATCCAAGCCACAAAGGCATGTAAACAACCTGAACATAAAAATTGGCAGACATCATTTGATGGATATTGTTGCCTCCTGTGTGTTTGTGTGTGTGTGTGTGTGTGTGTGCGTGCGTGCGTGTGTGTGTTGGAGGGTTTAAAACTAGTTGAAGAACTAAGAAAAAACAAAAAAACGGCAAGACTATGCATGAGAGACAATTTTATAAGATGGCCAGACAGATAGAGACACCAACAGAAAAAGATAGGATGAATGAATGTCGCAATTTAAAATGTTTCAAGTAATTCAGCTGGGGTCTCATTAATATTTTCCATTCTCATAACACTACTTAATATGTCCAGCTGTGTTTCTTGCAAAAACTACCCAGGATAAGACTTTTGACTTTTTCACAAGGGTGATGTGAAGGTTAGCAATACGGTGCAAATCAGTTAATATTGTTTGGCATTCGAAGATAAAGGAACATGGTACAGGGGGCAGGAAACAAAAACTCTTCACAAAAGCTTTGACTCCTCGGTGAAATGTCATTACTTGCAGGTCAGGGCCACTTGAATATGTGAAATTGATTTTGAAGGAAAAAATTGACAATTTAACACTGAATACAGCATTGGAGAATCAACCCAAGGTTAAAACTTCTGCTTCTCGGCAGAGCTGCAGAATAGCTAGGTAGACCGACCCACCAAATAAAATATGGCGAACACAGGGATGCTTAAAGGTCAAACCTGACTCACAATTAAGTATTTCCTCCTTCCCGCAAAAAAAAAAAAAAAAAAACTTTTCTTGCTTCCTTTCCCAGCGCTAACTTCTCAGGAATCGAGGGAGAGTCATACCAACGCTAATAAATCCCCAAACATGCACAATTAGCCTCTTGCATGGGTGGCCTGGATGACTGCGTCTGCTTCCATTCAATAAGAACTGCTTGAAATGTATTGAGAGCTTGCACTGCGCTTTAATGAACAACAATACTGTTCAAATAAACACACACTGCAGAAATCAAGTCTTTGTGTTTATGGCCGGTGTGGAAGGCTGATTACCATCTTAATCTCTCAAAGCAAATAAGAAAAGAACACAGCATGTATGGGTGTGGGTGTTAAATAATCTAAATAGCTGGGAGGTCATCCAAGCGTTCTGTGTGTGTGAAATATATGTAAGAAAAGTTATTAAAGAGTTTAGTTCAATTAGAGGTCAAAAAGGAACTTTACATAAGAAAAGACTGGATGACTGACAATTAGCCTGACAAGCTAGACTATAACATCAGAATATAATCTGTAAATGACCGATAGACCGGGCTAAATCCAAGGGGCCTGAATCAGTGGTTGTCATTCAAACTGCTTCTGTACACAATAGGCATCTTGATAAGCTACCACTAGGGACGTCTCTCATCAAGGATAGAGCAATGTGATTGGTCCACCCAAATTTGGGAGAACAGCTACTGAGGCCCTATGGTTTGTTTCTAGACTTACCTGCAAAGCAAAACCAATAGCTACCGCTAGGGTATGTCTAGATTTTGAGGCTAGATGACTATTGAAATGGAAGAGGAAGCGTGCAGTGGACGAGTACAGGTGGAGCACCCTACACAACCCTAGCCAGGCAAATACTGCTCAGTAATTTATTTTTACTACAGTACAACGTCAGGGAAGACATCAGATTCCACATCTAGAAATTCTCCAATCAGTCACCAATCAGAACCAATAGTTTTAAAGTTCAAGTAAAATGTCTTTTGAGAACATTGAAACTCTTTTGAACTTGAAAGATGCTGACCCATCAAGTTAGTACAACCCAGCACTACATTAACAAGTATTTCTAAATCTCTGTTACTATAATGTTGATTGTATCTCATTAATCATCACAATCTCAGAACTTGTCTTCATGGCCACAAATTAGTTTAAAGCACCTCCTCTTATCATGTCAGCAAACACACAACCTGGGGTTAGCCTGCTGTTAAAAATTGCCGTGCACACACACACACACACACACACACAGAGATACACAGGCACACACACACACACACACATGGCCTTGGGTTAGCCTACTGTTAAAATTTCACACACACACACACACACACACACACACACACACACACACATACACAGACATACACAGACATACACACACACATACACAGACATACACACACACGCAACCTTGGGTTAGTCTACTGTTAAAAATGATCACACATTTCAATATGCATGCAAGCTGAATGCTTTAAACTCTGTTCTTCCATAATGAACTTGAAGGATTTTTTTTAGAGCTGTATCTGAAAACGGACACACTGTAACACAAAGGCTTTTAAGTAGTGTGTGTCTTAAGACCAGGCATCCTTAAAGGAGTACAGAAACCTTCTAAAAATTAAAGTAGGCCTAGAACATCTATCAGTTTTTAAATCCTTGCTAATACACCTGCCTGAGAGATGCTGGAGATCAATGTAGCTCAGGACAGGTACATCTAATTTTCTCCGGGGCAACCTAAATTTCAAACCTAATTGCAGGTTTCTGCACAGAACATGTTTATGTAACTAGAATTTCATTCAACAAATTTATGGACTTGGATCAAAAAATCTGTCAGATTTTGCTTGAGGTTGCTGCATAGCTACTTTCATTAGTACACCGAGTCATGTTTGAAGATTACTAAGACATGTATAACACGGTATTGAGTTCAATAGTGTCAGCTCACAACTCACAATGAATATGCTCTGTATCACTTTGACTGTGTTAAACAGAATAACATCATGTAGTATTTTTTGTGCATAAATTGACACTAGGTTGGTGTATAGAAAGACAAAATGATTATTAGCACTTTTATAATTTTATTATTACTTTTGCAGTACATACGACAGTCATTAAATTAGTCTGATAACAGAAAGTAGAACTGTTGGCCTTAAGAATCATTGGTCACTTGATATGCAGACCCTGTGACTGTCAATCTTCCTGTGCTGGAGATCGATAAATGACTACAAGGAAAAGGAAAACTTTACCCCAGGCTAGTGAATAATCAATACCTCTGTAGGTCTGCCTAATTAAAGTGCCACATTAATATATCTTTCAGTGAAACACTAAAGAATGAAGGAAACAGAAATGGAAGGAACACTTGAGTGTGTAAATGTTTGCCTGACATTCATATTTGAACCAAGAAACCACAACAAGCTTCGAAAGGAAGCAAAAAACATTTGTCATGTACATCCGTCAGTTTTTTTTTTTTTTTTTTAAATGCTTGCCTGTGATCCTCCCTACTCAGTAAAGGTATTAAGGTAAAATACAAAATACTTGTGACAAATATGTTAACACCACCTGCTCAATACAATTTAATGCTAAATACTTAGGTATGCAAAGAGGCAACGTGGACTGCTAAAGTTGGCATTTTCAGAGAAACAACTTTATTTGTGGCAGTGGACAGAAAGAGTTCAAATTGTGAAATTACTTTATATGTAAAGAATCACAGCTTTTTGTAGCACTCCGGGATCCTATTTTCGTTTGTTTTCATGCATGTCCAACCTCTAGAGTAGTTTCCAGTGCCTCTGCATTGAGAGCGAGCCTTTCTGCCCGGGATTAGCATAGAAGAAGAAAGCATTAATATGTAATTTATTGATGAGGGTACAATATGCGACTGGGGTGGACTGAAGCGTGGAGAAATCCCTTCCAAACTCCCTTACGTTTGCAATATGCACTTGCCACCATGTCTTCATTTACGCACTTCATACATACTAATATATTTCACTTTTTTTCCCTCTCCCTTGCCACCCCACCCCACCCCACACCCACACCCACACCCGCAACCCTTGCTTTCAAAGGCTAGTTCATATCAAGCGACCAGCCTGAAAACATGCGGGCAGCTGAATTGGTAACAAGCACTGGGAGGCCCCGGCTCTCTTGGGGGAGAGGAAAAGGGAGCGGAGCAGGGAGTCAGCATAACCAAAAGCCCCTGGATGGAAGGGGTGGTGGGTAGCAACTGGGGACAGGAGCCTATCAAGGCACTCTGCTGAAGATTGGGGGGGGTGTTCTTAGAGTGCTTGGTCCATGAAAGTCCCTTTCAAATGCATCCATTGTGGCCAGGCTTACATGGATGCATCACAGTCTAAACGTGGGACGGGGCACTGACCCTCCAGCCGAGGGGATGTGCAGCATAGAAGTGCAGCGGGGCCCGCAAATTCACAGCTTGCCGGGGATTTGGAGTTGAGTTTAGTCATGTATACAAACATCACACACACACATCACAGTTGAAAATCTACAACACAGCACCCCCCCACCCCCATCAAAATCAATTCTGTGGTGGAAATCCACCACATACCACATACAATTCAAGACTCCCCACAAAAGAAATTGCCTGTGATCCCCCCCCACCCCCCTTTGTTCTCCTGACTTAAGGCTGACCAAACATGAGAGCCTTTTGAAGTTTAATTTCTGTGTGAGTGGAGTCGATGGGAGCAAAGACGAGGGAGACGAAGAAAGAGGGAAAAAAATCAGATGCTGCCTTTAATTCGAGGGATGACTGGAGTTTTTCATTTCATGCCCGATAAGATCGGAGAACAGGTGAAGCTAGCCCTCCATCTTTTCCCAGCAAACACCAATCAATTCCCATTAATGGGCTATGGTGTAGGTACAATTTCATGACTGATGAGAGCGATATCCCAGTCCAAGAGGGGAGCCGGTCTGACCAAACAGTTCCTGCATAGTCTGTTTGCCAGATTAGTGGCCAATTTAGTGGCTCGCTGTGCTAAACAAAGTGGTAGAAAATGACATTGATGCCTCAGACGTGATGTCAAGCGGATGACCTTTTTCCACAGAAGCTGGTCAAACTCCAATCATGGAGTGATCATGAATGCAACTGCAGGAGGTAATCAAAACACCACCCATTGCACAGCTTTTGTTAAAAAAAGCAATCTTCTTTTTACTTTGTTTCTGCATGTAAAAAAAATCACAGAGAGAATTTAGAGAAAAAGAAAGACAAAAAAATAACAACACAGGCTTGCTTCTTGCATCACTTTGGTACTTCTTCAGATCATGGTTGACTATTACCAAGGATCCATCTCCACTAGAGGTGGACGGTTACAGAATTCTCTCCCGACAATAGACCTGCTGCAAGCCTGTCCGCCAAAGAGCTGAAATGGCAGCCTGGATGCCGTAAAGAGGAGAAAAATATCTGGTAATTGATTGGAGGCGCAGGGAGACTGCGTCTTCATTTGCGAAAGTGCTGGCGGGTTCAGAATACACATCCCGCTGCCTGGCCTTATTTGGTGGAGAATAGGAACTCATGACCAATTGATACACTCCGTTAGCTGTTATCATGGTGAGTGTGATCGGATGTAGCCGCAGGGGTATTTTATACAGTTTAACAGAGAAACATAAAAAGGCAATGTTCTCTGTTAGGAGCAGGATTAAAAGGAGGGGGTCTTGTAGTGCTTCTGATATGTGGGGGTAGGGTGGGGGTGGGGGGTTGGTAAGAGAAGAGAGCCAAACAGAGTGAGAGGGGGAGAAAAAAAAAAAAAAACATTTTCTAATCGTACTGAGCTGGTTATACCCAATGAACTGGGCCTGTGAGCAATAAGCCACATCTACAAGAAAATGCTTGGCTATTTACTGAGTGCCATCTGGCGTGCTTCAGAGGCTGAGTAAATTAGGTGAGAGGAGAGGAGAGACCTTTTTTTGTCCTCGTGAACCACAACTGCTTTGATTGCACGGGGTGCTGGGGACAGGTTGCGGAGGATTTGGCCCCCTAACTCAAGAAAATGGCTTAGTGTAAATATTCAATTATCGGCACAAATATTCACATTCGTTGTTTTTTATTGGTAATGTATCGAGCTACAAGTTTTTTTTGTTTTGTTTTGGGTTTTTTTTGCTCGTCTGTTTTGGTGTGCGGAACATTCTTGATTTTTCTTGAACGCTGCATGCTAAACCTAGCGCCCATCCAAAAATCAGCCTTGGAATGTGTGTGGTCCTTACCCTGCTGACTGTAAATCCTCAACACCAGCTAGAGCAGTCTACCTGGTGCCTCTAGAAAATGTCAATATTCAGTCGATATTCATGTTGCCAGTGTTAGCATCTTAACTAACAAAAGCTAAATTGAAATGCTAATTTAATATTGGACATACAGTATGCAGGTACACAGTATCGAGTGTGAGCTTGAGGCTGACAAAAAAAATTTTAAGTAAAAGCTTCAGCAGCAGGAAGTTAGCATAGAAAAAGCAAAGAATCCTGGACATTTAAATCTCAAAGACAGGTCTTCATTGTCCTTTCTACCCTGTGTTTGGCAGACCTCAGAACAAAAACCAACCCCTCATGAATCTTGGTGATACCCTTATAAAAACAATCCCCAAAGAGCGTAGCAGACAGAAGCTCTCTGTCCATTTTAACGACCTGTAGTTTTTTTTTCAGCGACGCTTTGTTCCACTGTGCAAACACACAGATATAACACAGCCGCATTGGCCTAAGTGTCTTTAACCTGCAAGAGGAGGACCATTTACACTCGATGTTTGTTGACTGAGGCCTCGTGTGATTTGTGCCTCTCTTCTCCTGACATCAACCTCCAGCAACCCCAAAGCAACGTGATTTCCAGCCGCACAGCAAAGGTCACGAGCACTCAGGTGACATATCAGTCAACCTCTCAGCCTGCCTGCTGCAACAAATGGCTTCCAATCCTGAAAGTCTATGCAAATGACTCCCCAGCTTAAATTATTCAAAAATGAACATTTACATAATGTTCAGTCGTAAACCAGAGAAGAACATCAATGAATTTACTGCATGGTTGGCTACTGCTCAGGCTTACAAATAGACTGACAGGAAATAAAAGAGCAGATTAATTGAATTGAAGGAAGATTGGGGAATATTTTTCATTTGTCATGTTGATAGAATAATTACCAGTCTAATCTTCAAAAGGAAGCAAATGTTATGGGTTGGACAGACAAAAAACAAAAAAAACTGATATATTCATTATCCGGGAGAGATCATTTCCTGTGCTGCTGGGGTTTTTTTTTTGTCCAGTGGTTCTCCTAATAAGAAAACATCATGTTTTTATTTACTTTTGTGCATGGCC
Organism: Tenualosa thibaudeaui; assembly: GCA_027481765.1. Taxonomy (NCBI): domain Eukaryota; kingdom Metazoa; phylum Chordata; class Actinopteri; order Clupeiformes; family Clupeidae; genus Tenualosa; species Tenualosa thibaudeaui. The sequence continues at coordinate 11,023,751 of JAIFZK010000024.1, forward strand.
AGACCCTGGATCAATTTCACATTGATAATTAGCACAAACATTTCTTTAATTATGAAAGCCTCCACAAAATTAGCTATTTCCTCATTGTACATTAACGTCAATAAACACAAATTAACTTAAAATACACACCTGAAAAAAGGCAACTGCTTTAGCATGCTCAGCCATATGTGGTAAAGGTGCAAATAAACTGGGAACTGGGGGATTAGGAAGGGAAATGTCCATACAAATTAGGCCCACTCCCTAATTATATAACTGGCCATGGCAAATCCCACAAATCAATGGACTGGGGTTGTATCCATGGTTTGCAATTTCTTAATTGTAAAACCGAATGCACACACGCACATGCAAGCACACACACATACACACACGCACACACACACACATACACACACAGACACACACACACAAAGCTCAATGACATCATTACGGGTACAGTACATTACCTGTGATAAAATCCCTGAACGCCTGTTTCAATTTTGTTTCAGAGGGCCCAACAAAGATTGCTTATTGAAATTTTTCTTGTGGAACATTCTAGAGCCACTCGTAAATTTGTTCTTTTCAATCCCACTGGTTCTTATCTTTCTGTCGGGAAAAAAAAAATTGTAAAAGCAGCAGTTTTTCCCCTGAAATATAGACGGAGGACATCAACTGTAGCCCCAGTCGGCTATGCCACACGCCGATTTTAATCACGGCATGTGCAGAGGTCAAAGTCGAGCTACTTTCAAACGATTCTGCCGTTTTACGTGCTGATGAACAAGCAGAGAGAGAGAGAGAGAGAGAGAGAGGGTGAGTAATGCGATGCAAATCTCCAAGCCCTAGGCAAACACTGCATGTACATTTTTTTAAGAAATTATTATCATTTGAGTCAAACTGGAAATGCTGATGCAAACTTCCATCTTCATATTCCCCCAAGCAAAAGTATATCCCTTGGAGACTGGCTCACATGCCCCTCTGTAAGCACCTAAGAGCCAGGATGTACAATTAAATGATAATATTCATCAGTACATTTACAGTCACGGCTCTTACCAGGGCTTTGGCTAATACAGTTAAATACTGTATCTCTTCAGAGCTTCATATGTGTCAGTTCCAAACTCAGCAGGAGAAACAAGGTCATTACTAGTGATAAAAGCCAGAAATTCCGTCTCTTCAGCGGTTCTGGGCAGAATATAATGCAGTGTCACATTTTTGCCTGACTTGCGTTTTTTTTTTTTTTTTCACGACAGCCTACAGCAATGTAAGAGCCCCACCTCAATTCAAGCCTGTGTGTCCAAGCCTGAGTGTCTGCACGCAAGCAGGACGTTTAACAGTGACAGCATGGATTGTTCTTATTTTTTTTTCCCTCGCTGGACACAAACATTTCAACAAAATGCTTAACCGAAAACTGTTGTTTGTGATGACAGTGGCTATGACAAGAGGACTGACTTGAACTTGGGGATTCCGCCTAGGTAGTCAAGGAGCGAGGGGGGCCTAAAAATGAATCCACTATGTTAATTATGCCACCATGATCTCATTGCTGTTGCTGTCCAGGCTCAAAGACTTATTGTGATCTGGACAGTGTCCAGCGCCGCCATCGATACATCAACTCAGATTTATAAATGCTAAATCAATATTTTTAATATTTCCCTATTCTAATGTATTCTGTTGGCTGCTGTCCAAGACAACCGTCAGGGAAAAAATATGCAGATGCAGAGGAGTTTGGCTCCCTGTAATTTAATATGCATTCACATCAGGGCAAGACATGTAAAGCTCACCTTCTGTGGAGGTAGAGCCATGTATGGATCGTGTAACGAAAGGTAAAGAGGTAGTCTAGGGAGACGTCTCTTACTCAGAGAGACTCAGAACGGTAGTAGTCTTCAATAATGTCTTCTTTTAATAATCTCCTGTCGAACGGCAACAACTGGAGCATCCATAACGAGTTCACTTCAAGGGGAGGAAGCCTATATAAAAAATGAAGGAAGGAGGATGAGAGAGAGGCGAGAGGGGAGGAGAGAGAGGAAGAGAGATAGAGAGAGAATGAGAGCAGAGACTGAGAGGGAGAGATACAGCGGAGAGGGAGAGAGAGAGAGAGAAAGAGAAAAAGAGCAGAGACTGAGAGGGAGAGATACAGCGGAGAGGGAGAGAGAGTAAGAGAAAGAGAGCAAGAGAGAGAGGGGGAGGGGAGGGGGTTGCCCAAAAATGATTTCACTGCTTCAGCATAATTGCTGATCTCAACGATACAGTGATGAAGAAAACGACATTCCCAAATGACCGGTCTAAGTGCAAAAATAAGGGGAGGGGGAAACTAATTAACTGGCTTACTTTCACCAAAGGCCCGTATACCACAGCTGCAGGCTGCCCCCTGCTGTTGCGAAACTCCAAGTGCCTCTTGTGAAATGGGTCACATCACAGGACCACTCCATCTCCCCTCTTAAGACTACTGTTTTATTTACAGCACTGAGCAACATCAAAGGTGGCTTACTTTGCAACAAACTATTCACCTTCTTGCAAATTAAAGCCTAATTTTATGCTTGTGAAAATATCCTTTCAACTCAGTCACAAGCTCTGTTCTTATGCATTATAGTGTGTCATATCACCACAGTTTTTTTTTTTATTTAATGAACAAAAAAAGAAAATGTAAACATGTTTTATATATTCAATTACCGACTGCAAAAATATATTCAAACGTAAAATTAAGCAAAAAAAGACAAAAAAAATACAAAATGATGCACTACCTGTAATGGCACTGAATAATTGTCATCTATACATTGCATATTCTGCTGGCATCTCTATGAAGTGTCATCTTGGTGAGATGATCTCTGAAATTATGCCATTTAGAGATTCCCCACACAAGCGCCCAGGGGACATGCAGGCTTACTTTCCCATCCCCAGGCTACCGGCAAGGACTAGAAGAAGCACCGAAACAGGGGGATGTGCCGAGACATTTCATGCAGCCCCATGCACAGAATGAGAGAGGAGGAATAACACTCTGAGGGCAAGCCAAGGTGTTTCCCCACCATTAGAGTAAACTATGAGAGAGAGAGACTTGATAACTATTATTGTATAGAGGAAGTAGGAGATGGGATATGATAGACAGAGAGAGAGGGAGAGGGAGAAAAAAACATTTTATTTTGAAGTATCTTCTCATCCATTTGCCAGAGGGAATCAGACTTTTTTAAAGACGCTTTAAGAACTGGAGTTGCAGAACGTGTGAAGACATCTGTTAAATAGCTCAGTCTGCCTGAATTGCCAATATGTTTTCTCTCTCTTTCTCTCTTTCTGCCCAACCCACTCTCTCTTTCTCTTTCTCTCTCTCTCTCTCTGATTCTCCTTCTCTCCCTCTCCCTCTGCGCAATCTCTTTCATCCATAGATATCAATCTCATCTGGAGTCTATAGACACAGCCTGCGATCTGCAGTGGGATACCACTCACACCCGCAGCGTACAGTGCAATTCACCGCATCACAAACTGCAGGCGATATCCAGTGCTATTGTCACTGCAGCACTGCTTGCATACCCCCCCCCCCCCCCAAATAAAATAAACAAATAAACAAAAAAACAACACAACAACAATCAGTAGGTCACATGTATGTCTGGTGTGTCCATATAGCAATGCAATTGATTAAACAAAACCACAAGTAAAACCAACCAGACACATACTACTCCTTCACACAAAACACAATATCAGGCCAAATTACAGCAGGACTTGCAGTCATGGGCAACACTGCAGTGCTGTTGCACTATACAAGTGTGTGCTGCAAATCCTCCTCCCTGTTTCATTTTTATTTGTTTGATTTGCTTGCACAGCAGCAGGTCTGGTGCATAGACCATACTATCCTTAACCTTATCTTTTTGACAAACACACCACACCACACATCTTCTGATCTCCCCTCAAATGTCTCTCTATCACAGACACATTTTTTCCCCTGTCAAGCAATGTGTTCACGTTTGCGTTTGTGTGTGTGTATATATGTGTGTGTTTGTGTATGTGTGTGTGTGTGCGTGTGTGTGTGTGTGTGTGGAGAATGAGGTGAGCAGCCTATTTACAGCCACATTCACACAACAACAACAACAACAGCATCATCAACAACAAGGGTTTCCATGGGAAATACACACACCACGCAACTACACAATTACTGTTGTCAAGTATCATAAATGCATTATACTATGACAACCATAATATATAACTGGCCTCAGCCAAGGGTTACCGTGCGTGATCATCACACTGACACTGACACTCCAGTAATCTTATACCATACAGAAACTATATACACTTAGGAATCCTATGCCACATCACATGACCCAAGACTGCAAACTGGCAATGTTCTCTCCACCAAAACAAGCATTTCATTTACTCCACTGGCACACCCAATGGATAAAGTGAAGACTAGAACAAGCTATAGCTTTACTATCATAGAATATTTTAGTGCATAACGTCTATTACAATATGTCTAAACATTAGCAATGGGTTACAGGATGGCTCAACATAACCTGATTGTTTTAGTGGTGCAGTCTGTATATGTTCTATGTATTATATATATATATATTAATCTATATATTATGTGTTAGTATCAGGAAGTTAATAATACTGTGCATTTTATTTTATTCTTTCTTATTTATCTTATCTTTATCTTATTCTTTATTTATTTTATTATTTATGTGTGTGTGTGTGTGTAAGCATGTCCAAGTCAGTGTCTATGCATCCTATACATGTATTTGTATGTATGAGTGCAGCAGAGTGTGTGTTGTGCTCACATATGTGTGTGTGTGTGTGTGGACACTAATGTCTATACACACCCGGCACCTGTGTCCATGCATGAGCAGTTTATTGGTTTACTGGTGTGTGCGAGGAACATACTGCCTATTAGAGTGCCAAGAGTAGATTAATGAAAACAAACAGATGTAAACTGTGCACTGAGAGTGAGTGAGCGTCAGTGCAAGCCTTGTGTAAGAGAGAGCTTAAATCTCTCAGTGGAGACCAGCAACAGCAGCAGCAGTGGCAGCAGAAGCATCTGCCTATCCCTAGAGACAAGCGTGTGTGTGTGTGTGTGTGTGTGTGTGTGTGTGTGTGTGTGTGTGTGTGTGTGTGTTGGGCTTGGGGGGTTGGGGGAGGGAAGAAGCTATAGAATAAGCAGTCCTCGTTTGCATCACGGTGATGCAGCACTGCAGTATTGCTTGCTTTCTCTTTCTCTTTCCCTCTTTCGCTTTCTCTGTCTCTCTCACTCACTCACTCACTTCTCATCTCTCTTTCAATTGTGAACATTGCACATTTTAACCCTGGGTGGCAAAATAAACCGCACAAGCAAACACAACATGCCAACAAAGCAGTGTTCTGACTGGAGATCAGTTCCAGCACGGTGGTGTTAAGAGCAGCTTAAAACCATCAGGTTTTTGAGATTTAAAAAACAAAACAAAACAAAAAAAACACTGGCTGTTGTGGTCAGTCTAAAACAAACAAACAAAAAAACAATTCCATGTGAACCAACTTCAAATTCCATGTGAACAAACTCCACAGGGTATATGTTGGAACACAGAGGAAAAGTAGATGGATCAAGTAATAAAAATAAAAATGCATTATACTGACATTGGTGGATCTAACAAAGAAAAGCCTGGCAGCAACCTGGTTGAACTCAATTCAGATATTTTGTCATAATCGCTAATAAAGTTGTGAAAAAGTTGAATGGCTCTAATGTTAAAAAATGCCTGAATTTGTGGGGATTTACAAACCTGTCAAACTGATGGCAAGTGAACACTGTTTACAAACATATGCTTTTGTTTGCATGTTTTGAACCCAACTTAGTCATTACATAGTACACAGTATCAGTACATATATTACTTAGGACCTTGATGCTGTTAAGATGTTGCTCTACCAAATAAGCCACAGGAATAATGAGAGCAATTTAAATCAAACCACAAAGAAATGGAAATACCAACATAATTATCATGCTGGAAAATGAAAAGCGGTGAGAAATGAGTACTTCTGAAACAAAAGAAAAAAAGAGACATATTTAAACCAAACGAAAAAAAACAAAAAACTGAATTCTTATGCTGTAGTTGGACATATTCGAAGGAGTTAAATGACTGTACAAAGTAACTGCAAACATGGAGGAAGGGAATTAAAGAGAAGAGAGGTGAATAGAAAGGAATCAGAGTTGTTGATCGACTCCTTTTCACGGGATCGGGTCAAAAGGGACGAGAGTAAACCTTTCAGACGGAGCTTGTTCTCAGATGACTGGGTCCATGCTCCTGACAAACGCGGAAAAAGTGCCCAGATGGGTCTTGAATGGTGGTCGCCACAGCGAGAGCCACGACCACTACTTCGCTCCCACTGCTGTCGGAGGAGCAGATTGATTGTAAAATGTGAAAAACGCCTTGTCTGGAAAACGACATCTCGTTTCGTGTCGCCTGCCTCACAGACGGCAGCAGTGGTGATGGCACCGCGGCTGGTGGTACTGATGGAAGGGGCTGTAGTCATAGCCACACCAAGAGCCCAATTCCAGACCGGGTGGACCCTATTGATTTTTTTTTCTTCTATGTTTTTTTTTTCTATGGCCACCCTCACTCCCTGCCTGTGTATCGTTGGTGATACAGTCTTCAAATGTGCCCCTCGCCTCGATTCCAATTTTGGGAGTTGGACAGCTGCTTATGGGAGCTATGTTTTACAGTGCGCCTCCCCGGACCGTCTCATCTGGCCGGAGACAGATGACCCTCACTCCTCTCTGATTGTTTCCTGCAGTCTACCATTCGTCAGCCAAGGACCCCCTGAAAAGTCTGCTCTCCATCAGGACCAAAGAGTTAAAGCACAAGGGCGGTCCGAGTGTGGTGTGTGTGTGTGTGTGTGTGTGTGTGTGTGTGTGTACGCATGTGTGTGAGACAGTGTTAGAGCGGTAGTAGGTGTGTGGAATGAGAAAATCCTCCCCCTTCCCCATTTCCCACAATTCCCTGCTGCCAGGGAATTCATTACTGGCACTGTCCGCACTTATTTGCAGAGGAATAAAATAATGGCCATAAAAGAAACAGCCCTGGCAGTGCTGGATTAAATTCTTTATAAGAACACACAGATAGGGACATGCAGGAGCTGGAAATGTGGACAGAGAGAGGAAGAAATGAGAAGAGAGACAAAATATAGCATACAAGAGAAAGAGAGGGAGAGAGAGAAAGAAAGAGAGAGAGGAGCAGGGAGGAAAAAAACAGTTGCAAAATTTGCATGTCATTAATTTTTTTCCCTGTTGTTCGCATCGGCATCATCTTGATAATTACTCTAATTATTAGAGAAATCTTCTGCACATAGTAATTTCAGTGTGTTTACTTGGGAATAAAAATGTACATGATTCTTATAGATAAAAACTAGACAGACAGAGAGAGGCATGTATTGTGACTGTAGCTCCAGTATCTCTGTCTTAGCCCCAGTCAGTGTCTGCGTAGACACGGAGGAGCTAAATCTGTTCTGGGTATCTTGAGCACAGCGCCAGTGTAATTATTTGAAGTTCAGAAATATCCCCGAGCGTCCATTAGTGATCCGTAAACAAAAGCTAAAAGACATTTTCCACAGGGCCAGCAAATTGGCAAAGTGACAAATTGGGTCGCTGAAAGAGGGACTTCATGTTGATTTCTTTTTATTTATATTTAGAGGCGAGAGAGAGAGAGAGAGAAAATAAAAGAAAAAAAAGAAAAACAATGTCGGGAAAAGCTTCTGGTCCTAGTTAAGCTAAGGCAATTCCCCGGAAAGGAGCAGGTATGCTCTGTTTGGCAATCGTCTCCGCAGGGACTTCTCCACCGTACCTGAGCAGAGCCAAACAGAGGCTGATCGCATCATTTGCCCTTTTAAAAGACTCTTCAAAGGGGAGCAGCGGCTCGGTGCAATGCACTGGAGTTTGAACTGCCGTTGCACACATGATCGGTCAAGGATATGACATGTGCCGGGCGCATACGTCTGCACTCAAATGACTCCGCTCGATAGCATGACATGTGTTCCATAAATGGCTGGCGAGCGCCTCTGCAGTATCCTATCTCAATGTGCTAATGAAGGTCATAGACTGAGGTGTCAACATTAGACAACGCTCCAGCATTCTGCATGCACACAGCATTACTACCTTTTTTTATTTTCCAAGCCTGTAGCATTCACCTGCTGTTACTGAGTTCTAGAAATGACCACTGGATTAGTGCCATCAACTCCGAATTACTAGCTGACTGTCTGAGGGGGCAGAGTCTTGCAGCCTCCAGTGCTGCAGATATCGTAATGGAGGTATCAACCAGGAGCACAATGTCAGCGTTGGCGTTAAAAAAAAAAAAAAAAAAAACGTTCAGTGTTACAAGAAGCCTTTTTGTGCAAAATCCTGTTTAAATCCAGTCACCAACTCTCCCCTCCCCCTAGTCCCCCTCTCCACCCCCACCTCCACCTCCACCCCCACCCGTCTCCCTTTCCCTTTTCTGCAAAGCCAGGGAGCTTCTGTCTGAGGCTGCAGCCATGGAGCTGGGTGATTAACTAGGACACGGGTGTCTAATGGCAGGGTAATTGGAAAAGAGTGTAAACAGCAAACGTGCGCAGGCCCTTTAAACAGGCAATGGCTGCAGCAGTGGTGATGGCGGTGGTGATGGCTACGTAAGCCTTTGTGATCATTGCCCGCTCCTGAACCTTCACCCTCAAGCATTAAGGGCTGGGGATCGGACGGAGCACTTAAAGGATTGTTTCCCACCAAGACCTGAAATTTAGGCATTGTGTTGCCTTAATGAAATTGGGGGGTGGGGGGGGTGGGGGGGGGGGCAGGATGTGGGAAGGGAGAGGAGGTGGAGAGGGTGTGTGTGTGTGTGTGTGTGTGTGTGTGTGTTTGTGCACACGGAGGCTGGATGTTGTGGCAAATCGATTAATTCCAATCCTTAATGGAATTATGCAATCAGAGGCGACTCGCCACCTTCTGAGGAGCGGTGTGTGAGAAAGCATCTCTTTTCACACAAGGTGTAAGTGTGTGTGCTCGTGTGCACATGTATGTGAAATTGCCTGTGTATATGTCCATGTCTTTTGTGTGTGTGTGTGTTTGTGTGTGTATGCGTGTGTGTGTGTGTATGTGTAGGGTAGAGGCGGGGGTGAGGGATGGCCACTGTGAGCCGGGCAGTGAGCGTCTGCGTGAATGGGGAGAGATGGGAATCATTTAAATGGCCACTCGGAGCATGGGACAATTAACCTGCACCTCAGAGGCAGCCGCCTTAGCATTGCAGCCCATCACATTATGCTCCCACTCCTCCACCACTCTACAGACCATACACACACACACACACACACACATATGCACATGCAAACACACATACACACACACACACACACATATACACACGCACACACAAACGCACACACACACACCTACACACAGACACATACAAGAACATGCACACACACTAACCTGCAGACACACTAACCTGCAGACACACAACCACACACACACATACACACACACACACACACTCCCCTTTCCCACCACATCAGCGCTGCACCACATGCGTGTGTGCACCACACATTAATCTCTCTGTTCAGCACTCGCCTGCGGACAACATTAGAGAGAATAAGAAAAACGTTACGGGTGCTTTACTAGCCTGCTCCCCCTACGTGTATGTGTGTGTGTGTGTGTGTGTGTGCGCCCGTGCGGGGGTTTGTGTGCATGAACACGTACAGACATCTGTGTCTTTGTAGGATTGTCTGCATACTAATGTTTTCATCATTTTATGTGTGTGTGTCTTGTACTTGTGATTCATTTACGCTGTTCAAGCCAAGTGTATGTGGTATGGTGTAAACATATTCTGTATTTGTGTAAATACATAGCTCAAGTGAGCTGAGTTGCAGTCTCTGTGTTTGTGCGTGTGTGTGTGTGTGTGTTTGTGTATTGGATGGGGTATGTAAGAGAGAAACAGTGTGTGTGGGTTAGTCTTTCTGTGTGTGTGTGTGTGTGTGTGTGTGTACCTATGGGCATGTGTTTGATGGAATGTGCTTCGCTCCACTCACTGGTGAGAAATTACTACTTAGAAGTTCATGTATGTGCATGTGAGTGTGTGTGTATATGTGTGTTGTTGTTTTTTTGTGAGTGTGTATGTGTATGTGTGTGTGTGTGTGTGTGTGTGTGTGTGTGCTGGCAGCCCTCTCCCCTGCACAGTGCCACTGGACAGAGGTTTTCATTAAGCAGTGCCTCAGATCTCCTATTCCTGGTGATATTTCTGACATTTCCTTGCCATTCCTCTTTTCTTATTACCCCAGAGGACCAGGAAAGAGGAAGTAAAGGTTATTAGGGGGGTGCCGTGCCTGCCCCTCTCTGTGCAGCCCCTCTGCATTACTAAAGCCTCTGTGTTTGCATGAGACCTTATCAAACAATCGGACCACCCTGTTTGATTCCTCCTATTACTGGGCCTGGACCCATGGACTCGTGTCGGTGGCCTGGGCGTCATGCAAAATGCATCGCCCCAATGACTGCCTTTGCTACAAGGAGGACCACACTGAAGGTACTGCATATAGACAGACACACACAGAACTACACAGAACCGCACTGAAGGTACTGCATATAGACAGACGCACACAGAACTACACAGAACCGCACTGAAGGTACTGCATATAGACAGACGCACACAGAACCACACAGAACCGCACTGAAGGTACTGCATATATATAGACACACACAGAACCGCACTGAAGGTACTGCATATAGACAGACGCACACAGAACCACACAGAACCACACTGAAGGTACTGCATATATATAGACACACACAGAACCGCACTGAAGGTACTGCATATAGACAGACGCACACAGAACCGTACTGAAGGTACTGCATATATATAGACACACACAGAACCGCACTGAAGGTACTGCATATACACAGACGCACACAGAACTGCACTGAAAGTACTGCATATAGACAGATGCAGATGCAGCCTTGTGGAGATTTCAGTGACTGTATACAATGTGGTGGGATTTCTTGTTCTCATCTACTGAAAGGATCAAGGCCTAAGTACAACTGCATTTTGAATGACATTTGCAAAGTAACGACTTGCACTTCTCTTGGAATATAAGAAAATAAAAATCAACTGAACTGAGTTCTCATGTGTTATAAAATCACAGCATTGAAAATGAAGGTGTATCACAGTTAAACCATGACATGATTACAATAACAGTAATATTGTAGTAACATGACAAATATCTCTTTTTGCATTGCCCTTTAGCTGGACCAGGTGACTGCTGAGTCAAATCAGCGCCCACCGGTCCTGGGTTTAAATCCCACTAGTGGTTATTTTCCAGTCCCACTGCATCTTTCTGTCCCACTCGTTTCCCGTCAGTTGTCGCTGTCCTATCCAAATAAAGCAAAGCCCCAAAATACACTTAGCATAAGGAAGTAAAATGCTCCATGCTCCAACAAACACTGATTTCATTCTCTTTTCTCTCTCTCTCTCTCTCTCTCTCTCTTCTTCCTTATTTCCCTGCAAATCCCTTTACTGCTTATGGTGGTTTTGCTCAAGCTCAAGATGTGTCCAAGATAGCAAATGTGTGTGTGTATATGTGTGTGTTTGTAACCTGTGTGCCATGCATTGCTGAATCTAACCATTCATATAGCCTAATCAATATTTTGTTGTGTGTTGACGTCAAGCCATACACCAATCAGTAAGCATCCTAATGTAGCTATGCACCACGGCAGAGAAGTCTCTGTATGGTTTTATACACTCACTCCTCTACTGACGAAGATGCAAAAGACAGACAGGCACACAGACAGACAGACACATAGATAGATAGATAGATAGATAGATAGATAGATAGATAGATAGATAGATAGATAGATAGATAGATAGTTTGTTGTTACAACATTAGCTCAATAAAAGAGAAAGAAGATGATGAAAAAAGAGGGAAAGAGAGAAAGAGAGGGGGAGAGAGAGAGAGAGAGAGCGAAGAATAGAGGGACAAACTAAGAGGAAAGTGGGTAAAGCTGAAGAGGTTGGAGTCTTCTTGTCCACAGCAGCCTCTTAGCTCAATGGGGGTGGTGAGAGAGAGAGAGAGAGAGCAACCAACCAGCCAAGCAGCAAACCAGCCAAGCAAGCATCCTCTCTCAGATGTTCACCCACAGGGGGGTGGGGGCCTGAGACAGGGGCTCTGTCTCTTCTGATGCCTAGCTGCAAAGAAGCCTGCACCAAAGGCAGAGACAAGAGGAGAGCATTTTAGAGTGAAGAGGAGAGGAGAGAAGGAGAGAGGGTTGGGGGAGAAGAGGAGGAAGGCAAGATGAGGAGGTGAGAGAGGCTATGATTTGAGAGGACAGAAGAGAGGGAGAGGGAGAGGAGAAAAAAGGAGAAGAGAAAGGGAGAGAAAGTAGACAAAAAAGGAGGCAAGAAATGCTCTGATTGGAGAGAAGAGAGGAAGAGAGGGAAGTCATATCCCAGAAGTCCTTGCTCCTCTCCTCTCCTCTCCTCCTCTCTCCCTGCTCTGCCCTGCTCCTCTCCTGTATTATAAATAACAGGCTGGGTATGTGGCCTAGATGGGCACGTGTGGGCGAGCAGGCACAGCACAGAGGCACAGAAGCAGAGAGGCATTACTGGGTAAAAAGCTGCCTAAGAGCCTGAGTGGCCCAGGACCAACCAGGGGTCTCTCTCTCTCTTCCCTTCTCTCTCTCTCTCTCTCTCACTCTGTTTTATTCAAGCTGAGAAAAGACTGTGTGGCTGTGCGTATGTGTATGTGTGGCTGTGTGTATGTGTATGTGTGTGTGTGCGTATGTGTATGTGTGTGTGTGTATGTGTATGTGTGTGTGTGTGTGGAGACAGAGAGAGAGAGCAGGGAAAAGAAAAGGGTCCATGGTCCAGTGGATTGAGGGGTTGTGACCTCACATCACTACCCATGGCAGTGTGTGTGAGAGAGAGTAAGAAAGCCAAAGAAAAAAAGAATAAAACAGAAAGGAGAGGAAAAAAGAAAAGAAATGGGTGGAAACAACAGAGGGAACGGATACAGAATAAATGGATTTGAAATCAGCAGTAGAAAACAACCAGAGACACGAAGATTAGTAGAGCTAAATGCTAAAATGCTTTATTTCATTTACATTATCAACTGCGGCTGAGGATGCATGGCGCCCAGCCAGCTGTCGAGAATAAATAATGTAGCATAAATCAAATGCTTTAGCAAATGTGGCTAGGCCACCTATGCATATGTAATGGAATTTCGGAGAGTCACCACAACATTACAGAAGCTTCCCAGCTTGAAGCACCTTCACTGCAGTGGCAAATGGGGATGTTACCAAGTGTAATAAACTGATCCTCTAGTGCCATCTGATGGTGCTGTGTACCGATGCTAACTGGGTGACTGCAATACTGGCCTCCCCTGCACTGCGGTCAATAGTGTGGATTACTGGACAATGCTGGACTTTGTTTTGCTTGTGTTCCTTTAGGCTCTTGCTTGTGTCCTGTCTTTCAGGTTTCATAGAGTTCTGCCCTGTCCAACCGACATCACTCTGCCACAGAGAGGGCCCTGGTGATGAACCAAACCAAGCCAGGCAAACTTGAAAGCATTTTGGGTTCATCCTAAAATGACCTGCCTATTTTCTGCCTCCAAATGGAAAAACACTTTTTCACCTTTTCTTTTTCTTTTACGATTTCCCCTCTCTCTCTCTTTCTCTCTCTCTCCTTTTAACCCAGTCTCAACTTCAAAGCTGACAGGCAAGTCTCCTTTCTCTTCTGACATGCCATTGCCATCATCAACCTGAGAATGCCCCCCCAGTCCTCACCCCTCAGCCCTCACCCCCACTCTGACACCCCGGAGCCTGAGCTGTCTCCTCCCACCCCCGTTGAGAGGCCTCTTGGTAAAATAAAGGCAGTTTAGCTCCTCTCGGCGGGCCCTGTGAAGTCGAGCTGACACCTCCGATGGGTCCCCTTTCATCTCCTGTCGCTCGGCTTATCCTCCATCAGCCCTCCATTTCCTCTCCCTCTCTCCCCTCTCTCTCTCTCTCTCTCTCTCCACCTACTGGGAAAGGAGAACTTCCTCTCTGTGGTCTCTCTCTCTCACCCCCCTCTCTTTCCGTTTCTCTTTCTAACTCTCTTTCATGTCTTCCTTATCAGATTGCTGTAATCATCTCTATATAAACACTGACTAAATCCAAATAAATAAATAATTATCTAAACAGCTTTGCAGTGTTTGAAACACTGTACAAGGGTTGTGATGTGTTTTGCCATCTTCTGTTAACACAGCTGTCATATCAAATTTATGCTCAAGTTAAGGTTTGTTAATTTCTTATAGAAAATTACTTTTAAAAAGAGCGTGCAGCTTTTCAGCTTCAGCAAAAATCTGTCAAGTATGCCTCTGTCATGGTTGGGCACAGAGATTCTATTCAGAGAACTCTTTTGAAAGTCTTTTGAAAAAGTTTTTTGAAGGTGAATATAACCCTTTTTTGTTGACAAAGGATTCTCAGTGATGGCAAGAAAGGCTCATTGGTAAGCCTTTTGAAAATCCCATAATGTTAGTAACGCAAGTATAACTTAAAAAAAAAAGTGAAGTCAGCTACGCAGTCGTGACTGTGCAGAAGCCACGTAACCAAAGAGCATCTCAGTGTCAGAGGTGCAAGGTCACTTTACATGGGTTCAAATATGACAGAAGACACAAGTATTCTCACTTGCTTTCTGTTAATTTTGCATACCCACAAAAGCCTGTTTCTTTTCTGAAGAAACTAAATATTTATTATTTAAGCATCATTTCCTTTTAACTTCCATGCACTTACTTCATAACTGTACATTACTTTTAAAAAGAAATATACTGTTATAGCATTCTAATGTGTTGTTTTTCCTGCTGTTTCATCTGCTCAGTTGTAAAGCACTTTGACTTGCCAATGTAATAACATATGAAATACGCAACAGAGAAAAATGTGCCTTTCCTTTGGCACAGCTGTGTTTTCTGTGTGTAGGTTCAAGGTGGGTTATTGTATCACCTGGACCTATTTAAAGAATCACTACTCTAGGACTGAGAGTAAAACCCAACTTTGTGTCCCTACAATTCCTTTACTGTAACTAAGACATTTTCTGAGAGCTGGGTTTTGCATACCAGTTGTAGTCACATCAACAGACAAATGACTTGTCTATTAGGTACAGTGGTCAGAAATGAAACTTCAACACAAACTGAATTAAGGATAAAGGGTTGGATTGCTTATGGTAATCACTTTATAGCAGAATCTAAAAAAAATAATTTTAAAGAAATGTATGATAAATTATGTGAGCTTGAGACCATATTCACACCCTTGCAATCGGTCTAAGCAGATTTCTTCCACGGCTGTTTGTGTTTGTGGTTTCTGGGCATACTCACTGGTTCTGTCAGGTTTGTGGAGCACTCCTCTTCTTTTACATCCTCCAAGGCCACATTACATCTCAAACATATAGCCTTGAGTTTCTATTGATCCACAAGACATAAAATATACAGGGCACGGTTGCATCAGCATACTAGCATTCAGCTGCTTCCCCCTGGTGGTCGACCTGAGCACTCGCCCAGCACAGACGTGTAGATGTGTACATGCCCCTAGACGAATCACAGGTGCACACCCCTACTTCAGTGCAAATCATGATAAAGTTGGAGGTTGGAAAGTACCAAGGTGCACAAATCTGAGTGTTTGACACTTGTTTGGTTGTTGTGAAGGCAGCCATTGCTGGCAACAACTAGCCCATAGGCACAGAGAACTAAGTGAAAGCATGAGAAACAAACTGATCGAATCTGGCCCTGCACGCTCCTGAATTATTGATTGCTTATTGGCAAGGTCCTCCCTAATGCATCATTTGCTATTCGAGAGTTCAATGCCTTGTCAATTATTGCAACATTTATTTGACATATTCCGGCTGAAGTTTAGTCTCAAGTTGAATGGGGTGGCGTGTGGCTGCATTTCAATGGGACAAACACGAGGGCTGAGGCACACAAGTATGATAACAAAGAAACCTTCCCCATACATCGCTGACACACTAATGTTATTTTACTGTCTACTTTAAACAAGTAACAAGTACAAATAAACAAGATATAACAATATATGTTTAGTTGTGGATTTGTGTGTGTGTGTGTGTGTGTGTCTGTGTTGTGTCTCTGTGTGTACACAAGTCTTAGTTTGTGCTTATGTATGTGTGGTTGTTTGTGCGTACGTGTGTGTGCCATGTGTGTGTATGACTATGTGTTTTGTCTATGTGTGTACACAAGTCTTATGTCTGCAATATCCTTCAGGCTCATTTTTTGACACCCGCCTATTCATCCTCTGATATGTCAATAACATTTGCACACTGAGAGTCATATTTTCAAAATAAAAACAGGAGATGGAAAGGTTGAACTATGACAGAGAGAACTATGATGGGAACAGAAAATATGCATCAGAATATGTCTCGCCTTAACCTGCAAGTTAAGGCAATCAAAAGCCCTAGGCACACATGCGAGTTAAATATTACTTTCCCCAGCATTATTTGTTTGTGCTCGGCCTACCTATAATCAGAGATGCCAGTGAGACAGCGACAAAAGGCACAGAGGTTCTTGCATGGTTAAGCAAATCTATGTGTAAATTCAAATACCAGAGGTCAGCTGCATGGGGGCATTACATCTGTGCAAAGACAGGGATCGGCCTATTTTAAACCAACAGTAAAGCCACAAGAAAGCAGGGGGAAAAAAGAGTCCCTCACTTTTGATGGGCTTTGGACAAAATAACTTAACAGATATTTTTCATATCTCCATCATAAAAAATCTTAATCTCACACCATATTACAACCCCTTCCCCCACCCAACGCCAACCACACACACACACATATACGCACACATGCACGCACAAACGCACACACACACACAATCGCATGCACACTACACACACACACACACACACACACACACACGCACACACTTCTTGACTGCAGCCGGTAGTGATCCACAAATCTAGCTACAGTACATTGAAGGTTTTGGCCTGAGATGCTGAATTTTCTGCCAAACACATTTCCCTGTCAGGCTTTGCAGAGCATACAGTCTATCAAGCACTTACAGTCCACACACACACACACACACACACACACACTTGGTTCTTAATCCATAGCAGCTAGCAAGAGAGATTAAAGTAAAATGAGCACACAAAGGTAGAGCATCCATCTTTTTACTCACTGTGCTGATGTCCTTATGCAGGCAGCTGCTGCCCTCAGAGTTTGGGTCCTGAAAGAGAGGCAGGTGGGCATTAGTCAGAACTGGGAGATCTCTTTCAGCCTGGCAAGAGGCTCCCCCGACAAAAGAATCTGCCTGCTGGGGGATTTATCGTCTCAATAAACAGATTTGAATCCAGCAAACACTGCAAACCTTGGTGCCAGACATCAGTATTCAATATAAGAAGAGCCAGTTTTTTTTTTTTTTTTTATGGGGGTGGGGGGTGTTAGAGGGTGCGGAAACAGATTTGTTTGTTTTTGTTGACAACGGTGCTAAGAGGGTAAGTACAAAGCCCAGCTAACTCCTTCCAACACACGCAGACTTACAGGTTACAGGAAACGGCTAAAACCTGAGAAATGCCTCGGTCGTGAACTGCATTTAACCTAACCAAGTGCACTGGAATATCAATTGCCCCCCACACCGCACGCCATGCCATTAACATCCTGACACGGTCACCACTTCAAGTCAGTGAGCAGTAATTCCAACAGCGTTTTTTTTTTTACTCGTTTCATTTACGGCCTGCAACTTTACGCCGTGAATCACCTACAACGATATGCAAATGATGAGCGAGGGCAAGCCTTGATGGCACCGGTGCCCTTCATACCAACGCTATCATCAAACACGTCTAGCAAGCGTTCGCCAGCAATGGCACACGCACACAGATAACGGTAGAGCAAGCAAGCCGCTGGGAGTTGAGGGTGTGTAGTCTGTGTGTGTGTCTGTGTGTGTGTGTGTGTGGAGGGGGGGGGGCAAAGTCAACGAGGAGTGGGGGTGTAAAACAGACCAAAACTGGCAGCATGTTTTTTTTCTCTCTCTGTCTCTCTCTCTCTCTGTCTCTCTCTCTCTCTTTTCGGGAGGGCAACATTGTTTCAAGCGCTGGAGAGGGAGACAGGCTGCTTAGGACAGCTCGCCAGGCACTTGTGTGTTGGTTCATTTGCATAAAGCAGGATGTTTTCCTTTTAATTAACTGACGCGGCTGACAGCAGATGGGTTTGGATGCTTTGGTTTTTTTTTTTTTTTTTTTCGTTGTTTTTCTTTTTTTATTCCCTCACACTGATAGCACAGTGTTGGCGCCTACAGCAGCTAGGGTCTGCTCATCTGCCTGCTAACCATAAACGGCCCATACATCACACAACAACTGACAAACGTGGATTACTGATGGCAGAATTACCATACGCCAGAGATGCTCAACGCTCAGCGAGAAGGGCTCCCATTTACTGCATTAAGCACTGAGCACACACACACACACACTCTCACACAAACACACACACACACACACATATACTCTGCACTTCCCACGCAATGCACCATCGCTACAATAGCATTATTGACGCTTTTGCAGTTACTTGCGATTCCACTTTTTGTTGCCTAATGCCAATGGAAATAACATTTAGTTCAACACCTCTCTCTTACACACACACAGATACACACACACAGAGAGAGAGAGACACACACACACATACACAGACATACACATACACACACACACAGATACAGCCACACCTGGACACACACACATATTCACTCACACATTCACATACACACACACACACACACACCTCTGCACTCCATGTCTGTCTGCTGAGATCCAACCAATCAAAACATCTTAATTATCCTGCAACAGTATTCCACCCCATCCAAGGCACCCAGTCCCTTGTGTGCTCATTAATGCCGACAAACGTTGTGTGCCTTAACCATTCAGCGACACCATTCAGGAAGTGAATCACCTCCAGTGCTTGCACAGAGTTGTGTTACACTTTCAGCTGGGCTTGCCAAAGTCATTTGGGACCATGCGTGAGAGAGACATGGTGATTTGTGTAGATGTGGTTGGCAAGCTTGCCAACAGTATACACCCTCTTCCCTTCTTCCTACTGTTTTTGTCTTTGGTGCTAATCTAGCCTGAGTATACGAGAGAGAGAGAGAGTGTGTGTGTGTGTGTGCAAGAGAGAGAGTTTGTGCATATGTATGCATGCATGTGTTTGAACCTATTTCTTTCCATCTCTCTCCCTCTCTGTCTCTGTGTGTGTGTGTGTGTGTGTGTGTGTGTGTCAGAAATGGAGCAAGAAAGAGGAGAGAGGACAAAGGAACAAGCTCAGTCCATGAGTATTCACTGTGGGCCAGGAGATGGCAGTGATAACAAAGGAAACACATCTCTCCCTCCCTCTCTCTCTCCTTCCCTCCCTCCCTTTCTCTCTCTCTCTCTCTCTCTCTCCCTCTCTCCACCACCTGACATGGACACATACTGATGCGCAGTCAATCGGTGTCTTATAATGAGAAAAACGCCCCTGACTGTTTGTTCATAGGCTTTGCTTCAAAATGAAATAACTGATGACTGTTTAACCACCTTTTATTATCAAAATGACACATTAACATTTCACAACCCAGAACACACTCTATTTATTAACAAAGTGGATGGTGCCGACCAAGATAAATGGGACGAGCCGAAAGGCTATTATATCAAACTAAAGTCATTGCCATGCCCTGATGGTGCAAACACCATTTTGTCCAAACACCCAAACATTTGTGAGGGCGAGGTTGGGGGTGTGTGTGTGGGGGGGGGGGGGGTAGGTCTACAGTCTTTTAGATGATTTCCATAGAAATCATTTGGAGTATAAGGATGTGCATCTGTACACACACTCTGACACACACTTCCATTAACTTTCCTTCCGTGTAAATATCACACTGTGCTGTGCACTGGCATGCCGTGCAACTAGAAAGAGATATGTAAACATAGAATCCACAGCAGTGGTCAAGCTCCCAAGTTAAATAATGCATTACATGCATTCTCCTGGCAACCAACACAGACAGACACACACACATGCCAATGCACCAATCAGAACACGACTCACGCCCCAAAGACAGACTGTGATATGCATCACAATGTATGGCCATTATTTTTCTCCCCACCTAATCTTGAAATGAAAAAAAAAAGCCCTTTTATCTGAAGGTCTGCTCACCGCTCCACAGATGCACCGCTGACAGGAGATAGAGATAGAGCACATAGCTGTGCTAGAACAAATAAAAGTTGTTGAAACAGTACTAGTGACGCAGGACAGACACCAGTATTAAGAGCTGGTATAGATTAATTCCTCATGTTGTGTATGATGTGCTGCTGAGTGACAATAAACTTAAAGAAACTGAACAAGATCTGCTTCATTAGATATAACACCGATATTATTACAGTGTAATAATACTATTACATCCTTTGTTATATGCAGATAAACAAAGAATAAGAACATACTCTACTTTATGCTTGGTTGTTTATAGCACAGCAACACTGTAACTTGTGACTGAGATGGTTTTGAACTCTGTCACACTGAGTTTCGGAGAATGGGAGCAAAGGATTTTACAAAAGCCAAGACAGAATAAAATCAACAAGAGATGGAACTAGCAACCCAGTAACAACAGTTTATCCTGGTAAGTTCTGATCAAGATGATTTGTGGCAGAAAAAAGCAGGCTATCAAAGCATGTAAATATATATATATAAGCAGGATAATGAACTCCACTTCACTTTGTGCCCTTTACATTTCAGAGTTGAACTTCGTTCATTATCCCTTACATAATATAACACTAAATCAGAGGAGAGATTAGAAGTGATGCAATACATTTGTGTGTTTGTGGTGTGTGTGTGTGGAGGGGGGGGGGGGGTGTTCATATAAAGTATAAAAACAACATCCATCTATCTATCTATCTATCTATCTATCTATCTATCTATCTATCTATCTATCTATCTATCTATCTATCTATCTATCTATCTATCTATCTACTTCACATGCCAGGCGTATTCAAGTCACATTTCTTGCCAGGAAAACACCCAAGGAATCAAACAGTAAAGTGTCAGACTGGCTCTGTTGATGTCCAACAGAAGCAAATGGCCAATGACCCATTTTTATTGGCCAGCGTTGCTGAACAGTCAGCTGCTTAACTGGTTTTGTGCAGTAAATGACAAGGAAATGTTAGATGAGTAACTGCTGGGCTGATTGCTGGAATTGTAGAGAAGTCATGTCTTATTCTAATCGATTTCTGGAGGTCCGTAATGCAGTCTCATAGCATTTGTGCCAAAGCAGTACCTTATCCATTAGAATTAGGGCTGGCTGAGTACTGTACAATGTGGGCACTCATCCTTGTGAAACGTTGGCACCAGTTCCACACACACAAGGAGACAAAAGAAACATGCAGTTAAAAAGGAAAAAAACCCTCTCAATCTTTTATTAGTCCAATTCTGCAGACAGGCTCTAGTGTAACAACACCTTGCTTCACATTGCTGCCTTCATGCTGTACAAAGTAAATCAAAAGGACCTTGGTGAACTTAATCATATTAGCAGGAACATTACTGTGCTGATATTGTGGTGCTGGCAGAAGAGAGTCTAGAGTCTAATTAGGCAGTGTTGGGCGAGATGGAACATGTCTGTCGCATCAACAAGGTGCTTGAAGCTCGTGGTCTACAGCTTGACTGCCTGTCCAACTGCCACGGGTCATCAGCATCTCTTTAGCAGTTACATGCATCTGTGACATAAAAAGAGGGTCTGCCAAAAAATCAGAGGCGGCGTGGTGGTGGTGGTTGGGGGGGGTGTGACGGGAACGTTGTCAGACAGCTGTGATGGGCCGCTGAATACCACGTCTGAGAGCAGAGCCTTTCAGTCATGCTGTTAACTGGTTGGTTTACCAGTCGACGTGCAAAACAGCCGCCACTGCCAAAGCCAGTGTCTAGTTTCCAAAGAGTGGCACCAGCGGGCAGATGGCCACAGTGATGTCTGAGGAGCAAGAAAAGTTGAGAGTTGGAGGCGTTTCAGAGACCCACCTTGTTTGTTTTATGTATATTTTAGGGACTTTTCATCTTTATTGCGATCAGACAGTAAACGGTGACAGACCCAGTCACTTACTAGAGACTGTGGTTGATTAAGCCTGTGATTTCTCTTCAGGCCCCAAAAAGAGTTGGGAAGATGCATATGGACACAGTAACACACCCAAGTACATAAACTCTGACTCTGACGCACACACACACACACACACACACACACACACACGGAACGTCCATGAAACCATACATGTATTTTCTGATATAATAAACAATGTGATATGAAGGTCTCCCTGATATGAAGGTCTCCCAAAGTCATGGTTCAAAAGAGTCCTGGTTAAATTTGAAAAGTTAAATAGTTGGATGTAAAGCTCTTTACTTCACATCAATATATATCAACAACATCTTCATTGTCACTTAATTGTTTATTTATTTTCCATGACAAGTCTGTGCATTGTCCAACAATGTAATTAATTGAACTGGTTTGAATAAAAAGCTAAATACATGCCATAGAATAGAATGAAACCTGAGCTCACGCACCTGCACAAACATAAGCTGACCCATCTGCAGAGAACATTGAAATAGATACTATAGGCCCATCTCTCCTTAATCAGTTGTTAAAGAACAGGTTCATTTTTTTACACTTAAAGCCTTGTTTCTGATCGTTGTGATGTGTATCAGTGTATCAGTGAACACCACTGACCACTTGGTGACTTTCACGTCTTTACAAGCGAACGTTTAATGCGTTTTAGGAAAGACAGCAGCAGGGCACCTATGCAGCTATTCTGTAGGCAGGGAGGGGGGGCAACAACTGAAAATTATCAGAACAGAGGCATTCATCAAACCTTTACTCTTAACCACTGTATTTCATCAAAACGATCAGAAAACAAGGCTTTAAGTGTAAAAAACTGAACATACCCTCTAATGAACTTATTGCGACTGAATTATTCATTATATGAATGCTGCTGTTTTAATTAAAATGGCATACTGGTTTCCATAGCGATAGGGAATGATTAATGCATGCTATAAAATGTTCTGCTAGAGTTTAACTGCCTTAACCTCCTTAAACTGTGAGAAAACTTCTCTAACATTGGGCAAATGTTCAGTATAAGACTATAAAGACTGTAGAATATAAAGGCTAACCAAACATAAACTGGGTAATGTCCTGGACTACCGTATGCTAGATCAGGAATTCCCAAACCTTTCCATTCCAAGGACACCCTAAACAGTCTAAACTTCTCACCTATGGCCCCACTTTTGCAAGATGCTACACTTTTACAATGTTGTTATAAGGTAGGTGAAGGCAGCATCGCGCTAACTTGGATGCTAGCAAGTTGTCAGTGACAAAGAAGCCATGTTGCCATATGTTATTACTGTTGATATGGACTTTTTACCTGATTTTGACTAGTTAGCTATCAGTAAGGTTGGCATTGTACTATAATGTGTGTATAGTCCTGTACGTGATACAAGTTAAAAAGGTGTCCAGCTGATGCCTTTTACCTTCTCCAGTAAGGGAAAACTGATTAAAAAACCTATTCATTATCTGTTCTAGAATATAATATATTGTCTTAATTTAATATTGTAATTATAATCACAATATACCATTGGTGACTCTTTACAGTTAGTAATCACCCCACTTCATTGAACTAACAAACATGAACGTTCCATTCATTCATTCGACAGAGCTAAGATTTGCATCACGCCACATTTCTCAGTGTTCTTCAGTTTTTATTATAGAGTCTAGAGTATGAATATGCAGGTTGGCATGTGACTGACAGACAAGCAAGTGTGTACACTACACTAGCTGCACTCTCTGAACGTCCACACTGGCAACTAACTTGCATTCCTTAGCAACGGTAGACGCCTTGCAAAGTTTGGATCTATTTTTAGAGGCAGAAGATTGATGGGGAAACTGGGAAATTAAAACTGAATGGCAGAAAAGACATCATTTTTATGTCTTAAAGCTTCCTTAGTTGGTAATGGATCTGTTGTATAGAAGCAATATAACACTCGTGGTGGTGGGGTTGTTAGCGGCACAGCCGTGGTCACCTGCGGGACTCAGCTTTTGGCTTCATCCCCTTCATCAACAACCTCACTCTCATTGGTGTTACCTTGCTTAAATAGTTTCAGCTGACGTGATACATGCAGTATGCATGATGCAACAAAGGTATCATGGTCTAATGGTTCACCATACCATACTGTAAGCTCAGCGCTAACTTCCAATATTGTTCAGGAAAAATCATCAGATCTGACTCTGACTCTTTATTTAAATGTTTCATAAAGCGTTGGCACTATAAGCCCACAGAACCACTTTAAAGACAACGGGGATTGAAAATTCACCTCTGTCATTTTGTTAGCTCATGCCCTCAGGCCAAATATTCATCTGTGTGTGGAATTTAAAATATTGTTTCTCTGCCTCCCTCCCACTGTCTTACATTCAAACCAAATGGCTTTTCATGTCTCTGAAATCAAACTTCCTTGCTCATGTAACCAAGGCCTAGAATTAACAGCACTTATGCTGTTGATCAATTTATTATGAATACAATCAAGACCTTCTCATAAACACATTCAAGCTCATGCCCCTCACGTTATTGGCCAAACAAAATCACTAGCTTCACTCGAAATGCACACACGCACACACACAAACTCATACAGAGTGTGTTTCTCAGGGCCTCAGAGAGGCCTGTAACTACCACCAAAACACCTTCATTATCACTGAAGCACTTTGAAAAGCACTCTTCATTGAAAGCCTGAAATTCTCCGCTCCTTTTGTTTTCCTTTGTTAACCTCTCTTCGAGCTTGCATTTCCATAACAACGCTTGCCACACATCCAGTCTTAAATTAGATATACACAAATATCCACAAATCTGAAAAGGTTTTCAAGGGGGCACTCATGCCTTGCGCTAGATCTGGAGTCTGTTGCTGTGATGTGTTTGCTTTCGTCTCTATTGACCTATTTCACAATTTTCAGCTTCATCAAATAATAGATTGTTTAGAATTAGGGGCCTGTTATGAAGGGGGCAACTCTTGTGCCCAATGGAAGGCTTCAGTGAATCTCAAAAACTGCTCCCCTACACACACACACACACACACATACACACACACACACATAACTGACAGCATCACATCACACCTCGCTCTCCCCTCAGCTGTGAGTCAACATGCACAAAAGGTTACCTCCTCTCTTAGCACGAGCATCACGCTGGCTGGCCAGGGAAATCCTCAAAGCAGTTTCTATTTTTTTTTTCTTTTTCTTTTTTTTAAACATGTCTGCGATTCTGAGCCACTCTGGCAACTCCACGGCCAGTGTTTAAGATAAAAAGAGGGTGTCCTAGCGCACTTGGCAAACAAGTTTCACAGTGAGCTAGTGCTTTTACAACCACAGCTGCAGCATCACCACATTTTTCTTCACCTCTTCAACACAGGCATTTTCACCAGACCTCAGACAGCATGCTAAAGAAAGCCTGAAGATTAAATCATAAGGTTAAATGCTGTATACGCATTGCCAATCACCGCAATGCAATACAGTATTAATTACATACCATCTGCTTAGCAGTGTGCTATTCTGGAAATGAGCACATGGGAAGAAAAAAGAAAAAACTATGAGTCTAAGACTGACTTGAATGCTGTTGCTATTGTTACTTTGCCCTCCATAAGTCAAGGAAGGTTCGTGTCCATGGGAACTGTTTGCCCTGCAGCTAGACAGTACCCTCATAGTGAAGCTCCATTGGTTGGCCTGTCTTACTTGAGTCTGCAGATTAATGTTTTTGCAGATGAAGAGGAATCAAATGATAGGTGGAGACTTTAAATAACCACAGCTCAGATTTTCAGTTGTTTTCTCAACCCTCTTTCTTCTCCTGGGTTTGCATGCAAAGTGGCAACATACGGTATTTACATTCCGAGCACTGTGCTTATCTCTTCTGCAGGAGAGTGTCAGTGGAACATAGATACATGAAAACGTGCGGGATTTTGATGAATATTAAATGCACTTAAAAATAGAAACTTTGACATAATACCTCATTAATGAATCAATTCTGCCCCTCTGAACACTGGAAATACTGAAAGATATTCAAATCATCTTTGTGGGGCTTTCTGACGCCAGTGTTATCCAGGCAGCCTAAATCCCCTTCTAGTCTGAGGCTAGACACTTAGAAAACATGGAGGACAGCAGCAACCCAGCCAAGTCTTATGCTCCCAAAATAATTTTTACACCTTGTCAAAATATCACAGGCCACAGCGCAGGTGCACAGGTTAGCAATGGGCGTGGCTTGTCGCTGTGAAGTGTAGTTGTGATTAGTGCATAATCGCAATCGCAATCAACCGCATTTATCAAAGTTTCAAAGATTGGTAATTTTGTCATTTATCATTGTATGAAGCGTAATTATAATCAAAAGACCCCCTCTCCCCTCTCCTCCATCACACTGCTGTCCAAATTTAGGTGCAATTGAACATGAATTAGAGCAGTTTAATAGAGACCGATTAACTGCCTGTTGGATTTAACAGAGCTGCATGGACAAGATGTCTGTCCTGCTACTGTAAATTTCATTGTATGTGGCAGTCTTTTTTTTTTTTTTTTTGGTTGCACAGATAGTGGATAGATGTTTGGTGACAATCCAGATCCAGATTTCTTTAGCTATTCTTTTCATCAATCTATCAATTTTATATATAGCAATAAGCATCTAAATAACGGAATAAACATTAGTGAACAGAGTAGATCAGAGCAGAACAGTGTTTAAAACGGATGACCTTTTACAATTCACAATAATATGGAAAATGCTAGCAACAATGTCTTAAAGGGGAAATCCAGTATAAATCAACCAACAGTCATGTTATTTCACATTGCTGAGAGCAGTTGGTAGGAATAAGAACTAGAGAAATTGGAGCTAAGTAGACTGAATTTGCAAAACGGCAGCTAACAATAACTGATGGGGAAGGAACAAGGAACTTTGCTTCAGTTTTGTTTTCCTGTGCTCCAATCAGTTTGTGTTATCTGTCATTTTTGGTCTACAAATTCTCTCGTTCTCATACCTACCAACAACACTTGGCAATGTCAAACAACAGACCTATTGAACACTGGATTTCTCCTTTAAGATTGTAACAATTTCAAGACATTTAATGTTTTCTCCACTGTGCTTCTGTATTTGAGAAAAAAAGGAAGGTAGTCCTATGGAGATGCACAGGAATAAACAATAACATGGGTAAACAGCCATCTCACTCAATCACCAAAACCCACTATTCCAACCAAGTGTAGAACCATGTTTATTTATAACATTTCAGAACCGAATAAAAATGGAGCTCTGCTCAGCTATGAAGCAGTGTGCAGACAGGAGCTGTGCACTGCTTTGTTTTACCCTTGAGCTACTGGAGAAAACTGCCAGCTTTCATCAGGACACAGATCAGACCCAAACGCTGATGATTTGATACTCCCATTTTCAAACACGTCTTCATCTCACGCACATTAAAAAAAAAAAAAAAAAAAAGTGCCTGCAAAAAATATTTACTAAACATAAAAAAAATCTCACAAGTAGCCTATTAAAGTGCTGTTTTTTCCACCCAGCAGGCTCCATTACAGGCCTATTTATGACACCAGGGAAAGATAAAAAGTCTTATCCGCGTGTGCAGGCACACAGAAGGAGAGACCTGACAAGAAGAAAGAGAGAAAGAGCACGCAGACAGGAAGGACAGATACACTGGGTAGATATTGTTCTGGCTTCAATTGCACTCATCACGTATCCGATTGCGTACACCAGTTATTTTAAAGTCGTTTCAAAAAATCTGATTCTGGGAAGCAAGTCGTACATCTCAGGGAACCTGTGTAGCTGAGGCATTTCAATCGAGAAACCATCGTGCTAAGGTGACAAGGTAGTGAATCATCTTCTGTTCAAGGAGTGTAGGTGCAAGAATGTTCTTGTAGAAAACGGACCATTCATCATATTTATTTCTTTGCAATGTACATAAATAATCTATGCGATTTCCAATCTGGAAATCAGGAGAAAAGTACAGAGGTCAAAAGAGAGCATCTATTGAGCTGAAGGAGGCGAAAACAATGAGACTGTTTATTTTTCAAATTTCCTACATGGGCCATTTACAATGATACAATGATAAAAATAGGTAACAGTGACAAACTACACAAATCACCAGGATATGATTAAGAGACAGATACATCTCCAATTGACCCTCTGGCCCCAAAAGGAAGGTTTGTGTGTGTGTGTGTGTTTGTTTGTTTGTGTGTGTGTGTGTGTGCACGTGCCTGCACATGTGTGTGAGAGAGAGGCAGAGTGTGCATGTGTGTGTTTGTATGTGTGTGTACATGTGTAGGTGTGTTTGTTGTGTCTCTCTGTGTGTGGGGGGGTGCATATTATGTTTCTGCAGAGCTTGGGGAGTGCTCATCTCGACTGCACAAATCCTGTTGAAGTGGAAAGAAGTACCTTTGAGCCCGTGGGGTTCCTGGGAGATTTGTCTGGCGGGGTGTGAGATGGCCGCAGTGGCCACCCGTCATTAAGAGGGGGCGGCGGGGACCTTGGTGGATTCTTTACCTATGAGGCGAATGGAACTCTGCCCAGACATCGAGCATGTTCATTACCTTACCAACACTTTCATCCACCACACGCCCCTCACTGACACCACCACCCCCAAAACCCCTCTTCCCTTCCCCTTGCTTGTTTGACCAACAGCGATGGGCTCACCAGCCCCCTTCTTCCTATCCTCTACCCTTGTTTTCATTTCTTTCTTTTTTTCCCCCATTTCTTTTTGTGTTCCAGCACCATCCTTTAAGCTTTCAGCTGGAGGTTACAGTTTCCTAATTGGACATGAATAACTTGCTCTCCCTATGTGTGTGTGTGTGTGTTTTCTACTCTCTGTTTTTCATGTCACACCATGTCTACTACTTTTCTTTTCATGGGGAATAATTAATAGACAAGTGGACGTTCTGTCTCAAGCCTGTGCTTTCATGTTGGGTATTACGTCCTCCCAAAAGTCATTGAATTCAAATATGCAGATCCAATCATATTTTTGAAAATCACTGACGCGGCGGACTCGCTTCAGCCCTGCTGCTAAATGACAGTCTCTTTGGAGGGTGAGACGCGTGAAATCAAATGAAAGCTTCAAAGGGAAGCTTAGATATTTTTTTCTCTCTCTTTCTCCATAGCCATACACTGGGCAGGGCGTGACCTGACATCCAGTGTACGCTTTGACTTCTGACTGTGTGCGCACCTCTTGTGATTGCTGCCCCTAGCTATTTTCTCAAACACAATGGTCTGAGAGCTTTAATTATTTTTGGCCTTGAACGGCTAATATACTTTTAATTGCTTGCCATTTCCCAAGGAGCATTTTATCTCTCTGCCGTCTTTCGAGCAAAGGCGCTCATAATTTCGCAGGGGTTACATGAACGGAATTTCATGCCGTCCTAATGAGAAACGTAGCGTGCTGCCAAAGCATGATCCTCCCAGCACATCTCGCCAAACTAAAAACAATTTTTTGACAAAAGCATCATTTACCGAAGCAGTGTGGGAATGATAAATAAGACAATTACTCAGGAACTGTAATTGCAGCTGAATGAACAGAATGTTTCAATAATGACTTCTCCAATCCACGGAATGAAAACAACCACACAACTATAGATACCTCCAGATAATGGAAATGGTCCTGAAAATGGTCCTATGTTCACACAAGCAACCCAGTAGTTGGCTGCCATGTGCCATGCATGCATGTCTCCTCTCCACGTGTGTGCTATTTTCACGTGGCTAGTTGTTGCTTCAGAACACAGTTAAGCTAGGCTGAACACATCCGAAATGCTAGATGACAAATACTGGTATATGGCAGTATAGGCCTCACATTTATCAGTGCTAAACGGCAGGAAACATCTCGCTGTCTTAATGAGGCAGAACCATGCTGTACGATGAAAATTTATTCAGGAGACATTTAGTCTTCATTTAGAGGGCAACTACACATGGGAGGCTCCCTGATCATACTGTGCTTTAAATGAACTGTAACTTGGTAACATCCGTGAAACAGAAACGTTAAACAATTCATCTCAGCTATCTTCTTGGCACAAAACACTGCTCTAAATCACGGACCACAAAGCCTGTTAAGTTGCCCACATGTCTGTGGTGTTACACCCAAGTGTCTGACAAAACCAAATTTAAGCAGCATGTTCCACATCAGAGCATACGGCTCCTGACTTTACTAAATAGCTAGCACATTCAGAGATTAAAATATCTCAATTATGGGGAGAATTAGTGAACAAATGCATATTCTAATTAGCTGTGTTTATCTTGCGACAAGCAATATCCCACCGCCCCCTCCTCTCCCCAACCCTAGCTTAGACAAGTCCTCTTCACTGGCTTATCAGCACAAATACATGCTCAGCTCCATGCTAAACAGACTGATGGATGCCCTCCCTAATAGGAGCGGAATTTTTAAAAGGCATTTTACAACCAGACAGCCATATTCCCTGCACTGGGACCCAACAGGTTAATGCTGTGTGTCTCAACTCTAACACCCATTAGCTGGAGAGCTCTTTGCTTGAGCTGAAACAGGTACGATGTTGGCTTTGGCTCTGGTCGAAGCACTTACCAAACATATAGTAAACATTTCACGACCCCCAGGGGTGCTTTAGCTTAAAAACAACACTAGAAATGCACTCATCAACTGGAGATTGACTGACCAGCTTGACCCTCGTGGTAATTGCACTGATCATAAGGCAGTTGTTTACAAGGCGGTCACCATGAGACAGACAAGGTGTGCTGACACTACCTGCAGTGCCTTGCTGAAATGATGTACAATGTAGTGCACTGCAAAGCAGGCAAATTAGAAAAAAAGAAAACTGTGCATGCATCCAGGCTCAGCACAGCAAAACTCAAGTAACAACAACCTCGGCCTCATTATTTCGTTCATGCCAAACACAGAGCAGTGAGGTCTTCCATGAGAACAGCATTTTCTTGCAGTCAAAAAGGGGGCACACATTTTTGATGCCACAGACACCCCCAGAACCTGCAAAACTCATACCTGGCAATTGCCTCACAAGTGAACCGTGCGCCTTGAGAAAATAGCCATTTATCAGAAACAAATGAGATGTCATAGGTCAGCCCGCCACCCTGGCCCCGCTCCCACCACAGGCCTGCTATTTGTCACATCAAATGAGGAAAACAATGGGCACAACACGACTCAGGGAAGAGGGGAGCCGAACGCCTTCCCCAATTAGTCAACTGATGAGCGCAGACCAGCGACCGCCTCCCTAGCCTCTAAGGTCTAGGCAGCCTCTGGTGTTGGCAGACAGGGCTGCTGACGCGCCTCTCTCCCCTCCATACTACCTCTGATGTTACTCCAATTACAAACCACAACAGAGTCTAATTGAAAAGGAAAAAGACAACAACGCGGCGGCAAGGTCTGTCGGCTGGCATCATGCTTAGTTATTTTTCCCAAAGTCATGCAAATTTGTGCACGCAAGCAAATACATGAAATGAATAAGAGTGCCTATTTGAGTATGTAACGCACGCTAACTAAGCTGGGGCTTGGGCAGCAATTACTCTTAGTTTTAAAGGTGTTAAAAGTTAAACTAATTAAAGGGCCTCTTGCTGAGATTCAAACAATTAAATGTCAATTGTTGCTATTTTTGGAATATTTTAAGTAAAGTCACCTTGAAAACATTCCAGAGACTAAGCCCCGCTGATGCACCATAAGAAGGCAGTCGGATTATAATTATCCAGGAAAAACTGTGCACCCTAAATTGGCAATGTTATTTCAAAAGTCCTTGGAAGCGAAACAAATGAAACAATGGGAGACAATGAGGTGGGGTGAGATAAAAAAAAAAAAAATAGCGCCCATGCTATTGATGTGATGTGGAGGAAGCTTTTATTCCTCTGCAAATCTCCAGATTTTATTGTTTTCCCATTTTCTAAGAATTTCAAGGTTTCCTCGACTCTCTATGAAGGTGATCTGGCTTCTATTAGCTTTACAGGCAGTGATAAATGGCACGCAGAAAATGGGGAAAAAATCCCTGCGTTTTCCTGCAAAAAAGACTGTCAGCTATTCTTCACAGGATCATTCACAAATCTCCATAGGCCTGTTGTTACCTCATCAAAAACCACAAACTTTCTCCTATCAGGCTCCGACGGAAAGAGCAGATTTTGGAAAGACCTGCCAAATTGAGGTCTATACATTGTCTGCAGCAGCAGGGGGGGTTGGGTTAATTAAACATTAGGATCACAGCAAAGCTTTGTTTTTTTTCCAGCTTGCAATGCAAGAGAGAGGGACCTGTCCTCTTTGACACCTCTCTGAACTCACTGCTATCTGGGAGAGACAGTTGAGCAGACACACCAAGCACTGTGTGTGTGTGTATGTGTGGGTGTGTATGTGTGTCTATGACTGTGTGTGTGTTGACAATGTGTGCTGCAGGACTGTACTTGGCAGTATGCAGAAATGACACTTGCCCACGCTCTCTCACACAGGCTGTCTGCTCTGACCGCTCTGAACGCTGGAAGTATACTGTGGCTTTGAATGTCAAATCAGTCAAGGAATACAAACAGCACCACACACACACACACATATGCACACACAACACCACAATTACCTATATTTGTATATGCCCTCATGTTATTTTATGGCAAATAAATACATAGATCATATTGGTTTCAATGGGGATAAAAAAGTACAGTGGATAAAAATCTCATAAAATGACCAAAATATAGAATAAAGAAATATAAAAAAAACAGCGGATCGGAAATAGCTCCCAAAAGTCTACAGGCAGATGACGTTATTAATCTCAATTTACGGAGATGGTAAATGCTTGCCACAGCAACAGGAGGAACCAATAACAGAGTTCATCTCGAAGGAGCGGCCCAGGCCCTATTACAAACTGGATGGCCTACTGTTCCCTGCCATGCATCAAGATGACAGTAGTCTGTTGACACTGACCTTTCATTGGACCAGCCAAAAGTGAGATGTCAGATGCCATACACCCAAAACTATTGAGGGAAGAGAAATTGATTTTCTCCCATCCGTTTGCTTCCTACATGCTCTGCTATCTTCCCAGGCTAGCAGACACAATTAGGAGACTACTGTGGGGACTGTGCGTGTGTATGTGTGTGTGTGTGTGTGTCTGTGTGTGTGTGTGCGGGAGAGGGGGTGTCAAAGTGGGACTGAATGCAATAATATAGATCCTCAAGGTCTTGTGAGGTATTCCACAGCAACAATCAGATGCCGGCAACATCTTCCTCGACAGAGTATTGACTAAGTGAGGGGCTTCATAATACGGAAAAAAAATTATGATATAGTCCAAGGCATGTCCAGCCTGCACGGTGATGTTACTGTCTGTGGACACATACTGCGCCATCATTTGTTTTTTTCCCCTCTTTTTATAATGACGACTGACAAAAGCCAGAGTCAGCACGGATGAGAGAAGGCACAGGCGTCTGTGC
Organism: Tenualosa thibaudeaui; assembly: GCA_027481765.1. Taxonomy (NCBI): domain Eukaryota; kingdom Metazoa; phylum Chordata; class Actinopteri; order Clupeiformes; family Clupeidae; genus Tenualosa; species Tenualosa thibaudeaui. The sequence continues at coordinate 11,057,088 of JAIFZK010000024.1, forward strand.
GGGTAGCACATTTCATGTTGATGCTCTTGATCTGCGACAGATTGAGTCTGTTTGTTGTCATCGTCGCATTTTTTTCACCCTCCCGAATCACTTTTCCATCCCTGTGTCGCCACATAGGGATGATCACCGCTATCTCGTGCATCCAGTTTGTTTCTGTTTGCATCCCCGCATTTGGCCTTTTATGTGCCAGTCGTATTGTGCATATTGATATTTCCCGCCAACACAGCCCTTATGAGTTGTCACAGGTTGTGTAACATTCATTCTGGGCTGATAGGCTGCCAATTTTCAGGCTTGGCATTGGCTCATGGTGCCCATGGCAAAATAAACATCAAAACCTTGCCATGTGCTGCTTTAAAAACCAAGAGAGATTCAGAAGCAACCTCAGCAGCTCGGTGAAGCCGCAGACGGCGCCCAAAAAAGCAGATTTCAGAAGAGAAACACACACAGACGCACACACACACACACAGCCCGCATCAGACAGGCAGCGATGAAAGCGAATCTTGTCTCAAAAGGTTTACCAGCTGTCCTTTCGCCCGGCCACCGAAGGCTGGAATGAAGTTGTCAGTGGCCCAGGAGAGCAGGATTCATCCTAGATGGGGGGTGGCGGGGTGAAAGTGGTGTGTGTGTGTGTGGGGGGGATGCCTCTGCCAGGACCAAACTTGACAATCTGAACGCACAGTCTCTTGACTTCTCTGAGGACCTAGGAGATGCTGCCAAAGCTGCGTCATCATAACAGTCTTTTTTATCACATATCAAACCAGTTGATACCAACACTCAGTGCTAAACAGCACTGAACACTGTAGTGATAAACAGTGGTGTAACTTTGTGTTTGGAGGGCAAAGAGAATTCAGATGTGTGTGATTGGTAGAATTCAGTGAGCAACAGCTAGAATTTTTTTTTTATTAAAAACAAACAGCAAATAACGTGGAAGGTAACTGAACAAATTTGTCCACAGTACATCCCTTGCTGGCACTGACCTCTATAAAAGAATTTTCCAGAACACCATTGCTGAACTATTATCATTGGATGCCCGCCAATGTGATAATGACAATGAATAATTTCTTGTTTACATTCACTCTGACTGCTTAATTTCACCATAGGTGAAACTCATCAGACCCCAAGACGACTCTCCCTCTGTCTCTCGCTCTCTCTCTTTCACCTCTCTCTCTCTCTTCCCATTTCCCTCCATTTCTTTCTCTTTTTCTAAATAGACAAAATTGTATCTTTCTACCTTCAGGATCTGCAGTCATATTGCCTTAAACAGTCCAATTCTTTTGACATCCGCCCTCAAGAAGCAAATGAAAATGTGTGAGGATGATTACTGCGAGTGTCAAGGACATATTTCCTGCTTCTCTTTGTTTATCTTGGTTTCCCCTGAGTCACGCTTTCTGTCCTTATGACACACCAAACATGGCACCCTTAAGAAAGAAAGCCGGTGTATCAAAGGTAAGCTACCTCAGCAATGTTTTTCTATCCCCTTCCTTCCCGACAGAAGTGTATGTTAGCTTGAGGAATAGCATTTGCATAATACCTTATAATCCTTGGAGCCAGAGAACATCAAGCCCTCACGTCACTGAGAGGTGCAGACCCTGAGGAGCCATTGAGCCAAAGGTCAGGGACGGCTTTTAACACCGTCTACCACCATCCATCAGTACAGGCAAATTCACAGCCTTAAAGAGTGCAGAGTTTTCATTACACTGATATATGCTAATGGATGTGTGTGTGTGTGTGTCTATGCATGCTTGTGTGTAAGGGGTTGTGTGTGTAGGCCGATGTATGTTTGTTTGTGTGTATGTGTCTATGCATGCTTGCATGTAAGAGCTTGTGTGTGTAGGCCAATGTATGTTTGTGTGTGTGCCTATGCACGTTTGCATGTAAGAGCTTGTGTGTGTAGGCCTATGTATATATATGTGTGTGTGTGTGTGTAACAGAATGCTCACCTGTAAGCGTGTACTCAACTTCTACAAAAGCATCACATAACACACTGAGTCAATTCACTTTAGGGAAATATCCTGGCGAGCAAGAGCTGTGTCCTCATTATACTGGTAAACGAGGTTTGGGGTGTCATTTTACCCGATTAAATTATAAACACACTGATTCATGGCGCAGTGGAGCGTGCCGCCTGTTTTCCCAAAACATCTTCCTCTAAACGTCGCTCATCGTCTCTGACATTCAAGTCAAGGAATTCACACTTCCAATTCCTTGTGGCAAACACCCTGAACTGTGTTGTGTCTTTCACACAACAAGGAGAACGCACACAGAGATTCTCGATTTTTTGTTGTTTTGTTTTAAAGCTGTCACTTAAAATGATTGAGGACACACCATGCAATTTTCATTCAGCCGCGTTCAACCCCCTTGTCTCCAAGTAAGCAGAGGAATGAAGATGGTGCAAACAGAAAGACAAACACACCGCAATCCAGTGAGGAGATAGTGCCACTTTTTACAAGATTAAATAGACCACTTTTAATAACATTTTACTCGCGAGGACTAATGTTGCCTTTCAAGCACATTAGCATTTTGATAACCGGCTGAAGACTTTTCTTCCATTTGTGATAAGGAGTGGAAGTATGGCGCCTCAGACTGCATGAAATAATTGGCACCCAGCATGTGAAAAGTCAGCATTTAAAAAAGAGGACAAGAACGGGTGGGAAAGGGGGTAGGAGAAAAAAAAAAAAGAAGAAAAACGTTTTTCAGGTGGATGAGAATCCCAAAGAGTGCTGATTCTGGAGTTCAGCAATGGCACGCAAAGAAAAAAAAAAAAGAAAGAAAGGAAGAAAAAAAAAACTCTGGGTTATTTTACCCTTAAAGTCCAATTCCTCACACTGAGGAAGTAGACCTGCCACTAATTACCGTGTGTAGGGGAAACCTGCAAAAAGTTCTGCATCAGCAGCAGTATGTTCTCCATACCCAAAGGCTCACTTTAAGTCATCGCAATGAGCACCCTGACACATTAGCTTTCATTTTGACCATCAAACACCAAAGCCAAGTGAATGCAAATAACAACTTTCCATCATGAGAGCCACCGAAGAGACTCCCTGTCTCCTGGAATCAGGAACCAGGCCTACTGGGTGTTGTTCCACGTGAGAAAAACAGAATGGATCCTCATTACATTATAAATATCCAACAAGTCCATACACTAGAAATCCATCTCTATTAACAGAGGCGACGAGACAAGGTGAGCGGATGAATCATCTGACCTGAGTGCGTGCCTGGTCTGCATGTCTGCCCCCCCCCCCCCCCCACACACACACACACACACACCTCACATATACACACACACACACGCACACAAACACACAATCCCAATTCCATGCCCACTATCAGGGCCCGGGGACTGTACCTAGAGGCTCGTCATCACTGGTGGAGAAAAGAGCACAAGTCTGTGTGTGCTTAGCAGTAGCACTACTACAACAAACTCTTGCTGCATGAGATCATTTTGAATTAGCACTCGCCACATCAGCAACCCTGCACAAGCCAGGTCAAACGCCTACTGCCTGAACGACAACAACAACAACAGATACAGATACAACAACAACAAACAATAACCACCACAGATATACAGTTCACTCATGATTTTGTGAGCTAAAGGGGAATGATTGCTAGAGAAAGCTAAGAAAACATCCACCTACTCTCACCTATGATGCTACTGGGAATGACCTGTGCTTTAGTATATTCAATAACAGTTAGACACATTAACCCTAGTTGCTAAACAAAATAAGAGGACCAGCGTGTGTGTGTGCGTGCATATGTTTACGTTTGCGTTTGCGTGTGTGTTTATGAGTGCATGTGTGCATGCAGGTGTGTATGCGTGTCCGTGTGTGTGTGTGTGGTGAGGTGGGGGGTTAAAGGCTTTAAATCAGATACTGTAAATGCTAAATGCCTGCACAGAGGGCTTGACAGTCTGTGAGCAATTAAAGATTCCTAAAAGGTGTTTATCAGTGCAAACAGTCCAGGGATTAAGGGCCTATTATCTAAAGATCTTCTGTCATGGAGGGAGGACAGCAGTCCACCATTACGGTTTAATAAATCGCCAGACAGGCAGCTCACAGGAGGAGGGGAAAAAAAACCTCCTGTTCTCACTGGTTGTTAGCATTCAACTGGGATGCATTGGTCTCCTACTATCTACAAGCTCTTGTATTGATTATGCTGGAAGACCTTAATAACCCTGGACAATGAGGGACCAGCATAGACGTGCAATTTCTTCTTCAAACTGAAGTTGTAGTTTGCCCTGCGGGATTACACAATAAATCAACTGCCTTATCGGTCCAGCTCACGGCTCCGAGGCTTCTGCATTATAATAATGAAATGCATCAAATCCTAGTGTTTTCAGACCTACACCACACACAGAGCCACACACACACACACAAACACACTTTGGAAAGATTCTACATGAAAAAATAAAGGAAATCACAAGACCTCTGGGATAAGTAACACTACCTTGAGTGGATTCTTTAGTACTTTCTAATGAAAGGAGGACGGGCGGGGGGATTTCACCCAGTTCAATGTTTCAGACTGGCGCTCGCTTAAAATCCTCCTCAGTACTGACCCTGCAGCACAAGTGACAGGACACAAGCAAGTCATTAGTCATGCATAAAACTTCTCTAGCTACGCTCCTTATTAAAAAACCCAGAGTCTCATTAAATTCTAATCTTTGTGACGACGATATCATGACACACAAAACTTAACAAAAGCCATTAAATTAAAAAGCCATTTTTTCCCCTCTCTCTGTCTCTCTCCCTCCCTTCGCTCATGTGTAAGTACAGCTCCATGCTGGATTAACCCACATTAGGATCCTCAGTAAAAACCCGTTTCTGCTTTATTCATAAATGTCACTTCCAGGAAGAGTCTTCTCTGCACAGAAGAGAAGTGTATACACGCACACACACACACACACACACACACACACACACACACACACACACACACACACAGGCCTTAATCCTGACACCCAAAAATACAGCTGCCAGCTGAGAAATAATAATAATAATAATAATAATATAAAAAAAATTATGAAAATGGCAGCGTTAACAGTTTTACAGAATTTCCACATTTTCTTATTGGTGTCATCTGGGTGGTTCGGCCCCCTCTCTCTAAATTCAAATATTCGGCTGGACCACAGGAGTGCAAATCAACTGATAGCTGGCAAGGAGGCCTGCCGAGGAGAAAAAAAAGGAATCACATTTGAAACACTGACAGCGGGTGGGGTGCGAGTGGGGTGCGGGTGCGGGTGCTACTGCTGGTGGGTGGGAGGATGGGGTAAAGAAAAAATAAAAAATAAAAATGCTGGGGCGTAGAGAGAAAAATTGTTCCACAGCAGTGAGCACGGGTGCAAGGCACTTCAGCCCCCGTGATAAAAAATGGCACGTGCTTGGCCCCGCATCATGGTTGAATTCACAAGAACCATATTAAAATTATGATAAACACAATGTGGGGCAATTGTGCCCTTGCTCCTACTGGTGACTAGGGCTGTCTGCACTGATCGTCCATATGGGTGAGTGCGTTTCAATTCATCAAACTATTACTCTGTATTTGCAGACTTAACTGTCTCCCAATTTCCTGCTCAAACAATGGGAGTGCGGGATTTCTTTTGAACATGCCTTACAATAAGCATATCTGCCAGCTGTTGTGCAAGGCCAGCAACTTGATGGGGTCTCAGCACAAATATTAAGCAATAAGAATTGCACACGTCCAGCCTGCTTTCAAGGGGCTTCTGTGTAAATTTCATCTGATTGCAATCGACTGAGAGGCTGAGATGATCATCATTACATGTAAAATTATGCACAATCAACCTCTTGCCAAAACTCTCCAGTCTCGCCAATCTGACAAAACAAATGTAAATATTTTGTTGATGGCGCTCTAATGAACAAAAGCTGCAGATGCATAGCATTTGGTGACAAGGATGACAACTAAACACCGACACTCACACCGACACATACTTCCAAGAGATGGTACAGCCATGTCATCGCAAGACGACGATCCATGGCTCCTGATTCACAGACGTGTCAAAGGGCAACATAAGCAGTCACTGTACAACAACCATTCATCTCAGAGTTTGACTGGCATCGCATGCAGAGGGAAAGTCAAGGGACTCTGAATCATGCAGTGTGTCCAGGGGAAGCATGTTTACCCTCATGAAATGACTGTTTCTTTATTTTTACTTTGAGCTCTCTACTCTAGTATCCAGTCTAGACTGCACACAAAACAGACCATAAGTATGAGGTTAAATTAATAATCCCTCATAGTGGTTGGTTGGTTGGTTGGCTTAGCCTCTGCACTGAACAGAAAGACAAAAGGAGGTGCAAAAAATTAATTATATATCAAATAAGAAATACATAGAGAAGTGATGCAAACTAAACAAAGCAATGTGTGTGAGAGAGAGAGAGAACCCAGAATTCATAACGTCAAGCTCCTGGTTCCTTTGACATATTGTTGTACCAAGGCTGCTGGCATGCTTTCTCCCATTAGTTGGCATTGTATGAAGACCGGGTTGCCGGAGCTCCATTTGTTGAAAAGCCCCATTGGCATTTTGTTGAACTGTCTTCTGGGGCTCAGCTGTTATTTCCTATGCACTCATCTCTCAGTGGCCAGCCACGTTTTTAATCATTGACAGGCCAAAAAAAGGTGAATATTTGATGCCGTCCCACCTCAACTCGACCACTGAATCGACTACTATAAATTAGAATACCGCTATGGTACAATTTGTCACTCAACAAATTTCCTAAATTTCCTATGAGATAATAAAGTATCTATATCCATCCATCTATCCATCTATCTATCATGTAACAACACATTTATTTCTTTACAGCACATATGACTAGAAGCGCATGTACTCCTCATTGGAGGTTTTAGTAGGGAATATGCATGAATAGATCCATCTTGTGCTGACTGACACGAGAGGCTGTTGAGTCAGCTTTCAAATGTGTACAACAACAGCCATTAGCTCACATTCAATCCATGACTCAATAATGAATGGAATAGGCCTACCCATACAGCCAGGCCACTGCTTGCATGGGTCTACTCTATTGTCAGAGGAATGTAAACATAATTTTAGTAACTTATATGTGAATGTCATGGAAGAGTGCCTAGGTAGTAAGGCAGTAAAGTATGAAGACACCATGTGCCAGTGGAGGTTTCAAAGATCTTTCTGAGCAGCGAGGCTGGCGAAACGCTTCCTCTTCAAAGAGATTGGGAAGCATCAGTGATCAGCGTTTTTATTTATTTATTTTTTTTTCTTAAATGTAGTGCACGTGGTTTAACAATAACAGCTGTTGGATGTACACTAAAAGAGGTAAATAGTATTTGCGTTGTTCCTGTTCCCCCGGTACATCCTTTGATGTGTTTCAGGCGCAGTCACAGACAGACGTAATGCTATCTGCTTGAGTCAGGTTAAGACCTTCCTCTCTGAAAATTGCTACAAATAAACCAGTGGCTTGTAAAAATCGCTGTCTGCCAGTCCTCTCTTGTGTGTAGGCTACTGCCATTTCTAGGCCCAGGAACACCCAGAGATTTGTATTAGGGCTGCACAAAGTAAATTTTTTTTTTTTTTTGATAAGAAAGCAGCCCTGACCTCTTTGATTTACATTCAGGTCACAAGATTTGATTTAATACACAGTGCAAGTCCTGTCACTACAGTCTAAACTTTTGACAGACGCCATGGTATGTTAAGTAGTCCTGAGTGAATATCATAGCGGTCATCTTATCAATCTGTGCACAACAGGGGCCTCAAAGTTTTTCAAATTATGCACAGCAAGCTCCACAAAAAAGGTAAACGATGCCCCGCATGACATCTAATTACCAACTGAGCGCCAAGAAAAGGATAAATGAAAGCTACTGGCATGTGGCGCAATGCATGGGAAGCAAAGTCATGCAAGTGTGTTCAGAAAAAAACATTAAAGGCCCTCAACAATAAATGTAACTTTTGATTATTGAAGTTACATTTAGCAACTCATGAAGATGTAAGCATGCTAATAAAAGGGTAAAATGTCAACTTAAGAAAGACAAAGTTATGGACCCACATCATTTCACAGCTTGCAACTCCATACTTTGTACAACTGGATATAATATCACTACCTGTATTTTGGAAGTAGCAGAGATATATGAATGAGCTTGTTTGGGTTCTGTCTAACAGCCATATAAGAAATAGGTTACTCGGAACAAGCTACATCACACATTCACCAGCAGCATAAACCTCCTGCTTTTGCAAGTTGGGAAGCCATGGCAAACTACTTACTCTCCGGTTCATTTCTTGACGCATTTTGAATGTAAAGGTAGGTATTACGACATACGGATCCCGATTGTTTTATGCTTGTTGGTGTGTCAAGCTTCACTTACACCGAGAAAAGAAACGGGGTAAGTGAGCAAGAAACCCATGGTCATAGCGACAGTGCATAAAGAGAGCACAGCGTAGCCTAGATTATGTTTCAACGTTTTGATCATTGTCTATTGGAGCGATACATGGAGTCTCAAATGGACCTCGCACAAGACAAAGCGTGGGTTCACTTTTCATGAAACATATTTTGTAAACATAGAGAATGCGAAGAGTAGCAAACGGGAACATCAGCAAAACCTTGATTATCCTTTAACGACACACGAACTAATGCATTCCATGAGGTACCGTTCCTTTATTGTTTTATTACGGTCAAAGGACAGTGCCAATGGCACTAACTTTGGAAATTATAACTGACGACAAAAGGTCATTCCGATGCTTGTGTATAAACGAGGTCGTGAGTTACCAAAATCACAAATCACTGATAACCAAATTGTCTATTTAACCTACACCTTGTAGCAACTCCTCAAGCAGCATGCCTGCCGAGTATATTTTCCGTGAAGGAAGCCAAATGCACGGCATTCAGAAAGCAGCACCTGTCTCTGAAGTGATTCACCAAACGCCACTTTCCGTAGCGTACCTTCTAACAAAAAAATAAATTCCTACAGGCGCACCACCGCAGCCACATAAACCACATGCACAACAAATACATATTTTTGGCACTAACCTTGGATGCTGCTTCACAAAAAACAATAAAAGAGAGCTTGGATCGCTGTAGAGAGAAGGTGTCTGCTGAAGATGTACCAGCCGCGCACTGAGAGCATCCCACGTTCACGTTTAAATTCCTCCTCTAACAATCCCGCTCGTTTCCCCCCTCTGCCCGGCTCGAGTGTCTTACCTGAAGGGCATCTCCCACGACTGCAATTAGCTGCCAAGATTTCATTGTGGTCGGGCAGCAAAAAAGCAAGAAAAAAGTGCCTCCTGGTTCTCAGCGGAGGTAAACTGATTGCGCGGAGAGGAGGCAGAGCGAGCGATAGAGACAGCGCGAGTGGTAGCCACTGGACCGTATCCACGTGCTGCCAATGGAAATGACTGCATCTGTCACTCCACGCGCCTGTCCGGTTATTGTGCTATGGTCACCTCTCTGTCCGCCAGACGGGGTACACCTTTGACACCTACCATTGCAGGAGGGCACCCAATTCAGAAGCCAAAAGCAAACATAAAGGCCTAGTTTAAGACAAAAACTTCAGCTACTCAAAACGTTTTAACAACTGACCAACAGCAATAACTCTTAAAGTTGCCTATGGTTCTGTAGTCTGAGTATCTTTCTCAGAACAGAAACAGACAGAGAATGATCCTGGGTGGGATAGTACACTCCTCTGTGTAAGGTTTAACAAAAAAAAACTGCTGTGGCACTGTGCAGCGTGTCTCTTCTTTGCCTAAGCTGTATCATCAATGTAAATGAAAAAAAGAAAAACTGCTGACAGCAGTTAAATAGAACCGGCATGGGCCATATTAGTAAAGGGATACAGGCATTTCACAGCAGATTGCATTCATCTTTGCCTGTGCTGTGCACCTCCAACAGGAAATCTGAGCTCTGAGGTTCTTTTGTCACTGCCTGTCCAATGTGTGGGGCACCTGAGAACCCATTTATTCTTTCCTCTTTACCCCCCTCAGTGTCTTATCATCCATAGCAGTGGACCTCTAATATATTGGAGTAGGAAGTTACAACAGGGCACTGTCATTCCACAGTATCCATCAGAGACAAAAGCCTTAGCGTACTGCCTGGCCTGAACTTGCACCCCCCACCCCCTTCTCCACTCCCACTGCTGACATGACGACATTAGCCGACAGAAAGGTCCCTGGCAACTGTGACACCTGACAACGACATGACAAGAAAATATCTCCTCGTTTTTTTTTTTTTTTTTTTTTTTTGGAGCTCAAGCAGCAGGGGAGCATAGTGCAGATCAGTGTGATAGCAGACTAGCAGCGCAAAAACCCCCAGTGACAGTCTACATAAATTGGGCTAGCGGCAGCCCCCACAGAGCAGCATCAGACTAGGGGACTAAAGGGACTTGTCATCAGTGACCTCTGCGTTACTACCTCCCCGCTGGTCTCAAGTGCCGTGAGACATGATGTTTAATATGTATTCCATCCTGCCCTGACATTCCAATTTCTTAGCACTCTACAGTGTTTATTAGCAAGGTTTATGCATGCGGTTTAAATTAACGTTGTCCTCTTTGCCACACGGCCATCACCCCCCCCCCCCCACACACACACACACACACACACACACACAGACTCCCCCTCTTAATTCAAAACTGCCATCAGAATCCGCAGCTATGACACATGAGTGGCATTTATAACACGCGGGTCCAAGACTCGGACACTCCGCGTCGTCACAGGAGCAGATGTTTCACTATAAATCCAAGTCATTTATAATCACGGATGGTAAGCGCTGTCAAGACACCATTCCTCCCCTGCTTATATCATTTGGTCAAGTCGGATCCAGACCCTCCTGTAAAGTCTCATCTGCACTTCCGAGGTGCGCGTCTCCTTTGGGCCGTAGGGCCCTTTCTCCCACAGTCACAGGCAGCGAGCGGATTATTATTCCCCTTTTGCCTTACATACATCTTGTAACAAATTGGGGCACCTTGTAGGGTCCTGGAGAACAAGCTGACACACTCAGAGGCAGAGCGGAGGTGTGAAGGGAGGCGTGGGAAAGGATAGAGCATAGAGGAGGAGAGACAGAGGGTAAGGACAGTGTCAGAAGGACAGAGAGAGATAGATAGAGAGAGGGAGAGGGAGAGAGAGAAGGAGAGAGAGAGAGAGACAGACAGACAGAGAACACGACAAGGCTCCTCACATGTTCCTGAGATGAGAGATTCTTTCCTAGGCTGGGCACATTTATGGTTATTTATGCTCCCTCCAACACAATATCCATAATGGTCGGCTATTTATACTGTTCTCTCTCCAGGAGCGTCATCACCACCGCCGCCCCCCACCCCGCTATACATTTACACAAATTAAAATTGGCAACGAGTCATTTGTTTCCATGGTGTCATCTCCCCTCCAATCTGAGCCACTAATAGGATTATTCATTTTCAGATTTTTATGAACACATGCTGGTTTGGCGGCAGGGGTGTCAATTCATTGATGAATTCCTATGGCTAGCTCTGGTGACACCTGGTCTGGGGTTAAATTGAATTTCTAGACAAATTGTCTGACACCCTGGCTGACAAATAAAGTCCCTGCGAGAGAACGAAAGGGAGGAAGGATGGAAGGAAGGAAAAGAAAAAGTGTGTGTGTGTGTGTATGTGTTGAGGATTGGAGAAAGGCACGTGATGTGACGTGACATGAAGTGATGCAGTTGGTATTCATGGCATTGGGTGGAAGGCCCATGCTGTGGAAAACAGTGTGTCTGTGTGTGTGCACGAGTGTTTATGTGTGTGTGCGTTTGTCATGTCAAGGACAATTTGCACACAGCGGGTCGATGGAATCTAGGCCATTGGCTAAAAGAGCGGCGAGCGGTCGCCTCAAATTGCCATTATTGAATATGCTATTCTTTATGCTCTCGTGATAAGGACTGTATTAGAGTGAGGGTGAGTACAATCTGGAGGAGAGACTTCCGAGGAGGTGCTGAGATTTTCATTTCATTTCTGTAATTTGTTCCCATTACATGTAACAGCTTTACCTTTGTGACCAGGCCATCTAATCAGTTAAGCAATAATTGTAGCTGTGACACGTTGAATGATGAGACGGGGCTGGCCGCTTGCAAGCAGAGCCCGGGAACGTTCAAGAGGAATTTTTTCTCTCGCCTTCTTGCCTGCTTCTGGCATTTTTGTGCTTGTAATTACACCTCATGGTGTTATGGTTTGCTTTGATTTGTATTTATTTGAGAGATAGGCTCAGCATTTTTTTGTTTTGTTTTATTTTGTTTCGTTTTTTGACGCCTCCCAGAATGCACCACTTACTCCGTGACCACATTTTACTTGGTGGCCGCAGCAACTTCTCTTCATCTAGAACTTGGGTCAGATGTCTTCTCAGTGGTTTGGTGAAGGAGTGAGTCAATAGCTCGACCAGGAATGCAGTGGAGAAACTCAATATATATTCAAATATGAACGGCAATGCAATTTTGAAGTATCCGACCAGGCTATTATCTTACCATAATCTCATCTAGTTTGGGTTATTGCTTCCATTTATTATTGCGCCGTCTTCTCCGATTCAGTTTGCGTCACTTTAGCCTTTGATTTACTTGTAACAACTTTAAAGTGTGTAACAATTGCTTTGGCTGGCAGAGCCCGAATATGTGGGCTTCCTCTTGAATCTCGACTTGACTGAGATTCTAATTGAACTGGGTGGGAGAGGAGAGAAGAGAGGGTGGCAGACAAAAAAAGATGGTGGACGGGTGTGTGTGGGGGGGGGGGGGATATAAAGAATGAGGTTGAAAAAAAGAGAGATAGTGAGAAAGATGACAAGGATAGAAAGAGACGGAGTAAGACATCGTTTTGTGAAAAAGAGAGAGACAGAAACATTTTCATCTCCCTATTCCATAATAGACCGAAGTTAGAACTGAACACTGAACAACCCCTCTCCCTCCCACTCACATACACATATGGTGTAGCGGAGCTCCTGTGAGCATTAAGATTGCCATCACAGCCACAGATGAAGGCTTATCTAATCGAACCAATACTTTATGATTTAAATTAATGAGCTAAGTGGAGGCATGACGGGAACAGCACATTTCCGCTTTTGTTGTCACATCTCTCACAACCCCGTAGAATTTTGTGAAAACACAGATCGGCGGCGCCGACCGAAGCGTACACCTCCGGGAGGGAGGAATGACTAATCAGCACACAACGATGCCTTTCCTCTGCCGGACCCACAAGTGGTTTAGCTTCACACTTAGGATGCCATAAGCTATATAACCACACAAACTGCACGGTGTGTGTGTGTGTGTGTGTGTGGGGTTGGGGGGGTCCAGCTTGGGGCCGAGATTAGTGAGCCAGATCCAGGTCTGGGCACATTAACTTTAAAGGAGAAATCTGGAGTATATCAATCACTGTTCCTGTTGTTTGATGTTGCTGAGAGCTTTCAGTAGGTATGAGAACAAGAGATTTTGGTGCAGCATAGGCCAAATTTGCAAAACGGTAGCTAGCGCTAACTGATTTGGTTGATTGATTGATTGGTTGATCCATTAAACACACACACACACACACTCACACTGTAGGTGTGGAATAGCATCATGCCCATCTGTACTGTCACCATGTTGTGGTTTTAGACACATTGGATTTCTGTCACATTGAGCTCACAGTTCTGTTCTGACTCCAGAAAATATATGCTAAGTGTTTTCTTTTCAAGGAGCAGTATCTGGTGTGTGGAGGTTTTTTTTTTTTTTTGGCTTTTCCCTCCATCCAACACCTATTTACCAGTTTTAGAGGTACATGACTTTTCTGGACTTTTTTCACTTATAAAATAACCCATTGCCATACAGGCCACTGTATTCCTGAAGCATTAATATGGTATTCTTACCAAATGATGTGACCAACTGCCATTGGTCAGCATCTAATGGGCCACACATGGGCCCCTTAGTCCTCATAGAGCAGCTAATTTTGAGATGCGTTGAGAGCACCAAGATTGTCAGGCAGGCATCGTGAGAACAATTGGATTTTTGATAACACAGCATTGTGTGCATCTGATATGCCAAAAATAGCCTCTCCCTTCACACATCCACCCACACACACACACATAAGAATCATCTAATCCCACACTAGTAAAGGCTCAAAACCCCATCAGTGGGACCAATGTGGAGGACGGACAGGGAGACAGCGGAAGAGTTTCCGTCTCTCTCGTGCTTGGCAGCTTACTCCAGGGGCCAGGCTCTTCATAGTGTGGAGGGTGGCTGGGCTCAGCCCTATCATTATCTTCCAGCGAGTTTATTACATTTAATAGAGCCTCCCTCTGTCCCTGCTCAGATAACCCACGTTTAAGAGCCAGGTCGATTCAGCCTCTCTCTCTCTCTCTTTCTCTCCTTTTTTTGGTAAAAAAAAGGTCCAAATGGCTTAGCTGGTGAATTCTTTTTTTTGTCAGAAGCTGTTCCTCTCTGTCCCTCTGCGGAAACAAAGGTTTGACATTGCAGGTTTAGAAAAAAGACTACAATTAGACACCTCTGACCCTTCTAGCAAACCAGACAGAGGGAGTAAGAGATGTGACGAACCTGAGCAGAAGTGAAGTAGACAGCCAAAAGAAGTATGGGAAGACTCTGTTACAGCTTGCACAAGACATGAACAGACAGAAGGACAGACAGACATGCAGGCAGACAGAACGACAGTCAGAGGGACAGACAGACCACGAGTGATGCCTAAGATGCATCCAGCTGCCAAATGCGTGAAGACCCCACTTAATAATTTGGCAAACCATTTTCTCCAAACCATTATAAAGTCTAGCAGTGAGCATATTAAAGCAGTAGGATGCAATAATGCAGTGGTAAATTATGCATAGTCTGTTATACATACTACTGTATGATAAACAACCCTCATGAAATATTTAACCAGCTCCAGCCAGACACTCGCCCTTCCAATTCTTCTTCACAAAGAACTCCACTTCCTGTGGAGGCAAAGGCGACCCCTGCCACAACATTTGTCATGGGTAACATGCTGCGCTCTACGTTCGCCTAAAGAGAAACGAGGGAAGAGATGGAGAGGGCTGAGAAAGGGATGGAGTGAGAAAGACAGGGAGGTAGAGAGACAGAGAGAATCCAAAAGAGAATGGGACAGAGAGGGGGGAAAGAGAGTGAAAGAAAAGCACAGAGCTAAATGTTTTGCTTCAAAATTCATAAAGCGCATTACTGAATGAGATGGAGCGTGAAAGGATTCCATCCACTGAACACACACACACACACACACTCAGGCTACACTGGCTCAGAGCATGCAGAGGCCTGACTGCTGTTTTGTGCCCTCATTTAATTGCATGTTTCCATGGTTACTGGCACACTGGAAAAATACAACAAACACAAAAACAACAACACTATAAGCAATAAAACTATAAATATGAAGGCCTGAATCATAGCACAGACATCAAAAACAAAATAACACAAAGTAAAGAAACCTTGGGGGAAAAAAGTTGTCTGCTTTTGAAATTGAAGACAGGATGTGTTGACAATTAAGAGTCAAAGGATTGTTTTTTTTTCATCTTCTTTCTACAGGAAAACTTGGCTTAGTCACCAAGGAGACTAGTTATATTTTTAGTCACATCGCCTCGGGTGTTTTACAAACATGTTCCTTCTGAAACCAATTTTCTCGTTCAGAAATCCTTGCAGGTCAGTGTCATTCAGCCGGTGGTGAATCACAGCTGCAGTGGCCCCAGCCTCAGCCTCGGCCCCAGCCACAGCGAATTACATTGCACTGGTCAAACCGCCTTGTAAACCTAAAATCTCACCGCGGTGGGCAGGCTTTTCATATTTGAAAAATCTCCACAACCAACCCTCCAACCTCAACTGCACCTCCACACCATTGAGCCTGTCTACATCCCACCACACAACACAACATAGCACAACACAGCATAACACAACACAGCATAACACAGCACAGTGCCTGAGCTCAATGCACTGTTTACTCTCCTTCTGGTGTAGCTATGGCAGTAACGTCCATACACACTGACAACGGAGACGCATTTCCGTGTAATATTTTTTTTTTCTTCTGCCTTTTGCTGCCCCTGGATGCAAGTGTGTGTGTGTGTGTGTGTGTGGAGTGGGGGTTGTTAGAGCAGAGAGGAGGGGAGAAAAGAGGCAGCCTTGGCTCAGCTTTCAAACAACACACTCTGTAGCCTCTACAGGCTGGCTGGCAGGTAGAGATGGCTCCAGCGTGAGATGTCAGAGTCACGTCACGTGACCTGGGGAGGGGGGTGATGTCATTGGCTGAGCCATGGGAAGTGCTGACCATAGAATAAGTAATGAGCAGCAGCGATTCTCTACTGTTAAGACAAGTGGATCCGTGGCTCTGAGCCCTCACTGTTGACCTCCATCTCACTCTCTCTCTCTCCCCTTCCCTTGCTCTCTCTCTGTCTTGTTCATCCTGCTATTTTTTCTTTCTGTCTATTGCTCACCCTCTCCACATCAGTCTTTTGTCTCTGAAGACTTTGCACTGTATGAAGTACACACCTCCAAACATAATGTCAAAGACAATACTCTTGTCACCAACCAGCCATCTGTCTTATATTTATAAACGCCCCTGCAAAGGGACTCACGAAAGCAGACACAAGCCCCCATCTACCCCCACCCCACACACTGGCATTAATAAACAAAACATTATAAGAGGCTTTTTACAGAAAACAGGGACGTAACATTCGGGGCAAGTTTACTTTGCTTACTGCCAATTTAAATCAAGTCTATCCATTTTAAATGCAAATAAGGCCCCCCATCATGAGAGTAAATTCTTCAACGGTAATACCAGTTCAGTGCATGGCATCTCTGAAAAAGATGTGTCAGAATGGCTGATTGTGATCTGCATTCTAAATAAACAGAAAGGTTATGGAAAGATGGAGCAGAATAGAAGATTAGGTGCTGAAGGTACTCTCTCTCTCTCACACACACACACCCCTCTCCTTTCTCACTCACTCCTTCTCTCTTTTTCCCCCTTTCCCCTCCCCCCACAAGTCCCACTTACTCTGAGATATTGACAGCTATCATCTGTTCTCTCTTCTTCAATTTTAACAAGCTTTCTCTGGATGAGGGGGAAAAAAATACACACCACAACCACATGGCACAGCGACACGTAGGATGCAGCAGACAACGTGTCTGCCCTTGAAATCTTTCTCATAAAAACCCTTTAGTTGGAAGCCTGGTGTACAGCCAAAGAAACAAAGGAACAAAAAAAGGAAGAAAGAAAGAAAGAAAAAAAAACGAACAGAAGGCCAAGGTCAAGCCTGGAGTCCCTAACTCAATTATCTGTTGGTGGAGATACAATCAGGGGGAGACAAGCAGTTATTAGAGGTTTCAACGTACAGGAGAGAACAAGTCAATCCATCCAATGACAGTACAATTCCTGGAGCAGGGATCAGCTTGGCTCGTCAGCCACTGTGATGGGCAGTTTACTGAAGCAGGCCACCGAGACAACCAACTGGACATCTCCAACAAGAGTGCATTTTATGGGACTGACCATCTGAAGAACACATTGCTGGATCTTGGGAAATCCAAGTCAGACTGATACCAGACTCGTTTTCAAATGAGACTGAGCATTCAGTCTTGGGACCCTTCATTCATTTTGATTTCCAAGGGGCATAACCAGCTGTGTAAACAAACTTACAAAAATAAATAAATAAAACTTCAATACACTTAAATTGGCACATTAATTCATTTACAAATTCAAATTGACCCACAAAGCTTGTACTCACCCAATCTTTTTGTAAGTAGCCCACAGCAAGACATCTTGTAAATGAATCTTTTAAATAAAAGAAAATACATGCCTGTGTAATTTGTCACATGTGTTAACACTAACACACAATCATTGGTAGGGTTGAGCAACACTAAGTGTACTCCTTTAGGGTGTGCTTCCTAAAACTATAGTTGCTAACTAAGTTTATTGGTTGCAATGCAGTTGTCCATCAACTAAAATGCTAACTGGTTAGCAACTATGGTTTTGGAAAACACACCCGTCTGTCATCCACCCCATGCCAGATAAGTGGTTGTGATTGGTTTGTTGGGGTTTTGGTGTTTTAGAAGTAGACATGAATGGGGGGGATAACCAGGCGGAGCTGCAAGGCAAATTCAGATGTAGATTGATTCACTAGATAGATTGGTTTACCCAGGTTAAGGAGATATGGGCACTTCAGTGGAACTGGTGGAAGACAGTGCAAGATTGCTTAGATCGATATTGAGTTTCTCATGCTGTGTATGTTGACTTTATGTGATGTTGTGTATCTTTTCACAGAAATTCTCTCTTCACTGTTGCCACCCAGCAAAGTATGTGCAGACCTACTGATAAATACTGTGGTGGGTGAATTTCAACTTAATAGTTTATTCCACAGTTTTGTTGCAGAAACGAGATGCAGCTCAATAAAAATTTAATTATATTTGAAGGATAAAAGAGGTGATCCTTTAGTTTCCAAAACATAAGAGATTTCACAATAAGAGATTAAATCTAGGGTGAGACATTTTCATAGGATATTTAAAGTTCAGAATAGAAACACAATATTAAAGAAAAGACAAAAGACTGGCAGTGATCTGAATTGGCACATCTAACATGTCATGTTTCAAAGAGCCTAATATAAAACAATCATAAAGCTATTTAGGGCAACCTGTGTGTGCATACTCCTTTTCTACAGTTTTAGACAGCCTGATGAATTTGTTTGAGCAGTCATTGCGGTTCAAACTGGAGAATGCATTGACCTGGAGACGAGGAAATTGTGGCCAGGCCCCCATAAATTTGCCAGGCCCCCATAAATTTAAAATCATGTCAATGGCCCTCTTGTCACTACCTAGGTAGAGCCCACCACAATAAAAACAACAACAACCACAGCAACAACAACATCTACCACTTTCCTTTCGTCTTTCCCCTCCTCACTGAGTCTCACTTATTTGCTAAGATCAAGGTCACCAGGTTTCTATTTATTCTATATTAGTGGGCCATTGTCAGAGTGTCTTGGCCTTTCTAAAGTCCCGTACTGATGCACAATGACCTGACTAGTCTTCGCGGTGGGAGAGCAAGCGCCAAACCAAATTGCCTTGTTGACACGGCTCGCGCAAATCCTTAAATTGCACCGGACAGATAGGACACTGGTCCTTGGTGGAGACAATTAGCAGCGTGGGGGCATTGCTTCCTTCTCCTGAGGCTCCCAAAAGAACTCACTGTCCTCACCGCTGAGGGATGACTTATCGGGTCTGTGGTGCCTGTGGGCTACTGATAAGGACAATCAAGCCAGATGTGGCACACTGGAACGTACTTCATTCATCTCCAGCGGGGGGCTTTCATCCCTCCTTCCCTCTCCCACTCCATCAGAGCAGCTTTATCTTCACACACACCCACACACCCCTACACACACACACTCTGCTCACCATCCCTCTGGCACTGTCAATATTCTGCAAATATGGCCGCCGTTTGGGTATGTAACAAAAATTATTGGCATCAAAATGCAAACTGAGCTCTGAACCCCCCACCCTCCCTTTTTCTCCTCCGAAAGCAAAGTTAATCAGAGGGGAGTGGGTATTGGTGCAAGGCAAACACACAGCCGTGGGTCTTCATGGAGTAAGATCCTCATTGAATGTGCAAATACAGAAAGATAGTGAATAAGGGTGGTGTGGGGAGGGGTGTGGGGTGACAGACTAGCCTGGAAATGGAGAAAAGCAAATGAGAAGAGCTAGATAGACAAAGCTATGCAACAGAGCAAGGGTCAGTGAACACATGGACAGATGTAGACAGGGGGAGAAAAGAGAGAAACACAGAGAGAGCAAGAGAGAGAAAGAGAGAGAGATTTCTGGAATGGATATTGGCGAGACTCTTTGTGCTGCTGTGTTGGTGTGATGTCACCGATGTCAGAGCTTCTTCTCTCTGGCAGGTGAAGATGACAACGCCAGCATTATGCCCGTTTGCCTGAAGGCAAGTGCACTCTTGCATCTCCCTTCAAATACACACACACTCATACACACACACACACACACAAATACACACACACTCATACACACACACACACACAAACACACAGCGCCCAAACGTAAAGAGGAAAACAAGAGCAATGTCAACACGCATCCTCAAATTTCGTGTAAAGCTTTCCATCAATGTGATGTTTGCTTTGGAGAGCGCTTCTTCCTCAACAATGTGCTTATGGGCAAAAAATAGAGCAGTCACCGCTCTAAGAGAAAGGCACGGTTTCTTTTTTTCCCTGTGATTACTGTCAAATGTGACAATCAGAGCCAGAACAAAGCGACAGGTACAACAGCTAATAAACCAGTAAGCAGAGATCTCCTTGCAGCATGTCAACAACCCCCCAAAGCTAAACAAATAAATAAGAGAGAAAAAAAATCCCTTTAAACAGTGAATACTTCAATCTTCACACGCCTCCTGCTGTGCTCTTAAAATGACCTGACATTAAAAAATAAATCCAGGAACTGATCATGACATTTTAAGCATATTACCAAAGAATGAAAGCCAACCAAAACATGAATATTCCATTTATTCTTCGTCCACCATAAGGGTGCCCCCCTGTCCAGTCATGCAAAGCATGAAATTAATAACATTCAAATCAGCAGGCAAGGACTGAGTGTGAGGCTCTGTGTGTGTGTGTGTGGGAGAATGGGGGGGAGGGGGTTGCCGTGCATGTGCACAGATCCTCTGTTTCAGTCCCTTGAGGCTGTTTATTCTGAAACGATATTTCACAGGGAAAAGCCAACAACAGAGCAGCCTTAATGACCAGACCGCGCCAGGCCTGCGGAATTTGGGCATTCATTTGAAAACGTCCCCGCCAATGTGCAAGCACCTCACTGCTCATGGACCAAATAAAACACACATTCATCTGCACTCCAGAGGGTTTTGTGTGTGTTTGTGTAGCTTAGTTTTTATTATCCTCACTCACAAATATTAGACAGGCACACTGTATGTGCAAACATGCTCGCACACACACACACACACAAAAGCAACATGACATCATTACTACTACCATTGCTACTACCACTACTAATAATGATAATAATTGTAATAAAAAAAATCACAACAACCTTGGTGATATTCTTTTTTGTACATTTAATCATTCAATCTTGCAGACAGGACTTTGCAGACAAAAAAGAAAGGGGGGGAGGAGTAAGAAAGTCTGGTTCTGTACAGGAGGGCTCTTTTGGTTTTGAGGAATGTACTATAAGCAGCAAGAGAATGGGAAGGTGGATGCAGGTGGGTCCAGTTTCACCCCCCTCACCCCCCCAGAACCACCACCACCAGGGCCTCCGTCTGGCTTGCCTCTGGCTCCTCACCATCAGCACCACCACCAGCAGCAGCAGCAATAGAAGCAGGAATGTCTGGGGGTGGGAGCAGGAGCAGGCCTTCTTGAGTGGACCAAACATCAGCGCTGTCCGAGAGAGGTCTGCTGTCTGGTCTGCGGCTCAGATTCTCACTGGGTAGACTGTGCTGCACGCGAACACACACACACACACAGAAAGATACAGAGGCAGAGAGAGAGAGAGAGAGAGAGAGCATGAGGTGATTTTCAACACAAAGAGCTCATGTCACGCCACACGGCTGGTGTGGATGCTAGGGTGAGGATGAGGATGAGGAAGTCCTCGAGCGGCTTGGCTATGCTCTGCTCTGCTGGCAGGGGTGGCGGCTGCATCAGCGGATCAGATCTGTCTCGCTAACAGCAGGAAAGTGCATCCTGTGGGCCTCTTTAGGGGGAAAGGAGCTAAAGAGGGCTTGTGGGCTTTCACTGAGCTCAAGTGTAACCCTGCAGAGTGTGAGGAGGGGGGAGGGGAGTTCAGCTTTTTAGCTCTATCCACTGGATGGCACTGTTAGTTCAATGACAGACACACACACGCACGCATGCACATGCACACATACACACATACACACACAGACACAGACGCACCTCTCCGCCAAGGTGAAAATCCAGCTAGCATCAGAACTTTACAAACCAGAAATAATAACACCAAAAATAATAAGCAGCTTACTTTTGGGTTAATGACTACGTCTCTCTGCATCCAATCTTCTGATTCGTGGCCACATGCATGTCATCCTCAAACCTCCGCACGTCTTCTAGGGTCATGGCTACAAGACAGGACAGGAGTTGATTACACATGACACTCTTCATAATGCTTGTATGGGAATGATGGGGGAGTGGCAGTTGGTAACAGCTGAGGAACTGTGCTAGCAAGTGACCAGAAAGTTATGTGTCTGATACCTTCTTGCAAGACCATGACGGCAATTGGACAAAATCAATAGCTAAACACATGAATTAAATTAAATTAAATATTAGATTGTTAGTTGCCACAAGTAAGCTCAGCTAGTACACAATAAAGCTCAGGTAGTGTATGGTCTGTAATGTGATATATTCAAGGAGTAAATATCGCGAACACCAACCAGTAATACCGGTAATATTCCTACAAATAAAATTTGTTGTCAGCAGCTGTTCAGGCTGAACAGGTGAGGGGTTGCCAGAAATCCTACCACAAACTCCAAAAGGATGCCTGTGCCAACCTGGGTTTAAAAAATGAGCCACATCCATTTGGTAACCTTCTGCACAGAATATGCTATAATGAACCCCTCTGTCTGGAAAATAAGTCATCTTAAGCTTTTCTGTGTCTGACAGTAAACCCAATCCATCTGCTCCCCTTTAAGGCAGAGTGTGTGTGTGTATGTATGTATATGTGTGTGTACGTGCTGAAGAGGGAACAGTGCTCTACTCAGTGCCTCACATCAGGATGGCAAGTGAAACGTCTGATATTTTTTTCTCATCTCTTCCACACACACACACACACACACACACACACACACACACACACACACACACACACACACACACACACACACACAGAATATTCCCAGACACTTTGATCTGAGACTTTCTGTGTGTGTGTGTGTGTGTGTGTGTGTGTGTGTGTGTGTGCGTGCGTGCGTGCATGCGTGCCCAGGAGTGTCAGAATGTGAATCTGTGTATATGCCATCCGAGGGAGAGGAATCTTAATGCCTTGCCAGCATCTCCAACAGAAGATGAAGAGGAAGAAGAGGAAGCAGAGGAAGAAGAGGCAGAAAAGGATGAGGAGGATGAAGCAGAGGAAGAAGTCGTGAGGTTATAGAAGCAGTGGAGGAAAGCAAAAACAAGGGATGGACGGAGGACGGACGGCCTGACGGTGGGGGGTGGGGGAGGGTGGTGTGTGGGGAGGTGATCTGCCACACAGCGTTACCATTTATGAGGTCAGAGCCATTCCCCTGCCCGTGGCCCCGGAGCCAGTCGGAGGCACCCTGACCTACATCTGCACTACATTCTATTCCACTCCACTCTAGCCTACAAGCCAGCAGACCTGAGAGAGAGAGAGAGGGAGGGAGTTTGTGTGTGAGAGAGAGAGAGAACACTTATTCTCCAGGCCAAGCAGTCGCATCGCCTTACACTCATAAATATCTGTTGACAAGCCGAAAACAAGCACAACTTTCCCATGGCTCATGTTTGCTGGCCTCCACGCCCCCTCCACACACTCCCTTTCTCACACACACCCTCTTTCACATACAGACACACAAACACATGCACCACCTTCACTACTACCTCACACACTCAAACGTCACTGGTGCACTGGCCACTGTGCACTCTGCAAAGACATGTGTCTCTCTCTCGCGCACATACTCACACACACACTCTAAACTAACATATTCTGTGCCTTTCTTTATAACCCCCTTTTACACACACACAGACACACACACACACACAAGTTTGTGCAGCCCTTCACACCCCTCTCTAACTCAGTCTCACACACTCACACTCTTTATCAGCCTCTTTCTTATCTTTCCCCAGCACTGATTACAGGGCTGCACACCCTTCTCCAGTTCCATCGCTCACACTCTGGCCGCTCCATCAGGCCCACCATACATCACCTTTCTTCCGACTGAGTCAAGATGCCACTGTATAATCACAGAGCTCCATGCTACACACACACACACACACACACACACAAGCTCCACTAGGCCGACAGCAGGAGACTTCTAGCTTCTTCAATGAAAGCGCACATGGCGGCAGGTGAGAGAGTGTGTGTCGGGCCTGGCTTTCTTTCACAAGCGGATGATCGATGTCAATGGGACGCCGGATAATGACAGAGCCTTGAGGGTTGAAAAAAAAGAGCTCAAGAGAGCCAGAGACAAAGAAGACCCCAGGCGCTCGCACAAGGGCTCGTCAACCTCTCCTGACCCTCAAGATAAACCTCCTTACCTCCAGGTCTCCTGATTCAGATCGGGCCAGATGACACTCTGCTCGCACTGCAAGACGTGACAAGACGGAACACGACATGACCAGACGACACAAAGCTGATTTTACAATGCAGTTTCATCATTTAGTGTGAAAAGGGTGTGTCAACCACCAGCTTTTCAACCGGCTTTTCAAATAATTAATTTCACTTCTTATGAAGACAGATTTTTAACACTGGATCCTTTTTTCAAATAACTACCCAGAGATACAGATATGAATGCATGCATTCCACAACTACTATCTACTCTAGCACAATTATTATGTTGCTTGTTATTGTGGCTTGCTATTCTTATCCCATTACAAACAAGACAAGGCCACGTTAAGAGAATGACATGAAAATCACAGCTGGCCCAGGAGTACGGTATGACTAGGACTATTAACACACTTACTCAATATGTGATTATGGTGCTAGTGAGCGGGCCGACAAAGATGTAATGTCAAGGGCCTTATTTTCATGGCAAAGTGCTCTACAGCCGTGCAGGAATAGCCACCTCTGAAGGGGATTGACTATTTTAGTTTGTGCAGAATGAAATCGTAGGTTGTGGCTCGACACCGATGAGCTCATGTGAAAGTGGAACGTCAGTGGGAAGGTGTGTTAATTATAGAATGCTCTTTAGCCAATCATCGTCCAGGAGTGCTTTGGGCTTGTGCATCAGCTAATGGAAATATGATAAACCAAGCAAGGTGTTCTGTGGGTCAGGCTGGGAGCTCACTGCAAAAAATAAAAAATGTTGCCTTACATTCCCAAATCCATCATTCAATTGGTCTGACACAGGTTGCATTTGTGTGTGTACATGCATATGGGAATGAATGTGTGTGTGTGTGTGTAGCCTGAACACCCTTAAATAGTGGGGATGTCCCAGCAGGGGAGTCAATGCAATGTCAGACAGATCCCATTTTGGAGGGGGTCATGAGGCCTGCTAGCTAGCTAGCGAGAGAGAGAGAGAGAGAACCAAGGGCATCCCCATCAGGCATCAAGTCCCAACTACTAGCCCACTCACCTATGGCCACCACTAACAGAGCGTCATTTACCATCACAACATGAAAGATCACCTTGCAATTATGTTTTATATTGTTAGAGCAAAATATATTTGGAGAGCGAATAATCTCAGTGATTAATTCACTGTCCAAACAGAAGCACAACAAAGTGAAATGATAGTCTGTCCTAATGCGGCCGGTGAAATTACAGGATTAACACCTCACCTCCTCTTTAAGAGATTTGTGTTTACATATCAAATCTATGTCTATTCAATCCACTTAGATTCTTTTAGATTTAACATCTGTCGAATGGCAATGCAGATTTAGCAAAACCACATATAAATCCAAATCCATTGTTATGGTAATGTATTCTATGAAGTCATACACCTTATGAAAAATGTTATACTCTTAGTCCATTTGCTTCTTGTAGATCAATGTTAACTGACTTTCACCAAAAACTACAGTGTAACGACATCTACAATTCGAAGAGACGATTAAGACTGCACATTTCTTGCATTGTACATAACACAGAAGTGTATGCGTCGTACAAAGTTAATGCATAAAAACGATGGGTACTGTCATAAGACAAACACAGACAAATGAGACCATCACGTCAAAAAGTCTTTGTTTCTGGGAAGAAGGAGCCTTCACCCAACAATTAGAACTACCCTCTCTTTCCCAATATACACTTAAAGCCCAAAGACATCACTGAGCTAAAGAAAAAAACAAAAAAACAACAAAAAAAAAACTAACACACTACATAGACCGAAACAAAATGCATTTCATCAACAAGACAACTGCAGAGATATTTCACTAGACATACATCCAAGACATCTTACTAATCATTGTGTAATGCCACGCTACTTTCTTTAATCAATGAGTCACTAGCTTTGGCACTGGTGTGTGCATGTGTGTGTGTGTGTGTGTGTGTGTGTGTGTTTTCACTCTTTGAATCACCATAGAGTGACTCAGGCCCTAAGCAGTGTTGCTTCTGTCAAGAATGGGCAGACGTAGCAGCAGAGGGAGGCTCAGTGAATTACAGAGTCGCACAGTTACGGTCCTTTCCTAACACACAGACACACATGTCCCTGACGATGGGACATCGGTGTCCCTGACTGCTCTGAGCCCCCCCCCCCCCCCCATCTCGAGTAGACATCAGAAAGGGCCCTTCAAATCCACCATCTCAGTGAAGAGGAAAACAGTCTTTACTCAGAATGTCTTCCCTATCCTCTTTTGCCAAGTGGCAGAATTAAACAAGTGTTCTTTTATTGTTTTTTTTTCCTGTCACTATAAACATCACCTACGCTTCCACAGGACAAAATTTAAAAAGAAAAAAAGTTATATTGGACAGAAAAGAAGCTAATAACAACCCCCTCAGTGGTGGCGCAGAAATATGATGACTCACTAAACACTAACAACTAAAAGGCTCCAGCCTGCTTGCAATGTGAGAAATCATGGATTTTGCTCGAATCGGAGGATTTTGCACAAACCATCACAACCCACTTTACTTCTCAACTGGGATTCATTTAGACAGTGGATTAAAATAATTCAGACCTTCTGGTTTAACAGGGAGCTAATGACATGGCTTTAGTACAAGAAACAGTGCGGAAAGCATAGAGGGCACAGTAAATATCATTACAAAGGTCAGCCTGTTCTCCATTTTGCTTTTTAAGTAGCATTTGTCTTCTATAGCACAGGGCTCACTTCGAACTACCCAACAGAGTGTACCGCTTGCTCATTAACAACGTACTACCCAGCACTATGTGTAGGTCTCGGTACAGCAAAGAGTGTTTAAACAGGGGTTACAAAAGACCGCTGGACTTTCCTCAGGGTAACCACACACACATCTAAACTGCTGCACACATCAGCGCTTACAGGTCACAAAACCACGGTGGGAGCATTTGCCAAAAACACTGCAACAGCCAGATGTGGTTTTCACCCTCGTGAACATGTGAAATTGGGGAATGCAGCAATACAATAAAGGGAGAACAAACACACTATTCTAGCAAAATTCATATGTTGGTAATGATGAATGTGTAATACATCTAAAGAAACAATGACAATGATGAACTATTCTACCACCCTAAATGCATTTTAATATCACTATACTCTGGTGCACAGATTTTGATACTGTAGTCATCTTGCTGTCATTTCCCCCCCATGAGAATAGCAGAACTGCATATTTAAGAGGGCTCAAGAATCCACAGTGTGTCCAGAAACTTGCAAATTGCCTCGTTCCAAAAACAGCAAACACATTAAAATTTCAAATTTGATACACAGGCTACTTTGCCGCTTCCCTTCATTTTGATGAATGAGGACAAAATCATCTTTATTCTCCTGCCATATTATTACAATCATAATGCATAGTGTTTTAGCTATGAGCATAATTGTGGCAACTGTGCGGGAAGATCAGAAAAACAGCTCATCTAGCGTCATGATTGTTTTCAGACAGGCCCACTTACACTTACATTACACTTACACACACACATACACACACCTGTGTGGTTTTCAGGGCCCATAAAAGCTGTGATGAGACATTCAGAGGTGTTAGTCATTCAGAAAGGGCTTTACTTACAGAACCACTCATCAACCCAGGCAAAGGCCTGCCGGTGTCCCACCAACAACACGTCCCTAATTACCTGTGAGAGAGAGGGGGGGGGGTGGGGGAGAGGGTGGCAGTGAGAAGAGAGGGACAGAGAGAGAGAGAGAGAGAGAGGGAGGGAGAAATCAAAGGGGGGTGAGGATGAATAAGACAGACACCAAAAAGCCCAACAGAGAGCGAGGAGGAGAGACATAGCATGAGCGTGAGACAGGGAAGGAGGGGGAGAGAGAGAGAAAGAGAGAGGAAGAGAGAGGGAAACAGAGAGCGTGTGAGGGGGAGAGAGAGCATGAGCGTGAGACAGGGAGGGAGGGAGGGAGAGAGAGGGAGAGGGGGAGATAGAGAGAGAGAGGGAAACAGAGAGCGTGTGAGGGGGAGAGACAGAGCATGAGCGTGAGACAGGGAGGGAGGGAGAGAGAGGGAGAGGGGGAGATAGAGAGAGAGAGGGAAACAGAGAGCGTGTGAGGGGGAGAGACAGAGCATGAGCGTGAGACAGGGAGGGAGGGAGAGAGAGGGAGAGGGGGAGAAAGAGAGAGAGAGAGAGTGTGTGAGGGAGAGAGAGAGGAGAGGGAAAGGGGCAGAGACAGGATAAGCAAGGCAGACACCAAAAAGCAAGTACAACAAAGAGTGAGCAAGGGCACAAAAGAGGTGAGAGAAGGGGGGGGGGGGGTGGGGAGAGAGAAAGAGGATGAAGAGTACAAGAGAAAGAGAGAGAGAGAGAGAGAAGAGGTGGGGGCCAGGGGGGGTGAGAGAGTGGGAGAGGAATGATGACCTTGAATTAAAACATATTTTTCTCACTCCTGAGCACAAAAGGACAGGAGATACATGCAATGGCCAGCCTAATATGACTCTTCAAATAGGCAGACACAAGAGGAGAGGTCTGCCAACTGGCATTATCATGGCTATAAAGATGGCATTATGCTGTAACAAAATCGCTTATAACATTAACATGTGTACAAACATTCAGAGTCCACGCCATAGACAAATAGACATAGTCAGTCAGTCATACAGGCACAAGACATGAAAAAAAAAATATTTCCAAAAATTTTGCAGACTAAATTTAATATTACATCTGCATAACATGCAACACAAACGTTTGCTTAATAATATAACTTAGATTACATATTTTTCAATTTTACTCAAATTAGGGGGGAGCAAAAATGAGTACACTCCCAACAAAACTACTGCATCTAGTATTTTGTATGACCTCCATGATTTTTAATGACGCCACCAAGTCTTCTGGGCATGGAATGAACAAGTTGGCAACATTTTGCAACATCAATCTTTTTCCATTCTTCAATAATGACCCGTTTTAGAGACGGATATTGGATGGAGGGTGATGCTCCACTTGTCTCTTCAGAGTTCCCCATAGGTGTTCAATTGGGTTCAGCTCAGGTGACATGCTTGGCCACTTGGCCTTAGATGTGTGTTTAGGATCATTGTCATGTTGGAAAAGTGCACCACAACCAAGTGCACGGAGTGATGGTAGCATTTTCTTTTTCAGTATAGAGCAATACATCTCCGAATTCATGATGCCATCAATGAAATGCAGCTTCCAACACCAGCAGCACTCATGCAACCCCACATAAGGACACTGTCACCACCATGCTTCACTGTAGACACCATGCATTTTTGAAGCCATCAGTTCCAAAAACATTAATTTTGGTCTCATCACTCCACAATACATAGACCCAGTAGCCCTCATCTTTGTCAGCATGGGCCCTGGCAAACTCTAGGCGGGCGTGTTTGTGCCTGGGCTTTAGGAGAGGCTTCTTTCGTGGGCGGCATCTGTGCGTGCCATTCCTCTGCAGTGTACAACGTATTGCGTCACGGGAAACAGTCACCCCCGTTTGGCTTTCTACTTCTTTAGCTAACTGTAGTGAACTTGTGTGCCGATTTTCTTCAACCCTTCTCATCAGAAGATGTTCCTGTCAAGGTGTTAACTTCCGTGGACGACCAGGACATCTCATTGACATGGAGCAGTTCCATTTTTCTTAAATCTTTGTGCCACTTTTGCTACAGTATTCTGACTAATAAGTAAAGCTTGGCTGATCTTTTTGTAGCCTTTACCTCTCTGGTGTGAGGAAATAATTTTCTTGTGTCATTTCTCTTCCATGTGGTGCCATTGCTGACAGCAGGAAATGGGGAGGAGTAACACCCTTTTATAGTCAACTATCTGCTGGACTAATTGAATAATTAGACTCACCTGTGGTTGAATTCTTGGTAAATCAGGCATTTGTAGTCTAAAATCTTGCTTTGCCCTGAGGCTTTTAGTGGGGTGTACTCATTTTTACTCCCCCCTAATTTGAGTAAAACTGAAAAATATGTAATCTAAGTTATATTATTATTCAAATGTTTGTGTTGTATGTTATGCAGATGTGATATTAAACTTAGTCAGCAAAAATTTTTGAGATATTTTTTGTTTTCATGGACATATTGTTTAAACTGTTACTTTTCAAAGGGGGTGTACTCATTTATGCTGAGCACTGTATATACACACACACACACACACACACACACACACACACATATAAATGAACATTTACATTTAGGCATTTAGCAGACGCTTTTATCCAAAGCAGTTTACAAAAGAGGATAACATTCAAGCTCCAACACAATGAAAGAACGAACAAAGAGTGCATATTGCTAACATAGAAACTGCAGCATTTTAAGTTGAAAGTGCAATAGTCCAGAGAAATTGCATTCTCAAAGTTTACGGCAGGAGATATTCTTGGAAGAGCTGGGTCTTCACGAGTTTCTTGAAGGTGGAGGGGGTATCAGTTGATCTGGTAGCACTTGGGAGGTCATTCCACCAGCGCGGAACCAGATATGAGAAGAGTCTGGATTGACCTGCACAAGGTGTTGGCCGTGCTAGAAAACGTTCCTTAGAGGAGCGAAGCGGTCGTCGGGGGACATAGGGCTTCAGGAGAGTATTCAGGTAGATGGGAGCAGAGCCATCATTCACCCTGTAGGCCACCATAAGTGCCTTGAATTTAATGCGAGCAGCCAAGGGTAACCAGTGAAGTTCAATGAACAGAGGTGTGACGTGTGCCCTTTTTGGCTGGTTAGAGACCAGACGTGCAGCTGCATTCTGGATCATCTGTAGCGGTCTCACCGCACAGGCTGGTAGGCCTGATAGGAGGACATTGCAGTAGTCAAGCCGA
Organism: Tenualosa thibaudeaui; assembly: GCA_027481765.1. Lineage (NCBI taxonomy): Eukaryota > Metazoa > Chordata > Actinopteri > Clupeiformes > Clupeidae > Tenualosa > Tenualosa thibaudeaui. Next base: position 11,088,022 of record JAIFZK010000024.1, read on the forward strand.
GAGATAACCAGGGTCTGTACCAGGAGCTGGGTTGCATGTTGGGTTAGGTAGGGCCTGATCTTCCTTATGTTGAATAGGGAAAAACGGCATGACCGAGCCACAGAGGCAACGTGATCTGCAAAGGTCAGTTGGTCATCAATCATGGCACCTAGGTTTCTTGCCACTTTGGTGGGAGAGACAGACAGGGAGTCGATCTTGATACTGATGTCGTGATATATGGCTTGTTTGGCTGAGAGGACCAGCAGTTCATGCAGATATATCAGAGAGACAGTCCGAGATCCGTGTTGACACCGCAGTCATCAGGCGGAAAGGACAGATAGAGCTGGGAATCATCAGTATAGCAGTGGTACGAGAAGCCATGGGAGTGGATGATTGAGCCCAGCGAGGTGATGTACAGGGCGAAGAGAAGGGGCCCCAGCACAGATCCTTGAGGTACTCCTGTGGTGAGTTGGTGAAGTGCCGATGTCTGTCCTAGCCATGAGACATTGAACGACCGTCCAGTAAGATAGGACTTGAATCAGGAGTGCGCTGCGCCATCAATACCCATGTTGGTCAGCTTGTCCAGTAGGATGCGGTGGTTGACCATGTCAAATGCTGCTGGTAGGTCCAGCAGGATGAGCACTGAGGATTGACCTGCCGCTCTGGCCTCTTTCAGTGCTTCCATCACAGACAGAAGCGCTGTTTCATTGGAGTGGCCACTTCTGAAACCAGATTGGTTGGAGTCGAGGAGGTTGTTCCGAGTGAGAAATCCTGTGACCTGTTTAAAGACAGCTTGTTTAATGGCTTTGGAAAGGAAGGGTAGAAGAGAAACAGGCCGGTAGTTCTCCACTTGAGTGGGAGCAAGGGATGTTTTTTTGAGCAGCGGTGTTACCTGGGCTTGTTTGAAGGCGGTGGGAAATGTACCCCTAGTTAGTGAAGCATTGACCACATGTGTGGTTGCTGTCACAATGGTGGGGGTTATGGCCTGAAGAAGGGTTGTTGGGATAGGGTCTAGAAGACAAGAGGTAGGCCGGCTGTCTGTGAGAAGACACCTCTGCTTCGGAGAGAGGAGTGAAAGAAGAAAAGAAAATTTCCTCTCAGCAGCTCTTAGGTTAGTGCACATTGACCGAAGTGAGTCATTAAGCCACGCATGAGACTGAGTGGGTTGTGCGGGTCTGATGGACAGAGGACACACGATCCAAGCAGGAGCTCAGCGTAGAACAGAGTGACTCTGTGGCATCATCAACCTCAAAAGAGGAGAAACTTCTAGACGGTGGTAGAGCAGACGCCACCAAGGAGGAAAAGTGAGTAGGAGATAGATTCCGGAGATGGACAGAGACAGTGGGAGTAGGAGCACATGGTTGCTGACAGAGGGAAACCTTGAACTGAATAAAGTAATGGTCAGATAGATGTAGAGGAGTAACTGTCTGCAATGTAGCGGCGCACTTCCTGGCAAAATAAAACACACACACACACACATCAGTGCACACAAACAGAGCCACAGACAACAAAACCCCCTACTCTCTCGCAAAAATACACAAACAGTCATAAATAAACGGTGCCATTCGGCAAGTGGAGGCACGAAAGACAGCCGGCTCCCGGGAGATAATTAACAGAACAGAACAGAGCCCTTGAGTGTGGGGGGAAGGTGGGATCGGGAGAGTGGGTCTGGGGGAGATTAAGAAGCGGGCTTTTTATGACCCGACCAGAGCGCCGCTTACGAGGGAATATGGTGAAAACCTGCTGCATTTTTATATCACTGCTGCAATAAGCAGCCTGATTTAAGAATGTGTGTCTGCGTTCCACTCAAGGCCCTATATTCAAGCCCCCCCACCACCACACACACACACACACACACACACACACACTCCTCGCAGTCCTCCAATTGAGGTGGATGTGTGGCACGCTGGTGGGTGTTGATAGACTGATATTTGGGTCAAGTCTTGAGACTAGGCTTAGTGTAGTCGTGATTCTAGTAGCTAGTAGCATGGCAATAAGAAAGGTCATGGATTCAAATCCCACAGCTGTGGCCTGTGAACGGATAGAATACGGGTCAGGATTTAAAGCCAGTAGTATAGAGTTGTAACACTGCAACACTACCTGTAGCTCAGCTGGTAGACACAGGGACACAGACATGAGTCAATGACTCAATCTTTAGTGACTTAAACATAAATCTACCCTATCTAAATCTATTACTACTTTAAATTTCAGATTAATTCATCAACTTTGACAGTGTTGCATCAACAAGTATTAAATCTATCATATATTTGATCTATTACTTACTCAAATTTATTAAAACAAATTTTAAAATATAAATGCGGTGTTTTAAAAGAGAGGTAGCTACTTGGGATAACACTAGCAGATGAGCCTCTTAAATAATTTTCACAGCAAACCTAGTTAACATTTACAGTCTCTGCCATTTTCAAGACCATCTAGTAGGTGAGAATGGATATCCCCTGCCCATCACGACGGCTTTTTTTGAGCCATCAAACAGCAAGCAAGAAACAGAAAATGAACAGTTTCCTTGCTTGCAGGATGGGCTGAAAGTCTGCAAAGCCAGAGACCCAACTGCGATAGTCACTGTTGCGCTGTCACTTTACTGTAGAGACGTGGTGGACATCAGCTGCCAGAAAGTGAAGAGTTGAGTGGGTTCCCATGAGGACACGGAGAGGTCAAGCTGCAGGACAGGAGGACTCTGCATACTGCTGCCATGGCTTAGAGAAACGGTTTTTTTTTGGAGAACCTTAACTGAGAACCATGCTGCTACAGAATGTTTGTGATGTACAACAGAAACTGAGGTCAAATACTTTGCAGTTTTTTTTCAATCCAGTAAAGATCACTGTGATTTAATGTTTAAAGTAGAATCAAGCTGCAGATCACGGCTTCAATTATCGAATCTATAGCTGTGATGTAGCCTACTATGTTGACCTAAATAGCAAGGCCTTCCAGCATTTTCTTGTCTCTGACTTTTCAAATGGTGTTGTTTATTAATAAGGCTTGATCATTATCAATGCTCAGTGTTGCCCTCATGAGTTTTCTTCTCTTTTCTTTGCCTTGGCTGATTCCACAAAACCAATTACTGGCCAACTGCGCAAAAAAGACATTTAATGTTTGATCACTCTTACCATCATCAGTCAAACTGAATTTAAAAACATTTAATTACTTATCACCATATAAAAACACATGCGGTATAAACAGATTAACTCAATTTCAAAATAGTTTATTCCTAACAGTCATCTAATGTATACTATGCACAGGGGTGCACTTACCAAAACCACAGTTGCTAACCAGTTAGCAACTTAGTTGGCTGGAAATGGGAAAATGCACTGCAACCAACAAATTTGCTAACTTGGTTAGCAACTATGATTTTGCAAAATGCACCCCTGAAAGAAGAAAAAAACTGGCATTGTTTTAAACATGTCAATAAGCATTTTTTGTGTGTAATTGCAGTACTTCCTTTTGCATAAGGAAGAACATCTCTATTTCACATCTCTATTGCATTTAAATTAATCCAAGAGGCTTTTCAAGCCAGTCTTCATACTCACAGTCCTACTGAAACTTGAATTAGACCCATGTCTTATCTTGTCCTGTAATTGCCATCTATTTCTTTGGTCTTTAATGAGGTATGCATACTGCCTAGTAGCAACACCATGATATAATACTTATGCTTTCATTACTTGGAAAATTAACTGTATTAGAAAATGGTTTAAAAAAAGTTAAAAAAAAAAACTGTATTTAACATTTCTCCTGCCACAAAAGTTACTTTTACCATGATCTGTTTCGTGTCTGTCCTCTTTCTTAGAACCAACCAAAGACTAGACTGTCAACGACATTTCCATAGGTAAAAAACATCTATGCACATGAAGCATACTTTAATCTTTGAGCACTGACTAAACAACTGGTTGTTTAACTTTTTCAAATGCCACTTACGCCACCATTGCCCCCCGTTTAACACTGGCTGCCATTAGTCTACATTGCACCAAGTCGTTCTCATACCTATACCACTCAGCAACGTGAAACTACAGGACTTTGGGTTGATTCACTCAGGACAATCCCTTTAAGAACCAAAACTACAGGACTTTGGGTTGATTCACTCAGGACAATCCCTTTAAGAACCAAAACTACAGGACTTTGGGTTGATTCACTCAGGACAATCCCTTTAAGAACCGAAACTACAGGACTTTGGGTTGATTCACACAGGACAATCCCTTTAAGAACAGAAACTACAGGGCTTTGGGTTGATTCACTCAGGACAATCCCTTCAAGAACAAATTTCAGACAAATCTAAAGAACATGTTAGTGAATGAGGCCCATTTTTCATGTGCATTTGTACCAGCCAGTACATCCCAGTATCTATTAGAAAATGTAAATAAATAAACATAAACTATGCTAAGAACTTAGGAATGGGCATACCTTATGGATAAAATGTTCTACACGGGTTTGCAGGCCCCACACCTCAAACTGGACTCTGACCAGCTTGTAGGAGCACATGACAGGGGAGCAGGTCTGCTTCCAGTTCTCCTGCAGAGGCCCTCGGCCAGTCTTCATAGAAGAGAAGCACCTCAAATCCTTCACAGAAGCACCAAAGAAGAAGGAGGAGGGGGAGAAGAAGAAGGAGAAGAAGAAGAAATGTGAATAGAGGTTAACAATCATTGGGACTGAAATATCTCCAGAGCTTGGAGGACTGTGGTATTCAAGGTATCAAAAAAATCTAAATCATTCTCAAAGACCGTTAAAAGTCAGACTGCATAAACCACACTGAATATTTTATGAGAAAAGGGACAGATGGAGAGGAACAAGGCGATGTCGCTGCGAGTCATAGCATGTTAATGTGGTTGAAGCACTGAGAAAAGGTTCTCTCTCAATGTTAGTTTCTAGCTCGACCTCGTGCAATGGAATTCAAGCTGGATCCAGTGACAGATGTGATTGCCGTTCGCATATGGCTGAGTCTGTTACACGTTTCATGTGCTCAAGTATGCCAATTGTAATTCTGCCTCTCGCACTCTTCCCTTACAGGCTGTGAGCCTCAAATCCTCCGCAGACACCTGAACACATCATGCGAGACAGCACAAGCTGATCCACTCCAGAGATTTACAGCCATCTCTTTAACAACACCAGCCCCACATCCTCCTCCACCATCACCACCACTGAGCTTACCTTACTGGTCTCAGAAGGGACCTAGTAGAAAGGAGGACAGGGGGGAGAAGGGTGTGTGTGTGTGTGTGTGTGTGTGTGTGTAGGGTGATGGGGAATGGGAGATACATGAAGCCAAGTCCCAGCTAAGTCACTTCACCCAGGGAGAAAAGCAACACATGTTGGACTCTTTCCACTCTAATTAAAGCAGTGAGGGTCCCTTCAGACCCTTCAATATCCACATCGTTTTTTTTTTGTTTTTGTTTTTGTATGATGATACAGGTTGGGGTGTTTGTGTGTAAGCAAAGAGAGAGGGAGAGAGAGGGAGAGGGAGAGAGGTATTCATTAGTAATACCTCTGAGAGGTTGTAGTGCCTCTCTGGGAAGTCATCGTAGGCTATATCCAAGGAATCCACCTCCATTGCACAGCTGTCTGTTTCCAGGCCAAAAATCTAGGCAGGGAAAAGGATGAAAGTGTTGGCATAAAATGTGAGATATACAAGGGGCCTCGGCACCACAGCGATAAATTCATGCCTCATCTGAGGGCTCTGTATTTCTTAAGATCAGACGAGGAAGTAGAACATAAATATTCATGGACCAGGTGTGACTACAGCGGCACCACGAGCATTTCGGATAAACACTGATGCTTCCGCAGATACATTCAAATGAGCTCAAATAAGAAAGCTCCTATCTGGCCCCTGCTTCTGGGTTATCGCATCAGAACAACTTCCCAACCCGCTACACTTACATTGTCACTGGTTCCACGGTTGTTCTCATATTTTGTCTCGATGTGGATGGAGAACTTTGGCAAAAAGGAACACTGGTGAATCAAAACACAGTTAGTTAATGGTTAGTTGATGGGTAACTTAGCAAATTAGCTTCTCTCAGGATATCAATACAGATGCCAATCTCATTCTTGGCTAGCATGACTCTGGCAGATCATATTGGTCTTCACAAACTATAATCCAATACCTGCAACTAATCTTTAATGAGGTCTGTGCACATAATGAACTGACAAGGTCACAATTCTATTGCAAAAAAGACACTCAGAACATATATGTTAAAACAGGACCTGATCGATGCTAGACCCAACAACTACCTGTGTTGTTACTGTCAGATAAGTTTTGGAAAACTGAATCTATAACCCTGCTGTCCTTCACCATATCTGTGTCCTATTCAGGACATTCATAACAAGTCAGAACTCCATTATATTTTTCATCAGAATTTGACACCAGTATTAAACTTCTCATGCACAACAACTTACACACAAACACAAATTTGCCTTGTTGTGTGTGTTACTATGCCTGTAATGGCGACTATATTACTGGGACTGCGGAACTGGGCAGATTTCAATCTTTGATTCCTGTAGATATAAACAATATTTTGCAAGGTGCTTCCAGCAAACTGCTGAGTTTTTCAATATTCCAGATGCCCACTTAGATGTGTGCAATTCTTCTAAGTGGACTCTGGTGGAATATTAAAATGATGCAGTAAACATAGCAAGCCTCCTCCAGATTTCTGCACACAAAATGCATACATTCACTCTCTCTCACTTTCCCTCACTCACATAGATAGAGAGACAAGGGGAGAGAGAGAGAAAGAGAGAGAGAGAGAGATAGAGGGATGGATAGGGATAGAGGGGGGGAGGTAGAGAGAGAGAGAGACAGTCCCATTTGGCTAAATGCTTTCACAGTAATGGTTCCCTCTTTCTCGGAAGAACGCCTATGTAATGTTGTTACCGTTCACAGCTGGTGATGGGGGTGAACTGTAATTGCTTGTCATGACGTGGTGCTTCATGGACTGCATAAACATTTATAAGATCTCCGCGACGCCCACCCCCACTGATTTATGGCCCTGGCTTGGCAATCATGCTAAACATTTTGGCTGCCACTTAGCCACCGTCACAATCTACCAGGGAAGACGTGGAGTTGGCTTTCGTGTGCAGCGGAAACATCCAACACGTGGTATGGATGCAGTGTCGTATGACAAATACACGGTACACACAGAAAACAAGACAACAAGTGCCTAGTGCTCCAATCACAGACACCAACTTACTGTGTATTCTGAATCCAGTTGTCAAACATCAAGGACAAAAATGGGTTGGGGGTGTTCATGAAAGAAACACAAGAGCATATCGTGTTAGCATTTAACATTTGACAAACCTTCATCCAAGGCAAATTTACAGCTATGCGAATCAAAGCCAGACATTTCCCAAGCTTAAACAGTAGGAAACTGAGCACATGGCCCTTCTAATGCTGACCCTGTCCCCAGCATCATGTGACCACATTTACAGCTCATTGTCAGTCCTTCTCCTTTTCATTATAAATGTCATTACACCATTGAATTACTTTTAGTATCAATCATTTCACACAATGAACTGGATAATAAACCGTATTGTGTAAAAAATCCCAAAATATAACATGGTTCCGGCAAAGCACACATTTTAGAATTGCACTCCGTTCAGAGTGAGTGGCAGAAATGTCACAGTGTTGAGCTTCTGAAAAAAAAAAAAAACAGGCAAGAGGTTCCCACGGTGAGGGGCTGTTAGGCTTACCGGTTATAGTGTAGGGATAATAATTCCAGGCTCTTTCCGTGATGTAAAAAATACGTGGGACGAACGCACGGGCCCAGCTTGGAAGCTTGCTGCAAAATGTCATCACACACCATGATTGAGACAGAAATAACAAAAGCAGCCAATAGAAGCAACAGCAGCAGAGGCAGTGTTGGTATAAATTTACATGGTACAAGACACCACTGGCCGGTGGGGTAGGATATGAATGGACTTACATCTCAAGTGTATTTCTGGCTCAGGGATACCATACAGTACATACCATTACAGATGGAGATAGGTGCAGAGAGAGAGAATGTATATTTAAGTCATAACTAATCAACCCTATGAAGTCAGTTCAGGGTCAGCACCAGACCAGACCAGTATTTTGTGTGAGGGTCCTAATAAGCTTCAGTTTTTTTCCAACTTTTTCCCAGTTTATTAGAAGCCTATTAACCAGAAAAATGCAGTATAACTTTGAAAAGCTTGAGCTGAAAACAACTATACCTAGACTAATATATATGCTTTCAACTACACTAGACACAAAGTCAAAATCACTGGCTGCTTAGCCAATGCAAATGAATGTGTTTAACAGAGAGTTATCCAGAGGTAACTTTTGACTCCTTCAATCAAAATGAAGTATTCTGTAAAGCAGTGTGATAAGACTAATTAAAGGCTATAAAGAAGCAAAGAAAAACACAGCTAGGAGAGGAGAGATGGTAAAAAAAGAAAATAATAATAATAATAGTTTCACCCCAATATAGACTGTTTCAAAAGAGCTTGAATACTAACGTCATAGGTGTTCCCAAAGGGATTTTGTTTTTATACTCCATCACTGTGATCTTCACATAGTGGTAGCAGTTTGGGAATGAAATAGAACATTTGAGCATTGATTTTGCTTTTATTGAAACAGTCGATAACATCACATCAGTATTCATTGTTGTACAAACTCCTACAATCAGACTAATGTTTAGATGTCAGGGTCTTCTCCATAACATGTTTGGGGAAAAAAAAACACAATTACATTCCCTGAGACACCACCAGTCTAGACTAGTCCCTTCACAAAAATTACATTCCCTGAGACACCACCAGTCTAGACTAGTCCCTTCACAAAAATTACATTCCCTGAGACCCCACACCACTGCTTCACCAGCCATTACCACCACTTTAGTTGAAGATAACAGCAGCATCGCCAGCAACACATGCCTGTTTCCCCTGACAAGCTCCTATAGGTAGAAACGGTGCCAGCGATCGATGTGCTATTCCTCCAATTAACTACACCGAAAACCAGTGAGAAGACACTATGCGTCATTGGTTAGCCCTCGTTTGTCCGAATATCTACCCCTTTTGTCCTCTTTCCTTTCTGCATTGTAACAAATTCTGTCCTTTAAGATCATGCACATTCTCAGTGAAAAAAAAAAGAATGCAACTAAATGAAATGCTGACCGCAAACAAACGTGTCATCATAACCTGGATTAAGGAAGATTGGGAGAGAATAAGTGCAAATCAGTGATAGAGGGAAAGACACAGTCCAGAGAAAGAGACACTAGCTGGGTTTCCATCCGACTAGTTGATGTGCATTTAAGTTATGCGAATAAGAAATCCTCAATTGGAAACATCTGCAAATTCGCATCAGTCCCTTAATGTGAATATAAATTTAATTTATTCAAGGGGGGTCAATTAACTCTTGATGTGGATAAGGTATAATGCTATTAAAGTCGATAGAAACAGTTTAATTTGTGGATATTTGCATTTGCTTCATTTCTGTCCAGACGCTGATTCCACAGCTGGTCGGAACATGTCACTTGATTAACCTATAATGTTAATTTTTCAATTCGCATTACACAGCTGATGAAAACCCATGTAGACACGTATATTATTGAGCCAAATTTTTGTTAATGCAAATATGAAATGCAAACAAGTTGAATGGAAGCCTTTCCTAATTTGAGTGTACAGAGGTGTCAGTGATAGAGAGATAAGGAGAGAGAAAGAAAAAGAAAAAAAGACAAGAGGGAGAGAAGAAAGAAAGACCAGCAGTAATGATTGTAGAAAGAGACAACTACTCACACGACACATAGATTATTAATTATTAAATTATTTGAAAAAAAAAATAGCTCATATAAAATAGCAAAAATCACAAAGTGAACAAATCAGCCTGCACTAAAAAGCTGTAACATACTGATCTCAAAGACTTTGCTGCTGTCAAAACCAACAAACTCAACCGTCATTGCTCCACACTTCACCTTCCTCACTGAGAATAGCAAAGCAGTTGAAAAGATCTAGCTATCGGCAGAACGTCATTAAAGGCTGCATATTTGTAGAAAATCAGGTTAAAAATAGAGTGCTTTGAGGTTTGGTATGAGTGCTTCCACAGCCCATGACCATAACTAAAACAAAATGGTTAGGATGGTTGCTTAGAAACTAGCCCCTTATAAGAAAAAAAAATCAGTGATAGTTGTCACCATGAAGGGTCTTTCCTACACATTTACAGAGTTAGGGCCAATGAAAATGACATAACAGTTGACATCTGTTAACTTAAAACATTGATGGCCAGACAGAAACCAACGATTTTCACTCTAATGAAAACGAAACCAATTACTGCACCGTCACTTACTTCAAAGATAATGGCAGTCTTTGCTTTACTTGTCTACCACCAGTTGTTATAATCCAAGAGAGTAGGCTAATTACTCGAATAGCTGAAGGAAATGGCTTAGAGCCAAGTGAAATCTGTCAGGACTTCCAGTTCACAGACCACAATCTTATGATAAAACATGAGACAGTTGGTGAAACTAAATTATGTGTCAACTGAACACATCTCATACCCACAAAAAAATGTCTCTTCAAAACTCTAACTAAAAGGGACCATGACTATTTTGACAGGCATTTGGTAGGATAATAAAGGAAGGTCAATTAACCTGATCTGACATTACAAATTGCTGTTAGAAGCAACTGCAACAGGCCCTCTTGCAAATGAAAACTGACATGCAGACCTGTCATATCCGCAACACTGATGAAACAATAAAACTCACCTGGAGAGGTGAACTCGCTTCTCCGTGTGTTGTCCCTGTCCATGGGCTGGGTCGTAATGGGGTTCATTACGGAGAACTTCAATCCCCTCCTCTGAGTCACTTTCCTGGTGGCTGTGTTTGCTGATTGTGTACAATTGCCCTATCCTGTACTGTAACAAGACACATCACAAAATTGAGACTAATGTACTCCGAGTTCATTTGCAGTGGTAAACTGACAATGTTTCCGTAAGTCTGTGTCATTGATGAAATGTCACTGTCAGAAATATCTTCGTACACAGCAGCACTTAAAGGTAGTTTTGGCTTACAACAATAGCCTATGGGTAGGTTCCAAGGCCCTCTTCCCGTCGTTGTCTAGTGTTCTGGAAGGAAGTAGGCCTATGTGGAAGAAGATGCCTGGAATCTTACCTCTTCCACCGTCAGAGGCATGCATATGCGATATTCTTTCACAAGCATTACGTCCGCCCAACGTCAAATCCTTCTCCAAGTTCTTAAGAAAAGACACTACGTGTCAGTGTAGAGGGTATAGGCCTATATTATCGTGGAAAATATCAATCTCGGTGGTCGTGGATCCAAATCTGCGGGAGAAAAAAGTAACCAATGTTACAAATGTTTCAGAATGTATCAAACTGCCGCTCGATGATGTTTAAGACTACAAGAGCTGTCGGCCAACATAGGTAACTAAATATTAGCCTATCATAAAGTTTGTTTGATCTTGTTAACGCAGCAGTCTGGCAAAAGTACATACACACTTTCATCAAACATAAAGCGATAACAAAAAACTAAGGACAACATTGCGATAGTCACCACTCACACTAATCAATAATGTGTAGCCGACAACAACTTCAAGACATTGCCTCTATGCGTATCAAGCCCACTTCTCTATTAGCCTATTTCTCTTAAACTTACTTTTGACAAAACAACCATATATTACAACATTTGGGAAAAACGTCGCTCCTTCGTTTTTTTTATCAAAGCAGGTCAGACTTAGGAAACTTCACAAACACTCTGGCAGTTAGCGATGAGGAAATTGTCGAAAGTGTTACCGCTTCGTTTTCAAAGTAACCCACGTCTTCTTTGAGCTCGTTGTCCGAAAACACCTACCTTCCTCTGTGGTAAAAGTCTGACCTTCAAGTTGGTGAGCTTATTAGCCGTCACCGATAGAATCGCAGTGTGTAATAACGTGCTGATTGATAAGACAAATCCTCAACTTGCGTCCTGGACATCGACTTTTAAAAAGAAATCTTAGTTGGGCCAGAGCCAGTCGGTCTACAGACTGACCTCTAGAGGCAACTCTTCAATGAGTTTAATGAAGATAATGGTTCAGCAACCCTTTCAGACGAGTTTCTCTCAGTTAGAAGCTTTTGTAGGCCTACCTTCCTGACAAATTGAAAATGAAAATAAAATTCTTCCTGTTTAACTTCACATAATCTAGTCCCTTCACAAAAGCCAATAGCAAGAAATAGTAGTGTAAATGTTTTAACAGTTCATGCATCCAACTTTCTGCTGTTTCTATTTACCAAATAGATTCCTCATGTCTATGCTTTGGCTATAGGCTTATACATTATGTGAGTAGACTTATCTCAAATAACACCTAAGAAGCCTGTTAGTTTATGTGAGTATTATGCAGAATTGTGGTTATACACCAATGTTTTCAGTTGAATCTTGGTATTCACTTTTGAAGGGTAATGTGTAAACCATTAACTCCAGTGATGAAAATAGCGTATTAGATTCTTCTTTAACAAGTACGATGGAACATCTTTTTACTTACTGCAGTCTATAGTACATAGGTAGCAAACAGATAAGCCATCTAGTGCAGGGGTGGTCAAACATTTCTGTTTCCTGAAAAATCTAAACTGCCAAGGGCAATGCATAATTAAGAGCTTTGTTTATAACCATATTTAAGTAAAATGCTACACTGTAAGATATTATTGAAAAGCATCACACTAGTATGGAAACTATTATGTGCAATGGATATATAATAATAGATTAATATAACAATGAGTCACATTACATCTTATTTTTTGACTTCATGGCGGGCCACATGAAAGAGAGCAAAGGGCCGCAATTGGCCCCCGTGCCTTAGTTTGGCCACCCCTGATCTAGTGGTATGCATACAATAACTGCTGTACAGTTTTAGCAGTCCACCAAATAGTAATAAGTAAGTGCAGTAAGTAATTATAGTGATATACTGCACAGTATATGATCTGGACAAATCCTCATAAAGTATTATTCAACAGCCTATTAGTAGGCTATATTTGTGTGCATGATGGAATTAAGTGAACTGTTACATGGACCTTTAACACTGATGATTCTTGCTTCATCCTGGACCATGGACCATCCCAGAGACATGAAGGTCTATGCAACACACAGAATCTCCTTTCAGTCTTTGAATCCATCTAAGGATTCAAAGGAGTTCTGGAGGTGGAGGGTTTCATAATCGCCAGCCACATTGTCTGAAGATGCTACTGCCATAGATGCAGCAGAATGAGACTGGATTAGGCATTCCAGAGGAACCATACTAGATAGCAAAGGGATGACCTCTATTGTGATTTGAAAGGATACACTGATATATCAGTCCAACATTGTGGTATCTGCTATTTTGAAGAAGCAGCAGTATCAGTAATATGATCCGGATAGTAGTGACCAATGTGTAATACTTTTGTTGCATCATTTCTGCAATCCCTAAATGTTGTTATTGGTGAATTGGTACATTCAGAAACGCTATGTGCTATGATAGGGCTAACATACTAGGGCTAAATTTTAATTTGATGAATAATTAACAACAAAAGTGAAAAAATAAAAGTGTAATGAACAAATAAAAAATAAAGAATCAGCGTCACTTATTGACTAAATCGCATGTGTGATACGCAGTGGGTTTTTTTGGCAGTCCAGTGACCAAGGACTATTAACAAATTAGCAAAGTATATGCTGCCTAATCTCCCTCAATCAGTTTCTCAAATGCAGTAATGAGTAACTTTGTGAAGCTGTATTAGGACAAACAGAAGCGTAGCCATCTGCACTGTCAGTAAAAAAATTGAAAGCATCAGAAAATCTAAAATGTATACCATCACACTGACAACATACTGACTAAGCATTTTGAAAATCTTGCTCCGGCACAAGGACTTTAAAATTTCTTTTAACAAATTTAATTAACAAATAAAAGTTGAACTACTAGATGATTTGATATTTTATTGAAAAATAACAAAAGCTGAACTAGATGATTAAATTGAAAGACATATGATATTTCTATAGTTTAGTTGAAAATGTTTTGACTTATAGATGTTGAGCCATAATTTTGAGCCTTAAGTTATTTTAAACATGTATGCAAATGTGTGTGGGAAGTTAAATCTAATGTATTAATGTATTATGCAAATGAATCCAGGCAATAGGATATTATTGTGTGAGGTGAAGGTGAAAAAGTATACATACAAAAAATACACTATAATTTTAACAACATTACACATTTAACACTGGATGACAAATTGGTTGTCTCTCAGATGTGAATCAATTCAAACAGAATGTAATTTCAGGACTTGCTTTTGCGCAGAAATGAATGAGAGAGAGAATGAATAGCCATTTTCTTTTCTTTTCTGCAGGAGTCTGTTAGAATGTGTCACAGTGTGCTGTGGCCAGATCTAAGACGCAGATTGCATTCCCGCTGACATGACATGCCATTTAATTAAATTGTGTGAGTTGGTGTCACTTTGGCTGGACACATGATTGCCTCCCTTCCTTTCTGCTATTCTCCTTAACATGGCCAAAGCACATGTCTTAACAAAAGAAACATTTTTGTCTGGTCGGAAATATTTTGCCCATTGTATTGGTGGATGTTGGAGCCATTCACCCATACACTGCCACTGTAACAGCAGGTCTTACAAAGCATAGGAGATATATGGAACAATATTTCCCATGGGACAGGATTAAAAAGAAAAAAAAAACACATTGTGAACTGCTTTGGCCACAATTCTGCAACATGAGAGTCTGTCGTCTGTCAGCCATGCTATAGAAGTCTAACCAACATACTGTGGTGCTTTACAATGTTGTATTTCATTATAATTTCTTAACTTTCTCGTTTATTGAGGGGCACCACTAATGTGCACACATAATTGTTTTATGACAATCTTTATGTCATTTAGCATAATAAATTGCATTTATAGGATGATTTTGATACAATCAGATGTATAATGCATCAAAAGCCAAAGCATGAATATCAATAAAGTGCTTTAACACACCATTCAAGTCTCCTGGCATTGCTCACACACTGCGCCTGCCTCCACAGTGAAGCTTGAAGGACGCACCTCCACTTGCCCTCCTCCACACCCCCAAATCCCCCACACTCGTGCTATGCTCCACACTCAAGCCTAGCCGGTCTGCTCATCCATCAACCTGTCTCAATCTGTGCAGTGGACCCAGTGAGAGTGGAATACCCTACTGCTCCTTCTCTCTCTCTCTCTCTCTCTCTCTCTCACTGAAAATATGGAGTTGAGAGTGTGGAAAAGAAGGATGCAAAAATGCCGCGCCTTTGTTTTTGGTTCAGTAAGTTCAGTAATGCCTTTGCATAAATTACTCCAGGCCCAGTGGAGAGATTTAGCTTGTGATCCTATAGGTGTGAGGGGTGGGGGCCATTATCAGGCCCTTTGAATCTGTTCATGGCACACGGGCAAATTGTCAAAGTAACGAATCGCTCTGATGTTGAAGCTTTGACGAAGGGGCTTTTATTCATCTATTGTGGATGAGAATCGCCAGGGGCATCAAAATACTAACCTCGGACACTGCAGAATGTATGCGATCCCAGTAGGTGGCAGTGGGGAGCTACGCAATAAGACTATTTGAGGACATACGGTCCACTGTGCCCCCGGTAAAATTAAGTTTAGAAGTCACAGAAGAGGTATGCACCAGTCACCAAACACATGTAAGCCTATATTTGTTTAATTGAACTATAAGGACCGTTAAAAAAACGTTTACTTTACTAACACGTCAACTTAACCAACTGTAACCATTACCCTATCTCACATAATTTTATTTTTTTTTTGAAAATAATTTTGCGTTAGGCTACGGTCTTGTGAGAATGTTTGGAACTGTGAAGGAAACGTTAAAGAGAATTTTACATTTCCATTTGAAAATGTCCAGACCTACCTCTAAGGACAGTACTGACCGAAGAAAACTACAGCTTCGGGGCACTGCAGCATAATCTCGTCAAGGAAGCTTGACAGACGTGTTAATTGTTCCTCTCAAAACTGGCACGATTATTTAAAACGCCTGACCAATCAGCTGTCCTGGGACGTGCGGTTGATATGTGCCCCCTGGCTATTAACAGCCTAGTTGTAATTACCAACGGGTTAAATAGCGGACATCTATCTTCTTTCACAGAAAATATCTGAAAGGTCGTTACGCAATTGTGTGCCGAGGAGTTTTCACAGGTTATCTTTGTAGGTCTAGAATTTCTTTCAGCAGTTCACAAGATAGCTTGCGGATGTTCTGAATACCCATAGACTACCATGTTGTCTTAAGTGGTTGTCAAACCAATCAATTAAAAAGACCTCACCTGTGATGAGTAAAGTCACAATTTTGGCGACGTATTGAGTAGTGTAGGCTTCTTACATCCTGACAATTATGTGCTCTTATGTGATGTGCCTTTATGCAAGCAGTAGGCCTACATGACAACATAGGCCTATTGACCAGCTATTTTTCGTGCCCCAGTGAAGAGTTGCTAAACAACATAAACACTTCCGGTTTGCATATAATTCTGTAATTTTTTGGATTTTAAAGTGTTTATGGTCTGCCTGGTACATGCTAGATTAAGTCCATATGTGTTTCATTAGCAGTTATCAGAAATTAGAGTAGGGTGTGTGGTGTGGTGTGTGGCAGGCTGCCATAAATGGTTTGTAGCAGTTTGTGGCTTAATGGTGGTCAGGGGCTGCTGACTGGTAATGATCTGGGAATATTCATGGAGCATAATGCTGACCCCCATACCTCTGATTGTCAGCTGTTTGGTTCCCTAAAAACCACCTGCATGGTCATGGTTGGTCATGTCTGTGCAATGTGGGAGATGGGTATTATTATTAGCCGACTTAGCAGAGTGTTTGCTCAGGTTGGTTGCTGGGGATGATGGGATTCTTGTCTGGGAAGCCGCAGGGTTGCTGCCGGGCCCTGGATATCTTTTTGGGTGATGCAGAGTTCAGGCCATGTTGAGAGAAAAGCAGAGTCGAACGTCTATAGTGTCTTTGACTCAGGATACACAGACACATCCGCACACAGGCAAATACATTCTCTCTCTTTCTCTCTCTCTCTCTCTCTCACACACACACACACACGCACACACACAAATACAAATATCTTCATTGACATTTCAAACATGCTGTTGGACCTTAGGATAGAATCAACACATTTATAATGTATGACACATTCTGTGCAGTGAGTGCAATAATGTAATTGGATCCAGGAAATATAAAAAGAGAAAAAGAAATCTATTGCTTTCTGTAGAGCTGAGGCAGACGTAGCGCCCCACTTTTTTTCTCGTCCTCTTCCTTTTTTTATACAAACCCTCCAGCCTTTGATCAGATTTTTCTTGCTTCTGTGGTCAGTTGAGCAGCATCAGTGCCGACTACAAATATTAATCTCCTGGTCCCTGCCAGAATGCGGCTCAAGATGAATAATTCATGGGGAATGGCAGCTGGGGGAAACAGGAAGGTGAGCTTGCTAGTGGCCATAACCTGGCTAAGCTGAACAGATAGATACACTACCAAACAGGGGAGCAGATGTGAATGCAACAGAGAGCACATGGAAAACATGCACTGTATGGCCTGTGGTGCTGTAGTCTTTTCCAGTTTGTTTGACTTGATTTCCTCCCCTGGTCCTCTGCGTCAGCTGTCTCTCTGCTTGCACTTGCCCACTCTCTTTGAAAAGCAGATTATTGAACTAAATGACTGTTTGAGCTCCTGAAGGGTGAGCATACCTCGGGTTTGGACGAGAGCCTCTTATCTGCGTCCCAGAGGCAGGTGAGGAACAAGAGGGCAAAGGTCACTCATTGTCCGAGGGGAGCAAGCCTGACTTAACCTGCACGGCTCTTCTATTTAATTGCCCACTTCAGGGGTGGGAGAAAGGGGCCAGGATGATGGGCAGGTGAGCAGCCAACTCAAGCGTGAACAGAGCATACCTGGGCTTCGTTCACAGCTGTCAGAGTGCACCTTTGGCTCACAGGTAATCCCCAATCTGTCATCAGCAATGTGACCACGCTTCACAGATGCTTAGCAGAGAGTGTCACTGCTGCAGGACTATAAAAGTGCCTAGATTTGTCTATTTTCAGTACAAGACTGGACACTTGATAAAAACTCAATATGTGTACACTTTATAAAAATATGAATGCATGAATGTAAATAAGCATTAATTTCCTCACTGTTTATATTCAAGTGTTTTGAATTGCTGTAGTGAAAGAGTCCTCTTTCTGTTTTGTTTGTAATGTTTGAAATGTGTTTTTGAACTCTTTGGGTCATCTCTCCATGATGATTGTAAAATGTTTGAAAATAGGATGAAATAAGCCCAAGGTTTGTGGCTGGGAGAAATTATTGCTGAATTTAAGGGAAATTGACTGAGCCCCTTTTCAAATCCCCACCCAAGCTCCTCTCAGAGAAACGTTTCAGGAAACCACAGTGCTCAGGAAATTGAAAGCATTCATTTGTTTATTTGCCATTTTAGAGGGTGTAGTCTTGCCTGACCCTCAGTATGTTCAGTGTATGCACCATCATTCACTAAGGGGCTTCTTTCATTTTCAGAGCGAATCAGTATAGCCATTGAAGCAGTGCAGTAACACGATAAAAGGAAACATGTTTCAATACATACATTGTGTGCATGGTCAAGGATTTGAACAGGCCATTACAGTGTTGTAATAATGACTGCATGAGGGTCAGCACTCTCATATTTTCTACCCCACCCCCACCCTCTTCATGAAACGTCACATCAGTGAACCTCCAGTCAACAGACAATCCTGGCAAGGATCCACTGATTTCAGCATCAAGCTCACTAGATTAATCCCTCTCTTTCCTTTCATTGCCTTCCAGCATTCAAACCCAAGAAAATTGGCCTTTTTATAGACCACTTGGGTTGTGAGGTTTGGCCCCATAAGCCAGCAAAGATTTGACAGGAACAATTAGTAGCGCAGATATGGAGTAGGCACAGTACCAGCCCTACCGCTGCCGCTGCCTCCTCTACCACTGCGACCAGCTCCACCACCACCACCTCCAGCATCTCCACCCACTCACATTCCATCCCTACCAGCTTACTAAGTGGCCCTCGAAAGCCTTCAGACCTGTGGCCTGCCTCCATCTCTCTGGCCCGTGAAAAGGGCCGGTGATAGTAATCCCCAGCGTACTGAGTTCATATGGCTAATGAGGACTCACTTCAGTTTGTGGCTCGGACTCAGGCGAGGAGCGCTGCTGTGAGTATGGGAACCGACTGACTCACATGGGTCTCCTCGTCACTCCAGAGTTTTTAATTGGCTAGTGTTGCCCATAGTGGTAGTGGGGGGGGGCAAGTGCAGCGAGACAGAAAAGACAGCAGCCTGGCGGCATCACTTTGAGGTATAAAGGGAAGTGTGTGTGTGTGTGTGTGTAAGAGAGAGGGGAGTGGTGGGGGGATTGGCTTGTGTTCTGAAAGGAAGGACATTCTCACAGAAACCTCTATGCCAAAGCTTTATGCCAGAATTACAGTGATCCAACACTGAGCTAAAATGGATAGATTGGGTTGGGGATTGTTTGTTTTGTCAGCAGAGTTGGCCAGCACAATGGGTGACAAACTGTACATTATTCAAAATGTCTGAATACTGAAGTGATTTAAAACTTATGGTTCATTGCCTGGCTTCCTAGATCAGACTGCATTCTCTACAAAGGGTTCTAGAAGGCTGAAAAGAACTCCAGTAATCAAAGTGCTTACATTGCTGTTTGTCTAACCGGTGCCAAAACATGGATGGAGTGAAAGCTTACAAGAGTATAATAAAGTAGTGGTTAAGCTCCATTTGCAACTTTAGTTTGCGGTCTCCTTAAACAGCCAAATGCAGTAGACCAGACTCATGATTCAAGGTTAACCCTTCAAGTTAATCCAGGTCACCCACCCTCTTCTCAGTCACCCTCACAGGAATGACACAAATAAGATTAACCATCAGTTCACATTCTTTTAATAACTGTTAAATCAATTGTTAATTCCTTTATCTGAGTTCCTGATAAGGCACTTAACAGTTTATATTTATTTATTTTTTTAAATCGTTGATTGTTCCCCTTGTAATATGCAAAAAAGTAGGCCTATGTTTGCACATAAGAATGAAGCAGTAAACGGTTCAAGAGCTGTGCCCTTGAGGACTGGAGCCCCCCACAAAGCTCCATAATTCCTGAGTAACGACATCCCCTGGCTAGTCACTATATAGCTCTTGTGATAATCATTGCAAGGGAAAGTGTTCATTTCACATGACCACACCACACAATTACTTGCACCACTTCTTGACTCGTCTTCTTTAAATTTCTTGAAATTGTGTGGTAGCATTGCATCTTTTGAGGATTAGCAGTCAACGCCTAGGAATAGATATTTAGGGGGCTCAAGATCACTCGTTCTACCCCCTCCCCCTTGTCTATAGCCTCACTAGATCATTAAATGTGCTTAACAAAGACTAAAACAAGGGAGACGTTTTCCCCGGGGTCCAGGTGTACCCCGAGGGTTATGTAAAGCGTGGAAAAAGATCCCCGCGTCTGAGTATTATAGGGGGCAGGACCGTGCGCAAAGTGTGATACCAGGGGGAGGAGGCGCATCTATCTAGCGATTTGTTCGAACATAGTGTAGATTGGGAGCCGCTGCGTTCTTGCTGTGCGCACTCGGATGTGAGCGTAATTTTGCGAAATCGCAACTTTTTTGTTGCAATTTACATAATTAAAGACTACGAAAAGTTTTGTTAGGTTGCCTGGATAAGTGGAAAGGAATTCATCGTGCACCTATCTGAAAAGTACTTTTTGAACGACTGAGTGCCTTTTAGGACAACTCTTGTGCACGGAAGTCAGGATGTCAAATATTTCTGTGAATGACCATCTTGAGGGGATATTGTCAGACTTTGAGGGTGAGTGATTTAAGTTACTTGTATATATTTACCGGACTGCGCCGAAAGTTTACACTACTCTGTTAGGCAGTGCTTTAATGTACAACTTGTTATCCATTCACTTCGTACTATTGTACACTATTGATAGACGTATTGAACAGACGGCTCTTTGCTTAAACGTATATGCTGTGGTGGTATAGAGTTTAATTACACGGTATGAGCCCAAAGAGAAGTACACTGCACACACTATACTTTTCCTCTGTAAAGACCCATGGAGATGGAATGCGTTCATTCCACAAGTATGTGACCCTAAGCACATGGAGCACTATCGTTTTACTTTTTGCCTTTTTATAGTAGCCTGTAATCAATCAACAACCATAATGATTTTGTCAAGTAGTCCATCTGTTCTTGTACTCTGATTTTGTTTTATTGAAGTTTGCTCTAGGTGTGATGGTGCATCTATGAATGAAAATGAACACTGCTGTGTATGTACCCATTGTCATTATGTCATGAACTTCGTGGTGCTTCAGCTATTTTCTCTATTACTCACTATTTGACCCTAAAACGTTACACTTTACACTTACACGCTTCTTTATCTTCGTTAGCACGCACCAGTTAGTTCTACCCCAACAGTGAACATGTTCGAAACTTTTTCCGGACTTGATTTCTCTTACCATTAACTACATTAATTCTTTTCAGCATTATACAGTGTTGTGAAGAGTGCTCAAAGTTAACAGTGTTTCCTTTGGAATCGTTTGTCACTCAAAAACACGAAGTTTCTTTCTTTTTTCCGCGCGAAGCACGGTCTTGAACATTCACATTCTCACCCCTAAATTCTGAGGACTGTTTTCTGTAATTAGCCTGCCATGCATTGCTCTTAAACCAACCCCTGGCCTTAGATACAGTGCGACGCAGTGGCGCTTAATTTAGAAAGCTGTCTCCATAGAGAGAGAGAGGAAGACTTATCTACTACCGTGACCACTATTGAATTTGACACACATTTCTGACCAAGGGAGAAGCCTCTCCTTGCAGATCTGTCATGAATGGGAGCAGGAGCAGGGGACAGAAGAACAATGGCTTCTCTCTCCGGGCATCTAGCTGTTTAAACAGGTGCTGATCTTAGGGGGAAAAACAAATTAGTTCAAGCCTTTGGAATAAAGCACAATCTGTTATTGCATTTGTGTTCTTGTTGGGGACTATTGTTTATCTACACAGTTGCATTTCTTAGACTGTTGATCACTTGAGGAAGTTGGCTTAACTCTTCTCCTGCACAGGTCATTACTACTTTCAGTCTGTACATAGCAGACCTACAGGATCAGTGAACTGAAATGTCTTATATCCATATTTGTTTTAAAACTTGTGGTAGTGATAAGGGACTCGGGGTCCCAAATGTTTGCATGCATACATGGTTAGGAAGGAATTTCCTAAAGCAAGCCACTCCTAATGAGATTTGCCCACTGAAACAACTGGCCTTCACTTAATGGCAAGCAAACATATCAGATGGTGACTGGCTCGGGTACCCCCTAGAGCTGCAACAACATCATGGAATACCATTGTGTCGCTAGTGAAGTGGTGACGCCTTTGATGCTGAGTGGTGGTTGGCCGTTGGCTGTTGTTTGGGTGTTATCTGGTGCACAGATGTTTTCTTGCATATGGAGCAGTTTGAATGCATCATATTAAAAAAAACACACACACACAAACAAAACAATGTTCTGAGAGGCTAGGCCTATGCATGAGACATTATGAAAAGTTTTCAACATCTGTGTGGGATGAACGTAGCTTGAAACGGCCAGTATTGAATGTGACAGGCTCCAATTTAATTTGGTCAAAGGATGCAATTGTCATCATCTACGCTTCTGTGAGCATCTGGGAGTGCGGTGAAAGGCACAGTGTCCTCTGCTCACGGTGCCCCCCTCAATTAGTTTCCTTTTCAATCAGATTTATCCTGCAGACTATAAACCATGTGATTCGCGGTAGGGGAAGGTATCACAACAGAGAGGTTGCATTATCCCAACTTCACCTTAAAGTAGGCCACAGAGTTCACCTAAGAACAAGGGACCAGTGTGCCACAATGGACCTCAGTGAAGACATACAGTAGCCCTGTTCAACATGCAGGGCCAGGGTCCGTGAGTGCTGGGCTGGAATGTGTCGGACTGCACGGGGTGCAGCGAACGGGGCCTTTCATGTGGTCGTGCAACTGTGAAATGTGTCCCCCACACCCACCCCCACCCCTAGGATATGCATTTGAATTCAAATCATAGCAATACAGGTCTTCGGAAGTGCTGGATTAAAGGAGACATTAATAAAGTAGAAATGCAAGGAGTCGTGCAGAAAGAGGTGTGGAGACAGAGGCCTCAAAGGCATTTTTAACTGAATGGACAACCCAGAACAGGCCAGTGAATAGCCCAAAGCTGGGTGGCTGTCAGTAGCTGCCAGAACAAATAGAAAAGAGCTTGCTACTCCACACAGTAGGAAACCTAAGACAGCCACGGGGCCTTTCCTCAGTTTCTGAGACTCACAGGCAAGAGCCCAAGCCCCCAAGTGGCGGACTGGGAGATCTGGTTGCTTCATTGGCCACAGTATTTCTGGCTCCATGGTCATCAAGTTGACAGCTTACACCTAGGCCAAAACACAGAGTTGCGTTTCAGGCTTTGCCTCTTCAAGTCCTGACCAGTGTTGTGTTGAGCTGAGTGCCTTCCAGGTTGTGCTGAGCTCCCTATCTCCACTTTCTGTTACATGTTGGCTGAATCCTAATGTTCCCTCTTACCCCAAGACCTGGGCCCTCAAAGACCAACTGCCATTGATAAGGGCTCAGGCTTTGGAGGGCAGGGGGCATTGGGAGGTTGTTGTTTAGAGTCATACAATGTTCTACCAGGGGGGGGTGACTGTGGTTATGTGTGTGAGTGTGTGTGTTTGTGTGTGTCTGTGTGCGTTTGCCTATAATTACCTAGGCTCCTAGGCACAGTCATCCATTACAGGCCAGTGGCCTTGTACTCTGTGACTCTCTATGCTCCTTGCATGTACACATGTGATGGTTTCAGCCAGGTCATGTGGTTTCCTAGAGGGCAGAGAAAACATACATAAAGGAAAGGGTGTGTGTGTGTGTGTCTGTGTTTTTGGGGGGTGGGGTGGGGTGAATACATAAAGAATTCTATGGATAGGAGTCAATAATGATGATTTATGTATATCCTGTTACACCCAAAGTGCTTGCTTAGATCTCTCTCTCACACACAGGCACTGCAGGCAAAGAGCAGGTCCACCTAAAGAGGAAAAAAAAGTTGTTCACCGGAGGGTGGGGCAGTAAAACTGCCTGTTTTTACTCTGGAATCGTCACTCAGAGTGCACCTCTAAAGACCTCCACTTTTCACTTGCTTTTTTACACTGGAATTTGTGCTTAACAAGACAGTCGCCTTTCCATGCTGGTCCCTCTATTAAAGAAAAGAGAGTTAGAAAGACAGAGAGAGAGAAAGAAAGAGAGAGAGAGAGAGAAAAGTTGGCAGCAGAAACCTGGCTCAACAAAAAGTAGAGACTTGCCAGTGCATAATTGCCTCTAAAAGCGCCTGCCTTTGATGAACATCCTCTATAAAGCAAATAGAGATGTGTGTTAAGTGCCCCTGGCCCATACCTGTCCTCGCCAAGTGTTGTCTCGCACAGACAGCTAAGCATTTAAGCGAGAACATGTGCCAGCAGTACATTTTTGTTTTCTATATGCTGGTGCAAACCCTCGCTTTCATGCATGTATATGCATACACATGCATACCTGAGCTTCAGCGGCCCAAGGAGAAGAAAAAGAAAGGGTTAAAAGAAATACATGGAGGGTGATGTAAGTGCTGTGGCCCATGTTCTCTCCCTCCCTGATGAGGTGTGTTAAACAGTTTGTGAAAGTGTGAAAGCTTTTTAGAGTGCCCCAGGGATCCAAGAGCCAGTAGAGGGATGGAATGGGTTAAGGGTAGGGTGTGGAGTGTGTGGAGGGAGGGGGATCGGTTTGAGGTTGGGCTAGAGTGGGGGGACGGGGGTCTTGGTGCGTTTTGTTACGACACTGAAAATGGCAGGTCGGAATTCGGATTCCAGATGTGCTTTGAGCTGAGGGGGACTGCACAGGTAGATGCATGGGCCATGCAGAAGGGGGAGAGAGAGAGAGAGAGAGAGAACAGAGGGAGATAGAGAGAGAGAGAAAGAAAGAGAGAGAACAGAGATGGATAGGTAGATAGAGAGAGAGAGAACAGACAGAGTGGTCGTCAGAGAATACCTGGATGCCTGGAATGTGTGTGTTGTTGTTTTAGTGTGTATTGGTGGTGATGGTGTGTAGTGTTGGTGGAGGATGAGGTGGGGGCTGAGAGGAGAGGGGTGGTGTGTGTGTCTGTGTGTGTGTGGGGGGGGGGGAGGGGGAGCGCTCAGACAGGCCTAGACTCGCTCCTCCTAGCCTGTCCAAAGGTCTCAGTTCCCCCTTGTCAACAACTTAGACTTTACCCCCTCCTCTATCACTGGTTTTTCCCTGCCGGGATCCTTCGTACCGGATGGCCAGTGAAACACGGTGCAATGGCAGATGCTGCCTGCTTGTCACAATAGGGCTGGGCCTGTTGGGATAGGGAGAAAACTACTACAGGATTTTATGAATGAGGCTTGCATCTCTGAATCAGTGGTTGTGGAGGCCAATAGTAGGTTTTGGGTGCCACAGAGACATCCACGTGCTGCACTCTCACTCCTGGTCAACCCACCCCCCCCCCCCAGAAAACCCTCCTCCCCTCCAGACTGCCCCCGAGGGCTATGACCAAGTGCACAGCCCCCAAGCCCACATACCATAAACTTAAGCCCCTAAAATAACAGACCATCAGCCAATGCGAAGCTGGTTGCCAGATGAATGCATGAGGAGAGCTGCGGAGAATCTACCCTGTCGTGTACCTTTATTAAGCACTGCGTGACAGCTCAAATCCCACCCTTTGATTGCAGGCCAGTGTCATGCGGTACTTTCTCTAAAGAGATGCTCTTGCTCTCGCCAACGTATAAACCGCTTGGTATGTTCCACGCCACGCACGGCTGCAGATGTCAGTAAAAAAAAAAAGGCATTGCCCCTCACCGGCTACCCGTGGTATATGTTTGAGCCTGCATGCCTGCTGCCAAGTGATGAGAATCTGCTTTTCCTCACACACAGGAGTGGGTTGGGAAGGGATTTGTGTGTGTGTTCTCTACTTTTTAAACCACAACAACAACTTCCCGGCCGGCCCTCCCGGAGGTCACACAGCATGAGATGAGGCCTACAAGGCACGGCTTGATTGCTCTAGATGTTCAGGAAATTAAAACACGGACCTCCGAGAGCCTCTGATGAGCCGAGTGTCAACGGTCTGTGTGACAGGAAGTGCCTTATCATGGGAGGGGGGGGGGGGGGTGAAGGAAAGACCAAAGACACCCCCGGTTTCCCACAGTGCAACAGTGAAACACCCTAAAAAGACCAGCGTCAGGGAAGTGCCTTATCCCAAAGGCCCCTCTTTCCACCCACACTCACCCAGTCCACAGCAGAGCCCACCCCTGTTGGAAAACAAAGATTAGAGAAGAGACTATAAAGACTATCAGGTTGTCCTGTTGTTTTTTAGTTGTTTGTTGATGGGGGGTGGGGTGTGTGTGTGTGTGGGGGGGGTGTTCATATTCAGCTGGTTGTTTGTAGCTCCGTGGGGAAGTTGAGCGGCTTAGAAGGGAAGGGATGGTGTGGGAGCAAGAGAAAGAGCAAACAGACCAGAGCGATCCCAGCACAGAGACGCGCTGCAAACGCTCGCCTGTCATCAAAATTATTTCCTGAGTTTTTTGAGCGGGTGCCAGCAATCACCTGATACCATCCATCTTTGCTCTCTCAACCCCTTATCTGAGCTGCAGGGGCGAGTTCTCACCTGTCCCAACTCTGCTTTGGTTAAAACAGTTAGCATTGTGCCATGTTGTTGGAATTCCTCTGCGATGTAGCGCCGTTGTTGGGGTGGTCACACACACACACACACACACACACACACACACACACACATACACACATATATTTGCAAAACCAACTTATGAAGACAAAATATCCAAGTGTGCACTGCAGTGCGCAGTGACTTTCTCTCATCGCTCTCGCTCATGTGCCCATTGTGTGTGAACACCCATGGTGACCAAGCCACCAGCTTTTTTATTATTTTTTTTAAACGACACCCAGAAACAAGTGTCCCACTGGCTGTTAATGTAGAGACTTTGACCAGATCTGCCTCTGACTCTTCCAGAAGCGACACACAGACAGCGGGGTGGTAGCCAAGCTCTACGCACACTCGCTTGACCGTTTTGGCCGAGGTGTGGAGATGGCCGTGTGTCTATGGCACAGAATGTCACACTGCCGGAATTTGATTAGCGAGCTAAACTCCCCCAGCTGTGCTGCTGTAGATGGAGTCAGAAGGACCATGGCCTTCTTCACTATACAGAACAAGAAAGACGTGTGTGTGTGTCTGTGTGTCTGTGTATCTGTGTGTTTGTGTGTGTGTGTGTGTGGGGGGGGGGGGTCAGCCGCAGTTTGCATGAAATGTGATTTGATTTAGTGCTTGTAGTTTCTTGCAGCCTCTAATGAGTTGCATACCCCCAGACAGACATGCTGTTTGCTTTCCCAGTGGCACTGACTATCTGAGATAAAAATCAGAGTTGCTACTCCAGATGCTGTGATATCCCAGGCACCGATAACGTCCTGTTTACACAGTTCTGACTGACTGAGCCTGAATGTGAAAAATGACTTTCTCATTTCCCTCAGTTTTTTCCTTTCTTTTCTTTCCTTTTTCACCTTCACAGAATGACAAATCTTTTCTATTGCTTGTGATTAATTGTAAGAAGAATTTTGCTAAGAGAAGACAGTGATAAAGAGAGAGAATGAGAGAGAGGGAGAAAGACAGACAGAGAGCGAAAAAATAAGAGCGAGAGAGAGAGAGGGAACGAATTTCAAAGTCACCACGTCAACTCCCCACACTGCCTTGCTTGTCTGTTCTGGCCGTTGTCAGTGGTTGCTTTGATGCCCACATTAAATGCTTCTCGTTCGTTCACTTCTCTCTCTCTCTCTCTCTGTCTCTCTCTCTCTCTTTCTTTCTCTCTCTATGTCTGGGCTGCTGTGTGAGAGTGAGTGTGGGTCTGTCTGCGGACGCTCTCATTGTTCTCCACTGGAATTCTGGGTCATGGCAAGGGCCGCTGTAATCCAAGCCTTCAGCCCCTGACACTCCGTCCGTGAATCGGCCCTTTGTGCAGGAGGAAGAGCCTTAGCCTCTCACAAAGGGAAAAGGTCGGAAAACAGTGTTTGCCACTGGCTTTGTGTCCCAGGGTCTGGGAATGGTGGGGGATTAGGGGATACCAGCACAATTCACATGCTCCAGGTGTGGAGTGGCCATTTTGTTTCTAATGAGCTTATTTGTGCACACTTGGAGATTTTGTCTTCATAAGTTGGTTTTGCAAATATATGTGTGTATATGTGTGTGTGTGACCATTAATAAAATGTGTATGAGGAATTTCCAGGTTATTGGGAAATCTGCAAACTGCTTTTGTGTTTTGGTTTGATTCTTGAGGGTAATGTATAGAAAATAGGGACCTCACTGTGTAGCGCAAACACATGCAAGCTCTCGCAAACGAGGACATCAAATTAAACTGTCTAAATCTGTCAAACTGTCAACAGGCCTCCATGTTTATGTGATTCTTGGCCTTTTTCTTAGCTCTGTCTGGAGTTACATGAACGAAACACTTGCAAGACATAACCTGGCTTCAGGAATGGAAGTATGCCTTACACAGTGATGTCATGTCGGCCTCAAAGCAAGATCAAACAGACACCTTTGTAATTATAGCTTGGCCTCTAACAATGTGTCTGATGGAGGGGCTATTGAAAATGGGCCCTGCTCTGTCTTTTACACAGACGTGTAGCCTTTCAAGCTTTTAGTGGGACTATAAACACAATCTGGGAAATGGCTGCTATACATTGATTTTTTTTATTGTTATCATGAAAGCAACCGTGAAGCTTTGAAGTGTGCAAGGATCAGTATGGGAGTAAATAGATAACATTAGCTATGGTGAAAACCTGTATTTTAGTTTACTAGAGACATTTTGTTTACTATCTTAGCAGATATAAGTTTATGGTGTTTACAGAGGAGAGGAAAAAGTTCCTTTGATTTTTCGGGCTCTTTGGGTTTCATTGTTATTCATTGTTCTGCCTAACAAAGATGAAATGGTAAAACTATCACACTGTGCATCACTTATATTCCTTTGATGTGTTAAAACAGTTTCAGCTACGTTTTATTGTTTTCATATGCGTCCTCAAAAGCAGACATTTGCCCAAAACACAGTGGTAAATAATGCTGAATGGGCAAAACTGAAAATTTATCAACAAATACTTTTAAATGGATTCCATGCTAACATGAATCTGTGTTATGTTACAGCTCTGAAGCGATCCTTTGATATTGAGGATGTGGACGAGATCCCAGCCTTCTCCCCAACATCTTCCGTCACCTCCCCCATAAGCCCCACCTCTATTCTCAACAAGACCAATGAGAGCCGGAGTCCAACGAATCACATGACCTCAGCGTACCGCTCTCGGATCAACGTGGGCTCGAGTCCTGCCCAGAGCCCAGTGCAGAAGACCAGGATGGTGTCAAGTTTGTCCTTTAACCGTGGCACCATGGGTAAGCCAAACATCCACGCCACCACTGGCATCAACCGGGCCGCGTCCTTCCAGAACAAGTTCAACCCCAACGGCTTCAACTCATCATCGGGCCTCGGCAGCGACAATGACAGCCTGCACAGCTCCTCATCCAGCCTGGAGTACCAGGCCTCGTCCAAGCTGAACTCCTCCTATGCCACCAGCCCCCCTCAGAGCCCCGTGGGAGTCGGGGAGTACAAGGCCCCCTGCATGACCAGCCCTGTCTTGAAGAAGTTCTCTTCACATGGGAACGTGTTCCACTCGGAGCTCGAGAACCCCCTGGTCATCCCCACCGAGCCCATTGGCATCACCCATGGCTCCATGCCCGCTCTGGATTTCCAGATTGGTGGCGAAAGTGGCGGTGGTGGGATGAGGCGTCTGGTTTCGCCAGGGACTCGGTTCACCAATGCCAACACTGGCATGCCGTGGAACAACGTCCCACACCGTGGAATGCAGAACAGCAGTCCTTACGGCAAGGAGCCTCCATACTCACCACCAGGCAACCACCAGCACTACCAGCAACAGCCGCAACAGTCCCCCAAACCAAAGGAGAGGGCCAAGCTCAACAAGTTTCCACTGGATCTGGACAGCCTGGTGGCCAACAGATCCCAGCTGACCGAGGCCCCCCTGGCGCCCCCGAAACCCCCTCCGAGGTTCCTGCCGCAGTCCAGCAGCCCATCCATGTCCACCAGTCCCTCTGCCTCCATCAGCAGCCTGGACAGCACCGACCTGACCCTGGTCCAACACCACAACAACAACAACAACTTGGAGAAGAGGGAGCCAGTTGCTGCATGCACCACCCCAGGAGCCATGCCTGTGCCCAGCGTCAGCGCATCTCCAGTGCCCTTCTCGCCGGCCCAGACCCCACAGCTCAACCTGGCTTCCCAGCCTCAGGCCGTCCAGCTCTCCCCAGTCACCCCAGAGCCTCCGCAGCAGCCGTTTGCAGTCCCGAAAGACAGCCCTAACGAGGCCGACCTGGAGGCTAGCCCGGAAAAGGAGAGCGTCGGCTCGATTCTCCAGAGGATTGCATCCTTCTCCCGTGTCGATGCCAAGGTGCCAATCCCCAGCCCCATCCTTCCTTTCAGCAATGGTATCAAGAGGGAGTCGCCAGCCTTACAGCGGCAGGAGCATGCCAAGGAGGACGGTAAGACATTGCATGCTATCATGGTTTCTGCCATCTCACTGAAACGTTTGCCAATAATGTCAAAATCACAAAACACTTTTGTTCCACTTTCATGGAGGATTCAGTTACATCTTGGGACGAGTCATTAGGAAATAAGAACACCAAAACTATGCGCATGACTGAGAGTGCTTTGCTATTGAATACCATCAGTTAAGTAAACACTGTGTTAGCATAGAGTGGAAGAGAGTGGAAGAGAACCCTACCCCCCACCCCTCACACACACACACACACACACACACACACACACACACAGCCCTTGCTTTTAACTTTTACCATTATGGACTCTTTTAGTTTGAAATGTTGTTGTCATCACAGGTGTCTGTCAGTGCCTCCTGCTCATACATTAGAGAAGGAGTGGTTGAACTAAGAGAAAATACAGCTAGACACATCCAGAGACAGTGAATGAGAATGGAAAGGGGATAAGAGAGAGGAAAACCCACCACCAACAATGGAGGAGGAATTCTTGTCGTACCAAGAAATAGCTGAAGGCAAGCAGTGATAGTGATGCAGGGGCGGCTTGTCAACACATTCATCTGCGTAAAGTGATCCCCCACTGGCCACGACTGTTGTTTCCTTCCTGGCAACATGAGGCAGCTGTTCTCTACTCCCCATGGAGGGGCGTGTGTGTATATGTATGTATGTGTGTGTGTGTGTGTGTGGGGGGGGGGGGGCGGTGATGTGAGTCCCTGAGGTGCTGTGTTGATCCGCAAAGCTAAGCAAAGCGTCTCACCTCTGCTGTCATCCTCGGGAAGTAGTGGGGAGAAAAGAGAGAGAAAAAGCCTTGTCTAGGCATTGTTGTTTTTAGCCCTGCTCCCCTTCAGGATCAACCAAATCCTAACACGACAGGAAACGCTGACGTTGGTAGTCTAATGGTGTCTTCCCCGACTGACAGAAGTGGGTTTCATGCCTGAGACTGCAGGGATTTAGCCTTGTGGGCAGCATCTGTAAGTGTGCTGTCTGTGATCTGCTCAGTGCTCGCACCAGCTCGAGGGGAGGAGCGGAGTGGAGCAGGTCGGTCAGAAAGAGAGGAGCAGCAGTGTTTTGAGGTCGAAGAAGAGCCAGGACATCTGCGTCTTCAAAGAGCCACCAATGAAAACAAGCCGTGGCTCTGAAACAGGTCCAATGGAAGTCCAAATGTGACAAATCCACTCAAAACAAGAAAGTAGAGGCACACTACTGTCACTGGGCTGTACTTCTAGGTCAGCCTTAGTTAGTTAGTTGCCAAGGTGGCTTATGTTTTGTTGAGCACAGGTTACATTGAGGAGTCTCACCTGCAGCAGATAGCTTGACTGATGTACTGGCTGGCCTGGTGCCTGATGCCGGAGGCAGTCATGTGGAAGTGCTTTCTGACTGTGGTTAAGAAGTGCATCCCTTTACAGGAAACGCACAGAGATGAGAGAAGGTGAGAGAGGGACATGTGTGGAAAGAGGCTTGCCAAGTGTAGCAAAGCCAAAACGGAAAAGGGGAGATAGACTTATTCACAAACAGATGACGAAGACAGACCTAAAAAGTTGTTATCTGATGAGCGGAAAGACAGACATCTAAGATGCCAAGTTGTTTTTTTTTTTAGGGGGGGGGGGGTTGTTGATTAAAAGCTTTGTTACAGAGTGATTAGGGGGCAATCCCATTCTCTTGTTTTATTTTGTTTCCCTTCTCTCCCTCTAATTTTCACTATCTCTTGCCTTCCTCTCATTTTCACTATCTCTCTCCTTCCTCTCATTTTCTCTATCTCTCTCATTCTTTCTTTCTTCTTTCTTACTTACTTTCTTTCTCTATTCTTGACCCTTCTCACTTGCTCTTTTCCTGGCCTCCGCTCTCTCTCTCTCTCTCTCTCTCTCTCTCTCCCTTTCTCCATTGTGCTGTTTTCATGGAGGGAAGTCTGCAGCACTTGCTCTGACCCAACGAAAACAGGGAATCACTCAACTGTGAAGACCCCGTGGGTGCCTGGTACTACGCTCGGCTACGAAAGACAAAATGTGGAGTTTCCCATGGCACCTATCTTCTGCATCTCTCCAAAAGGGAGGGTGGGAGTCGAGGGGGAGAGTGAAAAAGAAAGAGAGAGACAGAAAGAGAGTGAGAGAGAGCGAGAAAGAGAGAGGGAAACACTGAGGCGTGTTCTGACATTCGCCGTGATCCCGGACAGCTGGGTAACGAACGGCCCCTCAAGTGCCATGTTTCCCTCTCAAACGTAAACACTGTTGCGGATATGTTTTTTTTCGCATTTTTTCCCCTTGTAGGGTGGGGGTTGCATGCATACAGGCGACCCATAGGCCTGCCCTTGGGGCAAGTTTCCCAGGTTAACCACTGTCAATCTTTGATTTCTGACAGGGGACACAGGAGTCAAATGGACATGTTGGTGATGTTGTACGAGCTTCTTCCTGAAGCTGACAGCTTTATATCCATCACTGTTGGGTAGGTGGAGGGGGGGTGTACAGGCGGATGTTAGGTTCATCCAGAACATAACAGTTACTCTGGAGAGTTGACATGGCTAAGTAATCCAAGACAGCTGGCTAGTTGTAACAGAGCTTTACTGTCTATGCGTTGACGTAGGTGTGGCCGTGTTGTGTGTTTACATCTTTTCAAGCGCAGTTTTAGTTCCCACTGACCCCCCGCTCCCCTGATTCTTCACATCCCTCACACGCGCATCATCATATCCCCTTTCTCTCTTTGTCTTGGCCGCTGGACTCATGCACAGATGTTTCGGTGTCACTAAGTCAGCCCGACACACCCTGCTCTTGTTTTCAGCGTGTTAAAACAGTGGTATTTTTAGACATACGTACATCTAACACCTCTCCCACTCTCATTGTTCTGAGGTCTGTGGGGCTGTATTTGAACTTCCTGAGACAGCAGAGAAAATGGCCATTCATCAGGTTTTCTCTGATGTCCCAGGTTATTTTGTTAACCTGACCTTTCCAGCTCTCTCTCTTACATAATAGGTGCAGCGATAATCAATAATGCCCGGATGTCTGCGTAATTTTCTAAACAGTATAGTGTATACTATATACTAATTTGGTCTCTTATCCCAATAGTGAATTAGTGAAACACTAATGAGATGAGGTGAAGCACACACTAACCCGGAGCAGTGGGCGGCTCCTGGGGAACACAGAGAGATTAGGTGCCTTGCTCAAGGACACTTCAGCCGTGGATCATACTGGTCGGGTATCGAACTGCCAACCCTTTCAGTTTCAAGCCCAAAGCCCTGCCCCTAACGATTCTATGTAAAGTTTTTCAGACTGTTTTAATTGACTCTGATATAAACGTATATGTAGGTCATGTTATGGTATTATGTCATTGTTTTTGTACATTAGTAAGTTATTGTATGATGTAAAATCTTTTCTGTTCAGACACTTATCTTTGGTCACTGTAACAAAGAAATCTTTTTAAGAAGCTGGTTCAGTTCACGTCACACATACCGTACCTACAGAGCATGCTTATAAGCATCGGATGAGGCAACGGACTGGCTAACATTACACGTGCTGATCCAAGAACTGTGAGAGGTAGAGGACACATGGAATGCTCAGCCAGATGAACTAATTCTTGTCTCTCCAGTCAGAGAAACGATGTTCTGAGAACCTTCAGGCTCTGAATGTTCTGTTTCAAACTATAACTCCTCTCTCTGACACCCACCTGGCATTCTATAGCATAGTGGGGGGATAAACAGAATCCATAGAGTGTAGTTTACACCTCACAAATATTTACATGGAGACCAGTCATTGGTCGGTTTTCAGCATGCTTGAAGAACATGTGAGTCAAATGTTTTTACTGTGTGTGTGTGTGTGTGTTTGTGTGTGTGTGTGTCAATCTGTCATAACACAGCCAAAGTAGGTTTTCCATACCTCAGATGTCATCGTTCTAA
>JAIFZK010000024.1:11127500-11165000 GCA_027481765.1 Tenualosa thibaudeaui
CACACACACACACGTATACACACACACACACACACACACACACACACACACACACACACAGATTCATGCACACACAAACACATACATATACAGTTGCACACACACCAATACAGTCACACAGTGTAGTAGCTGTTGTGCAATGAGGCCTCCAAATCTTCAAGTTTATGATTTAACATGCTGGTGAAAAAAAAGTGTCTCCCACTGATTTATTACTCAGGTCTCTGCTCCAGCAAGATGGAGAGAGACACATAACCATCACACCAATATCAACAGTTTGACGGTACATGACCAATGGGTCTATCTATAACAAGCAGAGTTCCAGGGTTTTTTTCCCATTATCTGGTCCATTTCATCTGGTCGCAGTAACGTCAAGTCATATAGTTTATGAGTATGTTTTTCAGCACAGTCTTTGGGTTGTGGAATGCAGGGTTGCGTAAGGCTTCCTCACTGATCGTCACTTGGTAATGATTAGTGCTTATTTCCTCAGAAATAACATTTTAACGACTGCAGCAAAGGCAGACTTTCAAATCTGCAAGATGACATTAAAATACAGCAAAATAATGCTAGAGACTAATTAAAGTAATTATAAGTATTCGAGATGGGACAGTGATACAGCTATTATTTGGTGCTGCAAGAACCTCTTTCGTAACCAAGCACTGAAACTTCCTGTCCGCCTATTCTGTTACATCCATTCATTTTCATCTGATAGGATTCAGAGCTCTGGAACTGCTGTCCTTATCTAATGATTTGATTTATGGAAGAATGAGCTGAGCGGGAAAGTGATGTCTTCAAATACCAATTACATGAAATAGATCACTCCCTCACTCTCCCCTCTCTCACTTGTGAGATCACATGCATCCAATGCAGGGGATGGCTTCAGTGGCCACTATTCATATCTGATTGGCATCATCAGGAGACTGGACAGAGGGAATGTGACCGAGCCGTGCTGGTAGTCATTACCGGGTCATTATCCACTGATTTTGCCGTTCCAATGCCAGGTGCTTAACAAGGGCATTTGCCAGATCCACAGCGAGTCAAGAGAGGGCTGTGACTGTTGCCCGGTCAGCATCTGTGCCATTAGCAGAGCCTTGTTCAATGTCACAACTTCATATATCTTTTTTTTTCTATGCTGTTTTTTTTAACAGGGGTTTTCAGACAGCTTATAAGTACTTATTAGCTCAGTGTGCAGTTTAAAGTAAGTATTTACACAGAATAAGTAAATACCCTTCCTTACAATGTAAGCTAGAATTTTATATATAATTAGGTGGATCAAGTAGTTAAACAATTTCTTTATGGCATTCAGTGGGTGAGGACATGTTGTGTAGCTATATCCCATTAAGTCTTTGTACTTCTGCTAATCACCATTCAGTCTTTTCACTACTGCTAATCACCTTGTGTTTGGTGCACTTAGATACTAGGATGTTCCTTTCCTTCAAAATGAGTTTTTGAATGTTACCTCTCACAGTTTTTGAGTGAGGAAAGGGAGCAAAATAGAGTGCATTCATAGTCGTCTAGATGATAGCCCTTTATCCTGATATCCTTTGATAAGCCTAACCTCTCTCCTTCCAGATGGTTTAAGTAACAGCCATCTCTGCAGGCCTGCCATATCTGGACATGTTCCCCTGGACGGATGAGGGTCGGGGTGGTTTGGTGAGTGTGTGGGGGGAGAGAGAGCATGTTTAGCTGCATCCGAATGTCATAATGTTTTGGTGTTCAGTGTCAGGTCACCCTGGGTGTCTGACTGTAATCACCAGTCGCTGGGCTGTAATCAGTGGCCTCTGTATCCTACCACCCACCCCACCACCCCCTAACCATCGTCTGCTGTGTTACGGTAACCCACCATATAAGCACCACCTACAGAGCGAGAGAACCTCAGAACGTTGTGACATGTTGTACCTTCATTCCAAGGCAATGAGTCATTCTTCCTGTATGCCATTTCCCTGGCCACTAATCTACTGTTTGTTATGGTTGGTGAAGCGGCCAACTTTTAATCCGTGAAATATGTGCTCCTGGAAGGACAGTGCTCAGGAGGGCAAGACAGTGATTGTTGTGGTCAAGGTCTATTGTTTTGACAGCTCTCCTAGTCCCTGTTCGGGTGTCAAGCTTTGATCCTGAAAAGGGCAACTACAGTGCATTTGGGACTGATTGATGTTCTTTCTTTCTTTCTTTCTTCCGTTCTTTCTTTCTTTCTTCCGTTCTTTCTATTCTTCTCTTCATGTCTTAACCGTAAGGGCTGTTTTCCCAACGCAATGCATACTCTCAAACATGAACATACAAACACCCACACGCACACACATGCATGCACATGTGCACACACACACACACACACACACACGTTTTCAGATACAGTGTTTTAAGAGCTTTTAGGGTCAGTGTTCCTGCCACAGGGCCTTAAAGTATGACACTCGACACTCATTCCATGCAGCTGGCAGGCTGGCTGGTGCTTAAAGCTGTTATGGGAGGCTAATAGAATTTTCATAAACATTCCTTGGCACCACCGCTGTTTCTTTGGCATTCTTAATGCCCCTACTGTGAATAATGAACCCCCTCGCCCCCCTTCACCAACCCCTTTAACTGCACATTGCAAACGCACAAACACAGCCACACTCAACAGTGCTACGTGTGTGTGTGTGTGTGTGTGTGTGTGTGTGTGTGCGCGTGTTGTATGCATAGCCATTCACACACACACACGTTAATAATGCCCCCAGACAAGTGTTTTGAAGTTGATTAATGAAACCAGGCACCATTTAACATACATGTGTGAGGAAAATTCCAAACAGTTTGCTGGTCAGCGGTTGAAGGTTAAGCTCCATGGGTGGCCTGTTTATTCTCTATGGGAGCAGTGGACGGCATGACTGCGTTATTTATTCCATCTCTCCATCTCTCTCACTCTCTCTCATCTTTCTTTCTCTCTCTCTCTCCTTCTCTCTCTCCTTTCGCTTCTTCCTCTCTCTCTCTCTCTTTCTCTCTCTCCTCTGACTTTTCTCTCTCTCTCTTTCTCTCCTCTTTCTTTCTTTCAATTCAAATATTCAAATACGCTTTATTGGCATGACATCATACGTTGCATTACCAAAGCATTCACAGAGATAATAATAGTACTAATGAAAACAAAAAAAAACAAAAAAGAACATTAAGAGACAAACATTATGCATACGGTGTATGACCTTAGACATGTCCATCTCTCTCTTTCTTTCTCTCTCTCTTGCTCGCCTCTTAGTGTGAGATCCTCGCTTGGGTTTTGTCGCAGGCCAGAGGCACCATAAACAGGATACAATAAACTCAGGAGTGCTTATCTCTGCTCTCCGTCTCCAGGCCTCCAAATGACTCACATCTAATAAGGGGTGTGATGCGCGCTAGTTGACAGTCAGCTAAAAAACACTTTAAGAGCGCTCTGTGTAATAGCCAGCTTTTTACGGCCTGGGCTGCTCCTCTTGATGCACAGCCAGCAAAACATCCTTCACGAGCTATTAAGGGGAAAAAATGGAGGACTTAAAATAAGCAAGTAGAATAAGTGTTTATCAAAATGCAGAGAGATGTTAAAAGACAGAGGAGGAGCCAGAGGGAAGAGGGGCACTTCTCATTGTTTATATGAACAAAGCTCAGGCACTGAGGTTTGCCAGAGCAAGAGAATTAGAAATAGATTTTGTACCAAAAGTAAAAGAAGGACTCAGAAAAACAAAGCAGAGAACAAACTGAATCAGTGACAAAAGTAAGAGGTGAGAACCTGAATGCACAACAGAAAACAAGAGGCTACTCTCTCACTCTCTCACTTTATCGCTCGCCCAGTTTCAGCTGAAATATCAAATTACATTGAGGATGGCTGTACACAGCGGTACTGTTATTCCCACATAGCTGCCACAGCTGTCATTCACACACACACACACACAAAATCACATTGTTTCTCCTGCGCACGAAACTCCTGTCCTGGGGGCAACGGAGATCCAAAATTACATTTCGGACAAGCTCTCATATGGTTGCTGAGGCTAACAACAAGCACGGCTTTGTTTTGGTTTGCCTGTCGACTTGGAGAACACCACAGCATCTGACCAGAGCAGAGGTGCTGGATCAAAGCCATGCTTTGAGAGTGAGAGAGAGAGTGTGTGAGAGAAAGAGAGAGAAAAGAAAGCGAGAGAGAGAAAGAGAGACCCTGTGCAGATATAGTGGTAATATTTGTCAGTTTGACTGTTTTTGATGCACGGATGGAGATGATTACAGAGTTGGTGCCCGCTGCTGGCATCGGCTGACCCATCCAGAGTGGGGAAAGTTTCCCATCAGATCCAGGAATTGGACCTGGAATGTGTTTACGGTACCCATCCACAACAAGACGTCTGTCCAATTCAAAGACGTCTGTCCAATTCAAAGGCTAGGATGGCATTATGGGTGGGACTGGAGCAGACGATTCAGTGTCTGTGTAAGTGAGCGTTTTTGTGTTTACGCTCAACCACAGAGAAGGGGAAACTCCTAGAAAGGAAGGAAGGAAATGGCAGATTGAACTACACAGAACTGTGTGTGTGTCTGTGTGTGCGTGTGTGTGAGCGTGCATGTGTGTGTGCATATTTGTGCGTGTGAATGTCTTTTGAAAAGCCATAATAAACTCACCCAGTGCTTGTAAGCATTTGAAGATAAGACGGCATAAGATATACTTTGCTCTCTCTATCATCTTTGAAATGCATCCAGTCTCTGTAAAGAGAGAGAGAGAGAGAGAGAGAGAGAGAGAGAGCTAACAGTGGGTTAAGGCTCTCATTGCTCAGATGGAGACTCGACAGTCATGACCTGGGCAACCACAGATTCAACCCAGTGACCGAGAGCTGGAATCTGTCTTTGCTGGCGGTGTGAAGTCACCTTGATAAGCTTCACCGTATAGATCAGTGATTAGGCTTTTTTCCCAGCCCTGTGAGTGAAGTCTCTCTTCCCCAGTCCCCGAAATGTAGCTCAGATACTGAGACTCTGTGGAGTTATGAGCAGCTCAAGTGCAGTGGTTTGTGAAATTGTAAATTTTGCAAAGAGTTCTTTTAAGAAAACAAAGGGAGGAAGATACAAAAAGAAAAAAAAAGAAGAATGTGTGTGGGTGTGTTTTTTTTATCTATGTGTGTTTTTGTGTGTACATCAGTGTGTGTGTGCGTGTGTGTGTGTCTCAGTGTGTGTGTGTGTGTGAATTCCTTCAGTTCACTCAGACATAATCACTTACAGTTGCTTGATCATGTCTGACCCGACTCAGGAAGCTATCCAATCATCTCACCGTCTCTTATTAATAGAGCGCAAACCCCTGTGCCCTGAGCATGCTCAGTGGGTGCGCCGCGTCTTTAATTAGACCGGCACTCAATTATGACCATCCGAGTCAGAAACGCGACAAACTTGGGCAAATAGATGAGGCTAATTCCCATTAGTCAGGGGGTGATTAATTCGAGGCCCTGTGCCAGAGTCCTTGTCCCCCTGAACTGTTTGCACACTGTTTGACTGGAGATAAGGTCTGCAGATGCCAGAATGAGTGAAAGAGAGAGAAGGGAGAGAGAGAGGGAGGAGAGGAGAGGGGGAGGAGAAAAAAGGGGAAGGGGGAACACATGGGTGGGGAGTAAGGGAGGTGGTGCAAGGCTGGTTGGTGGTGATGGTGGGTGGGGGTGGCGGTTGTGAAGGGGGGTTGGTGGTGGGGAGGGTTGGGGGCGTTGTGGGGAATTTGGTATTTGGTGGTTGTGTTAGGCCTGCTGATGTGTCCATATTTTTGCAAGGGCTCTGTGTAGAAAGTGTGTGTGTGTGTGTGTGTGTGTGTGTGTGTGTGTGTGTGTGTGTGTGTGTGTGTGTGTGAAAAACGTGGGTTCGAATCCTCGAATCGTTGTGCCCTTGAGCCAGACACTTAACCCTAAGTTGCTCAAGGGCAAACTGGCCCTGAACAATTGATAGTTGACAAAATATAAGTCGCTTTGTATAAAAACATCGGCTAAAAGCATAAATGTAATGGAAATGTGGAGAAAGAGAGATAGAGAGAGAGAGAGACAACCCCAGCATTGCTAATGTGCTTCACCTCAGTGTAAAGGGAGGAACTGCAGATCAATCAAGCATCCTGAATCAGAACTGGAGACCAGTTGACAACTACTGAGGGGTGAAATGAAAGAGTGAGTGAGGAAAGGAAATAAACCCAGGGAGGGAGAGACAGAGAGCTGGAGTGTGTGTGTGTGTGTGTGTGTGAGTGTGCATCTGGCTGTGGGATCCTGTTATTGTTTTCAAAGGAAAGCTTGTGGGGCCTTGACCAATTACTGCTGCCTGCACTCTGTTTGCAAGCAGAAGGAGGGAAGGAAGGAGAGAAGAGGAGAGGAGAGATGGGAACGGATGAGAAGAGAAGAGTAGAGAAGCGAGGGAGGGAGGAAAAGGCCTTGTTTTTCGTGCGCATAAGGGGAAAATCTGCTTCAAGCTGGAAAGTGTTGTGCTCACTCATTCACTCTCTCGCTCGTTGGCTGGCTGGCTGTGGGTGTGATTAGATTGGGTGTGATGTAATGTTTAGATCACAGGGGCCAGTGAGGGCCAGGGTGCCCTGCTTCGCTGGGTGAGTCCGTCTGCTGCGGGGTTGTCGATTTGTTTCCGCTCGACTCCGAGGGCTTGTTTATGATGTGATGTTGAGGAGCTCCATCTGTGGGGCACGCACACACATACACACACACACACACACACACATGCATACACACACACACACACATACACACACAGACACATGCAAACACACACACACACACACATACACACACAGACACACACAAACACACACACACACACACAGACACACACACACTTGTTCACACACACATACACAAGGAATCCCCCCTCTCAGAAATCTGGCTGTGTTTATACCCCGTCATAGGGAACACCAGCACTCCTTAACATATTCACACAGCTGCTTGTCTGTGAGATAGTTTATTGCAGACAGAGAGAGTAAGGGCATCCCATCACTGTGCTGCCGGACCTCTCTGTGAATCATCGCTAGAGTATAACTCTATTTCTGTGTGTGTGTGTGTGTGTTTGTTTGTGTTCTGTCACCACCCAAACCCAAAGGATGCCCAGAGAGCAGCCCTCATAGATTCCATTATTCCATTATGTGTTAGCTGACATACTTCTCCACAGTGACTAGCACTACATGCTACACTGCTAGCGTTACACTGACTATTCTATTTGTCATTTGGAACAGACAAAAATACAATCATGAATCAACTGCTGCTCAGAGAAATTTGCTTACGTTACATTTATGCATTTAACAGACCCTTTATCCAAAGCGACTTACATTTGTCAAATATCAATTACTTCAGGGCCAGTCTCCACTAGAGTAACTTAGGGTTAAGTGCCTCGCTCAAGGGCACAACTGTAGCAGCGGGGATTCGAATCAACAATCTCCAGGCTACTAGCATGCTAGCCATGTTCTTTAACCGCTACGCTATCACCACTC
Source organism: Tenualosa thibaudeaui (assembly GCA_027481765.1). Taxonomy (NCBI): domain Eukaryota; kingdom Metazoa; phylum Chordata; class Actinopteri; order Clupeiformes; family Clupeidae; genus Tenualosa; species Tenualosa thibaudeaui. Next base: position 11,134,930 of record JAIFZK010000024.1, read on the forward strand.
GTTCAGTGCTTTGAACTAAGTGTTTTTAGTGGGGATGCACTGGTGGTGGGGATGCACTGGTGGCTTGTAGGCCAGACCTCTAAGCCCTTGCTCAGTGCCACCCAGGTGTTAGTGGTGAGCTGTGTGTACATAGCAGGGCCATCAGCCCCCTAGACTGCACAGGCTCACCGCGCCTCATTTCACAGGGCCGGCCAGCTCAGCTGTCTCTTCTGAAGCGGGGCAGAGATGAAGCGAGCGAGAGAGAGAGAGAGAGAGAGAGATGTTTGGCCCTGAGCACCAGGCCACAAAAGAGACCTGCCTCGTGCAAACATTCTGTGTCCCCTGTGTGACTGGCGCTCACCCCTGTCGCTAATGACACACTAATAACAAGCCACTCCTAGGTTCTTTTGAAGAGCCTGCTACAGGGGCCCTAACACAGCACTCCAATGGAACATATTCAGTTCTTCTTATTTACCCCAGTAATTTGGAACATGGAGTGGTAAATGATGTCACACCAGACTTAAAACCCAAAGGTTGGAAAACAAATGCACTACAGTGCATAACTGAGCCACCAGGAATGCCCCAGCTTCTGTGTTCCTTGCAACCCTCTCTCTCTCCATCTCTCTTACACACACACACACACACACACACACTCACACACACATACACACTCACACACACACACTGAGTAGCCCACAGGCAAGGCCATTAGAGTGTGTCCCCCAACAGGTAAACTGCTGGAGCAATGAGATGATCAGACGCAAGGCCAGACACAAAAGTAGTTTGGTGTCTCATTCTGATACATATGAGCCTATGAGGAGTTACGGCTTGTGCAAAGATCACTGTGAACAGTTTCTATGTCAGCAATATCAGTTGCTGACCACCACCGTCAACAATACCGTTTGATAGCGATGCACTACACAGTATTTGACACATGCAACCACCCTGGTAGCTTAGTCCTGATAGCACCAACACTGTGGACTATGAGAAAGTGCATGGAATGCAGAGAAGGCCGCTGGCTTGTGGGTGAATGTAGCCAAGTGGCATTGTGCCAAGACAGCTGTATTCCCAAGAAGAGTGAATCATATTTGGATTTAGATTGAGAGGTGTGGGCTTTTTTTTGCCCCGAATGAAACAGAGAGATAGGGAGGAATTGTCGGTTGAAGGTGGAGTGTGACAGGGAAGGAAGGAAGTGTGTGTGCATGTGGGGTTGGGGGGTGGGTGGGGGTGGGGGGTGGGGGGGTTGTGAGGATCGTTCATGCCATCCTGGATCTTGAGTGTTGGATCGTTCATGCCACCCTGTGGTATTGGAGGCTGGCAGCCAGAAGAGACAGCCTCTGGATACACACGAACACACACACACACGAACACACACACATACACACACACACTAACTAGGTGTGGCACTGCAGGCACCGTTGACACAAAGCACTATGCATGTAGACCCACTCTGGTGTCTAGCTGCTGAATATCTGCCTGTGTATCTGCATGTCTGCTTATTCTGCTGTCTGTGTGCTGCAGTGTTTAATACACAACTTGCTATCATGGCAGACACTTCTGCGTCTCTCCATATCTGCACGCCTGTCTAACAATGTGAGTTTGCTTCGTCTCTCTCTCCTCACACTGCCTGTCTCGTTATCTCTGTCATTCTGTCTTTCTTCGCCTTTCTCTCTCCCTACTTTTCTATCTATCTCTCTCTCTCTCTCTCTCTTCATTTTGCTCTTTCTCTCTCCCTACTTTTCTATCTCTCTCTCTCTCTCTCTCTTCATTTTGCTCTTTCTCTCTCCCTACTTTTCTATCTATCTCTCTCTTTCTCTCTCTTCATTTTGCTCTTTAGCTCTGTCTTTTTTGGATTTCATCTGTCTGCTATTGTGTCTTTATTGGTGGTGTGTGGGGTTGTGTTGTTCTTAAACCTTGGGTTTGACGCTCACCTGCAGACGACCACCTAGCTCACCTGCCCTGTTCATCCATCAGTCTGAAGCTCATGCCACATCTCTGTCTCGCTGACTCGGACTCCACTCCAACCATCCTGTAAGCTTCCAGAGCTTCCAGAACAATCTGGCTGAAGTCACCCAACACCAGGCGCCACCTTTCTCTCTATATATAATCTCAGCTAATGCATCTACCAACAAGGCTCTCTCTTCTAGCACAGACGTATGCAGTGCAAATTATGAAATGTGCTGCACTGTGAACTTGTATGAAGAAAAGACATGTAAGATGAAATTTCTCAGCCAAATTAGCCATATTTTATTAAATCTGTATCATTAGTTCCTTCTAGAGGTTTCAATTTTGTTGTCCCCATTTCTCTTTATAATGATTGGTTTCTTGTCTTCCTCTTCTCTTTTGTTCACTTCTTTTCTGTTCCTCTTCATATTCCCTCTCCTCTTCCCCCCTGCTGACCTGAGCTGTGCCATTCAAGAGAGAAGGGCTCAGCAGATGGGCAATTAGGAAGGGAGAGAACTGCCCTCTCAACCCCAAAACCCCTTTAGACATACACACACATACACACACACTCACACACACACACACACACACACACACACACACACTGAGTAGCCCACAGGCAAGGCCATTAGAGTGTGTCCCCCAACAGGTAAACTGCTGGAGCAATGAGATGATGAGACGCAAGGCCAGATACGAAAGTAGTTTGGTGTCTCATTCTGATACATATGAGCCTATGAGGAGTTACGGCTTGTGCAAAGATAGTGTGTGTTAACCCCCCCCCCCCATCCCCCCACTCTTGTGCCCGCCCACACACCCCCAACTAAAACACACAAAGACATATAGACATTTATCTGTCTCTTGCTCTCTCTCTCTCTCTCTCTCTCTCACACACACACACACATAAACACACTTACACACACACTTACTCAAACACAGATCCAAAGTCATCACACACACAAACACACATACACATGCACACACACACAGTGACTCAGACACAGATCCAAAGGCATCTCTCTCTGTCTCTCTCTCTCTCTCTCTCTCTCACACACACACACACACACACACACACATTGGCTCAGACACAGATCCAGAGGCATGGGAAGAGACACACACCCTCATGTCTCATGTTTGCAGTGAGAACATGATGCTGCCTGTCCACTCTGCTTCCTTGTGGGTCTTTTTCATTGCTCGCCACCAAACCACAGGAAATATAGGTCAGACAACAGATGTGTTCCCTACCACACAACAAATCACGGGTGCTCTCATTGAAAGCACATCAAAAAGCAGAGGCCATCCGCAACACACACACACACACACAAATACATACACACACATACACAAACAAACACACATACCGACATCCCTGCAAACACTCACACACAGTAGTAGTTATCTCTCCATGAGTTTATGAGTCTCTGTGTGTGTGTGTGTTTGTGTGTCTGTTTGCATGTATGTATGTGTGTGTCTGTGTGGATGTATGTGTGTGTGTGTGTGTGTAAAAAGAGAGGAGTTCGTACATGTGTCTGTATGTGTGTGCACATGCACGCACGCGCGTGTGTGTGTGTGTGTGTGTGAGTGCATTCACATGTGAGTACGGGTGCGCGCGATTACATGCAGGCATGTCTATGTGACACAGCAAATAGAGATTCCCGGCTCCGAGAGAACTCTTATCATATGATCACCAACCCATCACTCAAGCACTCTGTGCGCCTGCTTCCTAGCCTGTCTCCTTGCCCTCATCCCTTGCCTCCAGTCTTGACCCTGTAGAACCTTCTAGCCTTCCATGGCCACGGCCCCATCATCCTAATGTGATCAAATTACCCATAATTCCCTGGAATCTTAGTTGCAGTCGTCTCCCCATAAACCCATTGTCTCTTGCTCAGTTATTTTGAAATTCCTCGGAGTTTGACTACCAAATGATTAAGTAGCTTTTTGGGCATTTCCCTAGCCCAACACTAGAGGGCAGTGTGCCATGTATCAGTGGCTATGCTAATGGATTAATTTTATTAGTCTGTGCTGACACTTAGCCGCTGACTCCTCTAAATGAAAGATGCTGTGTGTAACTAATCAGTAGTGTGGCTAGCAGCTGCCTTTGGGAGATCCCCCCACCACACACACACACACACACACACACACACACACACACACACACACTGGTGTCTGAGTTCCCTGTGAACACAGAACTGCCTAGCGGCGCCATGGATGGCAATTTCGTGAGGCTTCTTTAGACTTTAATTTTATTTCAACCAGCCATCTTACTTACTCAGAATGAACAATTACAAGTCAATTATTCTTCTTTGTTGCCTTAGGGAAATAGAGGGCCAAAAAGAGAGAGAGAGAGAGAGAGAGAGAAAGAAAGACAGGCAGGGAGAGAAAGAGAGGGAGAGAGAGATAAAGGACAAAGAAGTGATTTTTATCTTGTGGGTAGAGGTGGTGGGACGAGGGTTTCAAGATAGACACATCAGAAAGTAGAAGAATGCTTTCAGGAGTGAACTGAGCTAGCTTCAGGAGACTGTGTGTAGGATCAGGTGTAGAGGTGTGTGTGTGTGTGTGTGTGTGTGTGTGTGTGTGTGCCTGTGTGTCTGCGTGCACTTGCATGTGTATGTGTGTGTATATGTGCATGTGTGTGTGTGTGTTAATCAGCATGAGAGTCAAATCCCCTTTGATCCTTCACCCTGCTCTGAGCTTAGATGACCCTTACACTAGTCCAGCTTCACGTCAGTAGATAGAGACCGAGAACGAAACATACACAGCGAGAGAGAGCAGCGAAGGTAGAGGAAGTGTGCAGAACAACTCAGTCTGGTGCAGCCTGCAGGACTCCATCTAATGCCCCTTCTCCGCCCTGCTTTTTATTCTCTGCTGTGTAAGAGCAAGCAAGGTGCATCTGTGTGTGTGTGTATGTGTGTGTTTGTGTGTGTGTGTGTGTGTGTGTGTGTGTTTGTGTGTGTGTGAGTGTAGCTGTGTGAGCAAGCAAGCAAACAAGCTGTGAGTGCGTGTGCCTGCGAGAGAGTAAGACAGCAAGAGAGTCTCGGCGCCGGCGGAGCCACAAATTAGGAGGACAAATGTGTGTGGTGGAGAGGGGTCAAAGGGCAAATGTTTGAGACATGTGAACTCCCCGGGGATCAAGCAGCCGTGTCAGACAACAAGCGTTCTATTCCCTGCACCTCAGGTGAGTGCACAACACTGTTTAGGGCCGAAGCACAGATGGCCCAATCTGCCGATAGCTAGCCTGGGGACTGCTACTGTGTGTGTATGTGTTTTGCGTGTGTGTGTTTGTGTGTGTGTGTGTTTGTGTGTGTGTGCTTGTGCCTGTGTCAGTTTCTGTTTGTGTATGTGTGTTTCTCTGCGAGTGTGTGTATCTGCCTCTGTGTCTATGTCTGTGCCTGTGTGTGTGTGTGTGTATTAAGTTTCTCTGCATTGCAAGGCTTTATTTCTGTTTGTAAGTGTGTAATGGGTGTGTATGCTCTTAGAAGCATAGATTGGAATGAATGTGCGTGCTTGTGAATGTCTTTGTGTGTGTGTGTGTGTGTGTGTGTGAGTGTGTGTGTGTGTAATCTGATACATGCTGGAAGGCCTATAAGAACCCCATTGTTTTGGCCAATTCAAAACAGGCCTCCTTTGAGAGAGACTTCACTGCAGGCTGAGATGATCATTGATAAGATATATCAGAGAAAGACGGGCGAGACCACCACCTCCCCACCCCTCCTCACACACACACACACACACACACAAACACACACACACACACACACACACACCGACCCCTCTGAAGCACATCTTTCACATCCAGCTTTCCTGGCAGGCACCTCATCACCACTCTTGCCACACACACATTTCCTTCTTGTCTCACACACACACACACACACACACACACACACACACACACATACACACACACACACACATACACACACACACACACACACACACACACACACACACACATACACACACAGCTCATTCTTGCCTCACTAGGCGTGTCCTCATCTCGCATGGTGGGTGATTTTCTCCCCAAATGCAACCCAGGTGACTAACTTGTTTTGTGTGAGTGTGTGTGTGTGTGTGTGTGTGTGTGTGTGAGTGTTGATACAAAGACATGACTAACCATGAGGGTCTCTTTCTCAATGACCAGCTTTAACTGTTATTCCGAATGAGAAGAGAGAGAGAGAAAGAGAGAAACAGAGCGAGGGAAGGGGGGGGGGGGCTAAGGAACAAAGACAGAGAGTGAGACATAGGGAGAGAGAGAGAGAGAGACAGAAGCGAGGGAAGGGGGAGGCTAAGGAATAAAGACAGACAGTAAGACATAGGGAGAGAGAGAGAGAGAGACAGAAGCAGGCAGGATGTCTCATTTTTATGTGTGTTTTTCCTTCAGCTCTAAGCAACGTGCTGCTCCCCCTCTCGCCTTGACCTGCAGGCTGTTTACGTGTTGACACTTGCTTAGGCACAGTGGCAGATTCCTGACAGAGAGAAGAGCTTTCTCTCTCTCTCTCTCTGTGTGTGTGTGTGTGTGTGTGTGTGTGTGTGTGTGTGTGTGTGTGTGTGTGAATCCCTCCGGGATTGTGGTATGTCAGTGTTTGACACCTCGGTTTGCTAGCAGGACAATGCTCCGCGCTCTTGGCATTCTTGGGGCTCCTTGTAATGTCGAATAGGAATTCTGTGTCCCGATTAGAGTACCCCCACCTTCAACACCCATGCACACACACACATACACACTCCTCCGGCAATAGGCTGCGAGTTTTCACTTGGGCGCAAAAGCAAATATTAATTCAGAGTCTTTGTAAAATCCCACCTGAATGCCTTTGTGTACAGGTGCAATTACTGCCTGCTGACGGATGTCTCCATCCGCTAACATGGGGCATATTAAATTTACCTTTTTTATTTGGGTCAAACGTGAGAAGCAGCAGCAGCAGCAGCATACATTACACACATGCCTGTACGCTGCAATTTAAGACAGCAGTAGACACATTGAACTGTAGGTCTTGAGTTATGAATTTTTATAGGAGAAGCAAGAATTATGAGGTCTGCCCTGGAGCTGACATCCATTATATCTCACAACGACGGAGAGAATTCAAGGCTTCTCCCAGGTTTGGTTTAAAAAAAAAAGAAAAAGAAAAAGCCAAGGAAGAGCTCAAGCAAATCCCTAATGAAAGCGGGAGGAAGAGAGAGAGAGGAGACAAATGAGAGAGCGGCCTGTCTGTCTATCTCTCTCTCTACCTGTCTCTCTCTCTCTCTCTCTCTCTCTCTACCTGTCTCTCTCTCTCTCTCTCTCTCTCTCTCTTTCTCTGTCTGTGCCTTTTTCTCTCCCTCGCTCTCTGTGTTCTCTGCTTAATTTATTGCTTGCAGATTAGTCAATGTCAGGCTGTGAGAGCAGCGGAGAGAAACAAGTTAGTTAATCCTCATTATGAGAAATGAAACAAGGCAAAAAGATGGGCCTTTCATGTGCGGGACAGGAAGCAGGGGGCCTGCCTGCCTGCCTGCCTGTCATCACAAGTGGTGTGGAGACCAACATTTTCTGTTTCTTCCATCTGGGTCTAGGTGAGGGGTGAGAGGTGGTGACACACACACATACACACACACACACACACACACACACACGCACACATACAAACACACTCATATACACGTACACCTACACAGGTGCACATATTCATACACACACATAAGTAAACACACATTACATTACATTTATGTATTTAGCAGACGCTTTTATCCAAAGCGACTTGCATTTTTGTCAACTATCAATTGTTCAGGGCCAGTCTCCCCAAGAGCAACATAGGGTTAAGTGCCTTGCTCAAAGGCACAACGGTGGCAGCTGGGATATGAACCCACAACTTTTCAGCCAGGTTCCCTAACCGCTACACTACCACCACCAACTAACACACACAGGCACACACACACACACACACACACATAGTGCCCTGCTATATCCTGTTCTTCCCTGTACACTGACTTGTGAGAATACTCGTAGCTAGCTTGGGGAGGGGGTGTAGTGTTGCCAGAGGTCATTTCCTGTTGGATGACATGACGTGGCTTCCTGTGAAGAGACAGCTCCCACATCCTCTCCACAGATAACAACAGTGGTCTTTGTGTGTGTGTGTGTGTGTGTGTGTGTATGTGTGTGTGTTTGTGTGTGTGTGTGTGTATCTGTTTATAAGTCTGTGTATATGCGTGTGTCTATGAGCCAGGGTGACCAATGTGATGGTGCTCAATGTGTGCATGTGTGTGTGTGTTTATAAGTGCATGTGTGTATGTGATTTTCTGTGTCCGATCAACCCCCTATCGTATGAACAGCAGGGTGGCTGCAGGCTGGCTCCAGCTCAAAAGCGTTCGGCAGCAGCTTTACTGCAGTGCTCCTGGAAAGCCTGTGGGATCGGCTCCAGGATCTGATAAGATTCGGACGGATTCCGAGGGGATTTGGGTGGTGTGTGTGTGTGTTTGTGTGTGTGCACCAGCATCGGCGAGGATGGGAGCCTTTGAGGATGAAGTGGGACTCGAGTGGCGCTCAGTGACACAAAGACACACTAATGACAGGAAAACATAATGTTGTACACCCCGCCCCCCCCCACACACACACGATGCTCCAGATATTTACAGTGTACAAACACACACCATGAAAGCCTTAGCCTTTGTTTAAAGCCGGGCAACAAAAGAGGGAGTGAGGCCCTTGATCCTGACACAATCTCTGCAATCTCCACTCTATCCTCAGATCTGAGCCTTTTTATGAAGCTTTTGAGTGAAAAAAAACTCGAAAATAATTGATGCAGCTCTGGTGCAATGCTCTTATTTTACACAAAGACTGTTTATACCATGTATGTACAGTATGGACACTTGGAGCTGGTGGAAATTGACAATAAAACGGCAGTCTTGGTTATGTGAGCAAACTTCACTGTAAACATTTCTCTTTTTTTCTGTGTCCTGTGAAAACTAACAGATCACAGACTATCGCAGACTGCACTGCATCCCGGACCTTTCCTTAAAAGGATCTCAGCAGAATCTCTAACAAAACCACTGCATGAATTTATCTCATCACCACACACAGACACACACACACACACACACAAACACACACACACAGTCACAGGGTTTTGCTTCATGACGCACACCATACACAGACACACACAGCACACAGCATACAATACATAAACACACTCACCAATCACATATGGTTTTGCTGCACGTCACACACACGTTCCATTCCCCCTATATTTCTCACGGTGCAGGCCCTGATGCGTGTTAAAAGGGGCTGGAGTGTGTGGAGTGCCGTAGCGTGGCTCCCGGGAGTCTTTAAATCAAGGAGGCTGATAGCAGGCCACAGCCAGAGATCCCAGAGACCAGGCGCCAAATGTACTCCAGGGCTTCTCAGTGGTCTAAGTGCTTTGCTTATAAGACAGAGAGGTAATGATGAATGGTGTGTGAATGCAGCCGATGGGGCCAGGAAGTACACCAGTCTGATACTCTAAAGTGAGGAAGTGTAAGAAGTGTATTGTCTGGTCCAGAGAGATGTCTTTGTTGGGTGTTTGTATGTGTGTGTGCGTGTGTGTTTGTGTGTGTGTGTGTGCGCGTGGTGGGTGTATGTGTTTGTGTGTGTGTGCGTGTGTGTTTGTGTGTGTGTGTGTGTGTTTGTGTGTATGTGTGTATGTGTGTGTGTATGTGTGTTTGTGTGTGTGTGTGTGTGTGTGTGTGTGTGTGTGTGTGTGTGTGTGTGTGTGGTGTATGTGTTTGTGTGTGTGTGTGTGTGTGTGTGTGTGTGTGTGTGTGTGTGTGTGTGTGTGTGTGTGTGTGTGTGTGTGTGTGTGTGTGTGTGTGTGTGTGCGCATGGTGGGTGTATGTGTTTGTGTGTGTGTGTGTGTGTGTGTGTGTGTGTGTGTGTGTGTGTGTGTGTGTGTGTGTGTGTGTGTGTGTGTGTGTGTGTGTGTGCGTGGTGGGTGTATGTGTTTGTGTGTGTGTGTGTGTGTGTGTGTGTGTGTGTGTGTGTGTGCGCTTGGTGGGTGTATGTGTTTGTGTGTGTGTGTGTGTGTGTGTGTGTGTGTGTGTGTGTGGGTGGTGAGAGTGAGTGGGACTAGGGCAAAGGGGTAGTCCTAACAAAAACAAGAGAGCCAGTGCAGTTAGAGCACAGAGTAGAGTGAGAAACTAGAGGCTTCACTTGTATTGTGTGTGTGTCCAGAGAGGAAGTGGACTATGGGGAAGGACACACACATATACACACACAATCATTTTCAGCTTCTCTTTTCTGACTGTTACTTTCTATGGGTGGTGCTCTCTCTTTTTTTGCTTCCTTTATAATGTAATGGGGAAGGGTGTGCGTGTATGTGTGTGTGTGTGTTTGGGTGGCTACTACAGCAATTACATTCTCCCCTCCGAGCATTGCAGTCATCCGTCATTGGGAGACCACCAAAGACCCTTTCTTTGACACTCTGGGGTCTTTGGGAAGCTGAGGTAAGCGCTCCTAGTTTCCTATAGGAAGACGACAGGCCTGATTGTAAGACGATTTAAAATATACATTTTGGTCGTCATGCCATGTTTATCTCAGTTTGATAGGGAGGACACAGTGGGAGTGTCAATAATAGGCTTAGCCAATAGGCTTAGCCCTTTAGCCTTTGGTGTTACTATTTTTCTGGACTGATATTTTCCTTTTTCAGTCCTAATGAGGGAAAAACATCGAAAAGAATGGAGAATGTATGAAGGCTATATAATGGAGGCGAAATCTGTGTATGTGTGCCTTTGGTGGAGTTGCTGATGGTCTTTTGAGTCTTGGGGTTTAGTGTGTGTGTGTGTGTGTGTTTGTGTGTGTGCGTGCGTGTGTGTGTGTTTGAATGTGTTTGTGTGTTGTCCTAAGCAGATGTTGTTATTGGCACCTCCCTCACCTCAGAGTGACTGAGTAACTCCCCTCGTCCATCTGCCCTCCTCATCTCCTCTCTCTCATCCACTCTCTCTCTCTCCCTTTCCCTTCTTTCCATCCCACTCATCCTCTCTCATCCTCTCCAATCTTCCTTTCCCTCTCTTTTCCTCTCTTCTCCTCCTCCTCTATCTCTCCCTCCTCACTTCCCCTTCTTCCCTTATCCTCTCCCCTTTACTTTCCTGGTTGGAGGAGGAGAAGCCTTGGCCTTGACTCCTTCATCCCAGCAGAAATCACTGAGGTCTGAGTAGAGAGATGAAGGGAGAGGAGAGGAAAGGACTGAGCCAGACTCCCAGCATCCTTAGCGGCATGCTCATCTCCCATATCCCCTTAAATTGGCAGGGATTAGGTGGGGGTTAAGAGGACTTAATTGAGTTAACCCTGTGAGCGCCACGGCCGAGCCAGCCGCTTCCCCCTGGACCAACGTTGTGTGTTTGCTCTTCTCACTGTGCGAGCAGGCCGGTCTCCAAGGGTAACCCAATACTTCCTCTGTTTCTGGGGCGACGGATAGGTTTCCCAGGCAACGTCCAGGATCTGGAGGAAACGGAGGAAGCGTCAGAGGCTCACATGCGGGTTTAATTAAAGACGAGCCGGTAATGGAGAAATTTAGTGGCAATTTACAGTCCCTCATGGCAAAGACATGCACTCTGTCTCTCACAAATTTCCTCTCTTGTTTCTTATTCTTTCTCATGCCATCCTCTCTTCTATTTCTTCACTTTGATCTCTCTCTCTCTAACATGATAACATGAACTGCTGTTTACTGTTACCTCCGCTAAATATGTTGTATTCTTGAGCGTTATGTACGTTTGTCTATTTGTCTGTCTGTCTATGTGGATGAAACTTTTGCATTTGCATTGGTATTAGGACAAGGAACAGATGATTACATTTTAATGCTGATCTGTAATACTGTCTGGAAACAACCCTATATTGCCTTGGCGGAGGTCTGTGCTCTCCGTGTGCTGTTCTGGTTTTATCATGTTTTTATTTCTTTTAACCTGTCTTTGTGTAACCATACTTTGCCTGTTGTCTGTGCCATTGTCTGTCAAGCTATGTGTTTCTGAAAGCTATCTGTATGTTCTCTGTTATGGTTAGCCAAAGACAGTTGTCCACCCTGGTGGACTCTCAAGATTTATTCTATTCTATTCTATTCTATTCTATTCTATTCTATTCTATTCTATTCTCTCTGTGTCTCTCTCTATCTCTTCCTCGTCTTCCTGTTTGGTTGCGCTGCCCATTTCACACACTGCAAAATGATACAAATAAAGCAATACATCAAATGACAGACGTAATCTATTTACCAACCTCGCTCAGCTACCAAAACAAAATACCAAGAGGTTTGGCTGGAGGTGGCAACGGTGTTATAATTAATATGTGCAATGCTCAGTCTGGCTAGACAGGACACAGGAACAGATTGCACAAGGGTGATTTAGGGGAAAGTTTTTTTTTTTTTTTGCGGCGAGCCCATTTAATCTGCGTGACAAACTATTTGTCAGCCCCAGCTCTATGTAAATCTGACTGGAGACTGGAATCAGAGTGTTGAGTGTGAGAGGGTCCTGGAAATGGGACAGTCTGTGTGTGTGCATGTGTGTGTGTGTGTTAGGGAGCTTCGGGGGAGGGGGCGGTGTTTATGTCAGCAATTAAATAATGGTGTAGGCCTCATGCTCCTACCCAGGTGTCTCACTGTTGTAAGAAGACATCTCTCTCTCTCTCTCCCCTATCCCTCCCTCTCTCCCTCTCTCCAATCTCTCCCTCTCTCCCTCTCTCTCTCTCTTCCTCGCTCTCTTTCTCCAACTCTCTCTCTCTCTCTCTGTCCCTGTCAGATTTACAGCCGTTTATTCGAGGCCTTTCAGCTTTCTTTCTCACTGACATCACTCTGCTGGGCTGATGTTTATAATGGTTTCAAGAAGATAAAGTAGGAGACAGGGTGTGCTCCATCACTAGAGTGAATGAGAGTTGTTCCTCTAGTGGGAGTTAGCAGAGAGTTTTCATGTCTGTATTTTTGAAGTCTTTGAAACGTACAGAGTAACAGAAAGCTTAATGGCAGATGATGTACCTGTGGTTTTTGTAGCTCCTGAGGGATAGGCCACAGAACATCACTCTCGCTGGGTTAGTCAAGGAGACACTATGATAATATCAAGTGTTTGAGTCCCTGACATCAAAGTAATTTCAATCAAGTATCTGTATATGGTGGTGCTCGTTTGACATTTCGGTCCCTCGCCCCCAAATCCAAACACACACAAACACACACACACACACACTAAAAGAAAAGAAGGGAAAAAAAGAAAGACAGGGAGTTGATTGAAAATGGAGGCAGTCATTATTTGTCCTCAGTACAATAACCTCAGCCGGGGTGCGGGGTGTGTGTGTGTGTGTGTGTGTGTGTGTGTGCGACTGTGTCTGTGTGTGTGTGTGTGTGTGTGTGTGTGTGTGTGCGTCAGTGTGTGTATGTGTGCGTGTGTGTCTGTGTGTGTGTGTGTGTGTGTATGTGTGTGCGCGTGCATCTGTGTGTGTGTGTGTGTGTGCGCGTGCATGAGTGTGTGTGTGTGTTCGTGTTGAGCAGCACAATACAGCAGCAGCAGTGATGGTGGAAAACCCTATTAGAGCCAGCGCACCTCCGTCAGTTTAATTAGCTGCCGGCTCAGTGAAGCAGGCACTGGTTGCCTGTGGCGGTGGGGGCCGGTGGTGGTGATGATGGGATGTGGGGGTCGGTGGGGGCCCCTGTGTTGCGGCGAGGCCCCTGTGATGAAAGTGATGAATGGCCGTCTTCGCCGCTCCCTCTGTACTTTATCAAATGATTAAATATTGAATGTAAAATAGACAGCTTCCCTGCCAGGCACAGAGGTCATTTGGCGATTGTCGCATTAATCAAAAGGCTTTTTTTTCCTACACACACACACACACACACATATGGACAAACACAGACACACACACACACACACACACACACACACACACACACACACACACCATCCAGTCCTTCCTTGACATGCTCAGGGAGAAGGAAGATTTCCCACAACACTACAGCGCACGACACCCGCAAGGTACTTGCAGTCTTAGGATATAGTGGTCGGGGCCTTACATCAGGAGTCTTTTGGGTAGTCTACTCCTCACAGATGACCATTAGGATCCATCTTTAATTTGCTCCACAGCAGGTCCAGATCTTTACTAGATTCAGCTGCAATGTGGGCTGTTTCCGGAACGATCTCTTATCAGCATCCCACCCACTCCTTCACACAATACAACACAACACACACACACACACAAACACACACACACACAAACAGCAAGACCAGTCACCTCTCCGGCTAGGGCAAGAGCAGAGGAAAGTCGATTCATTTAGTTTAGATTTTTCATTTAGTGTTGTTGGAAACAGAACAGAACCCCCTCCACATCCTCCTCAACCCCCCCCCCCCCCTCCAAACCCCCTTTATGCGCCCCACCCCCAAACCCCCCACCTTTACCTTGGCCAATTCACACCCCCTGCTGCAGACAGCCTTGAGATTAGATTTAGCTTTAATACTTCACCATACCCGACTCAGACACTGGGGCAGGATCATTGCAGAAATATCACAGGGAAAGGTGGGATTGGATTCAACATTAAGACTTTAAGGAGAACAACAAAAAAAGAAAAGAAAAGAATGGTCTAGACAGGAGTGTAGTAAAATATGACCCGCAGTATCTTCTGTACTCGCACAATACCTCCTGTTCTTTGTGTAACAGACTCCCTCCTGAATGTAACTATGGGGCAAAATTGTCTGATTTCATCAATCCGTTGAAAAGACAGATTATTACTATCTAATTACACTTCATTGAGGTCAGTGAGCTATAGACTGGCGCAGATTACTTGGCACAGAAATCTCTTTCTCAATATCTCTGCCTTTGTTGCCTCAACAAGAATGTGTTCTTTGCTGTGTTTGCCACGGCTTACTGCGATGACAGCCGAGCAATTTGTCCTCAACAAACTGCGTGGTTAAAAAAAAAGGAGGGAAGGGAGCGACTTCATCAACAGCCTCACCCAGGCGACGATGTGAAATGGGGCTTTATTTAATTATCGGGCTCATTAAAGCAAAAATAAATAAATAAATAAATAATAAATACAAGCTCAAGGAAGTGGCTTAGCCCTTTGAGTCATGCTAACACGTCTCCTGCCAGCATGCCCTGCCCTTTTCAGGCGAGTGGCAGATAGCTGTTTAATGAGCAACCAGGAAGACAGAGAGAGAGACAGAAAGAGAGAGAGAGAGAGAAGCCCCAAGGCAAGGAGGAAGTGCATCATCCCCCTGAGCGTGCAGCCTATGGTCGTAGCCAGACACACCCACCCACACGGTGCGAGGCCCTGTGCTCTTGCGCTAACATCCTGAGTAGTTCTCAATCTGCCAGAGCAGCCATCCGTACATGTGGCCTGCCAGCTCCCGGCCGACCCTGCCTCTCTCTACTTTCTCAATAAGGTAACAACCGCGGGCTAGACTAAGTGGGGTGGGTCCGGGTGGACCTGGTAATTACAACTAGATTAGATTTATTGATCTTGGTTTGGGGTATTGATTTTGAAATCTGTCTTTTCTTGTCTGTCTTTGGGCATATGTCTGTGGTTGGCCTAGTAGACTTGTCATGTTTTTTAGGAGCATTGTGAATGAATTAGGGTTAGGGGTGGGTGGGGTGAGAGGTAGGGGAGTGGGTGACTGTGTGTGTTTATGTGTGTTGGTAGATGACATATCCTGTGCTGGTTGTTGTCACAAGAGTGGAGGTGTTCTGAGTGTGTGTGGACTGGGAAGTAACTTGTGTAACTGTTTAACGTGTGTTTTTGTCCGGGACTATGGGAGGCACAGCTCGACTGACACACACACATGGGGCATCTTTTGAGTTTGTGTGTGGAGAGGCCTGTATTGTGCAGTATTGTGCTGTTTCTCAGCAGGACGGTGAGGCCCACAAGCTCTCTCTCTCTCTCTCACACATACACACACACACTACACAGAAACTCACACACACAAATAGCCACACACCACACTCTCATCGCGCACACACACACACACACACACACACACACACACACACACACACACACACACACAGACACCTTCTGTAAGTCTGTACTGTGCAGATGAAAGGCGAAGACGAGAGATTTACCTTCCTTTCCACTGCGTTGAAACTTGTCTGAACCCGAGGCTCTGTGTGTGTGAGTGTGTGTGTGTGTGTAAGAGAGAGAGAAGGGACTATGTAATAGTGCACAGCAGGATGGCTCAGAAGAGATTACATAATACACATACACACACACTCAGACACACACACACAGATACGCACACACACCTGTAGACCTTCATGTGGAACATGTCCAGTGAATCTGCACAGACAGACCAACAAACACACACACACACTCAACACACACGCATGCACACACACACACAGACACACGTGGAGTGGACAGACTCACTCTGACTGGGCCTGTTTAAACACTTCTGCTTTTAGTTTAGTCTCGATCTGTAAAGATTCCCGGGGGGGGCGGAGACGATTACGCCCGGCTTCCTTATTTGGGGTGTGATGAGTGAACTTGTCCATCGTTGCGTCTTGCAACTTTTCTCCAAGGAAGGGATGCTTGCACACAAAAGCAAAAGGTTGAACCAACCAACAATACCTTAAAAAGCAGTTGAGCAGCTCCGGTGGGGTGCTTTGTAGACCCATTTCCAAATTGGATTTTGTGCTTGGCCACATGCATCAGCTTGCTTGGAGGCATACGTCCAGAGCATCAAAGCTGTGAGGCCTGTTCAACCATCATCCATGCACTAACCAGTGCACTTAAAAACATTAGAGATTATCAGAGAAAAAGACAGAGAGAGAAGAGAGAGAGAGTAGAGTAGAGAGAAGAGAAAGAGAGAGAGGGGCAGAGAGCATGTACCACTCCTAAAATACCTCGTCTCCTTGTGAAAGGCGAGCTCATTTGTTTTTGGAAGATGCTGCCTTGTCTCATTACAAACGGGACCCGTGCTTTACAAGCTGTCACAGCTGCGTGTCACACTGCCAGGCATTCTTCCCAGCCAAATAGCTCTGGCATGACAAAACGGCTCACCGTTATCGTTCAGTGAGGGAGCAGGTTGATGGGTGACCTTTAGATATTGTTCCCCCTCATTATGTGAACTGAATGAATAGTTTGCCGGCGTTGGATTTGCCCTCTCTGTCTTGTTTTTTTTTTTCTTTTTTCAGTGTATTATTTTATTGTCATTGCTCGTTCATTTTGTCTTTCCCCACATCCTGCACAATGAGTTTGTAGAGTTGATTTGGAGGCAGAGGGAGGGTGCATAAGTGTGTGTGTGTTTGGTGGTGGTGGGGGGCAGTTTTCAAAGAATCACAGCATTTTCTGCTAATGGATTTTATAGGTCAATTACTTATTAGGTTGGTTCTGTTGTCTGTGGGGTGCCTGTGCTTGTGTGTGTGTGTGTGTGTACGTGTGTGTGTGTGCCTGTGTGTGTGTGTTGGCAGTCCAAAAGCAGCAGACAGTGGTGGTGGCAGCAGCTTCATTCGTGTGTAAATGAGTATGTGGAGAGGAGAAGATGGTGGGGTCTACAGTGCTCAGTGTGTGTGTGTGTGTGTGTGTGTGTGTGTGTGTGTGTGTGTGTGTGTGTGTGTGTGTGTGTGAGGGGGGTGTTACTGGCGGGGGGGCTGCTGAAGAGAACTCCTCTTTTGGATTAGTGGAAGCTTCTTGGCGATCTGCATGTGAATGAACTGAGAGCTGCTTTAACCGTTACCCCCGCTCTCTCACTCACAGAGGGAGAGAGAGAGAGGGGGAGAGAGAGACAGAGTGAGAAAGGCAGAGAGAAGGAGAGAGAGAGGGGGGAGACTTTAGGTGCATCAACACCACAACCAGCTCTTGAGAGTATGTGTGTATGTGTGTGAGAGAGAGAGGATAACATCTCAACAGAAGCTGAGAGCGCAGGAAGTTGAAGGAAGTATTGCTGTTTGTGGCAGTGCTCTGGGCCACCTTGTTTTCTTGCCGTGCCTTAGTCTCAGTGGCAGGGGACTAGCACTGGTGTGGATTGGTTTTATTCATGAGAGAAGGTAAGAATCTTTTTTTGTCTAATTTTTTTTACATTCCCCCAAGCCTCCATGTGGTAAACTCTGTGCCTTAGAGGGAACAATGGTGGCTGACAGGAATGGTCCACTTTAGTTATGGGAACAGGGGGAGAGGAGGACAAACTCTTTCCCCCTCTCCCTCTCTCTCCATCCCTGTTCATCTTTTTTCTCTCTCTCTCTTCTTACATGGCCAGCTCCTATGTGTCTCCTGAGTGTGTGTTTTTTGTAAAGAAAATTATTTCTTCAAAGTCTTTGTTTTTCTTGCTGGTGATCCATGAATGGGGCCGGTTCTCGGCCATGCTTTTGTGACAGACAAACTTTCTGCCATTTTGAATGAGTCCTCTGGCTTTGAAGCTTGTCTCATTAGCCCCCGCTTATCTGCATGTGAACCAATGCGCATGATGTGCTCTAAAGGCCCCCAGTTCACAGTTTAGCATCCAAAGGCTATGGTGCCTAGCGGAGATGAACTTTGGAAATAACCTCAAATTAATTCTGAATTAAATTAGTGCATCGAACACTATTTACTGACATGCATGGGTGACTACAAAAGGGCATATTTATTTTCTTGACATAAGACGGGGTATTTTTTAGTTCCTCACTTAAAGAAAAGAACTTGGTTTTGTTTTGCATATTGTAACTATTTGTTTCCATTGGAGCCTTGATAAGTGAAGTCCTGAAATGCCTGATTTCTCATGTCTGCTGAAATACAGAGAAAAGTACTTCTGGGAGGTGTACTATTCTCCCTTAATGCTCAGGCTTAGCATGCATGTTGTAATTGGCATTAATATAGTATCAGGAGAGTGTGTGTGTGTGTGTGTGTGAGAGAGAGAGAGAGAGAGAGAGAGAGAAAGAGAGAGTATGTGTGTGTGTCCTGTTGCCAAGTAAAGCAGCAGCACATGTGTGTGTGTGTGTGTTTGTCTCTTTCACTGTGTGTGAGAGAGCACTGAGTGAGGAGGACTGCTGAAAAGAAAGACCCAGAATAGCATTTAGCATTGCAGGGGGTCAGCTGGATATGTGCTAAACTTCATTAGCATTATTAGCATCAGCATAGCCTTCTAAGTGCCCCTCTAACCTTTTCAAAATTAACCCAGCACAAATCTTTTAATCACATCCAACATTGCCATGTGCAAAAGTCATCAGTTGTATTGCCCTCATGCAGTGCTGTTCGCCATGGCTCTGCCTTGTTAAACACAGATTACCCATACTAATAAGTCATTATAAAATGATGAAAAAGGAGAACAATGACATCTACCCATCTGCATACACACACACACACACACACACACACACAAAGGACAGTGGCATTAGAGTAGTTGGCAGTTTTCTGAAAGGAAGATTTGGGTGATTGATGAAATTTTGCCACAGGCAGCAAGTTTGTAACAATGTGAATTGAACACTAATGCTAAAATGCAGAGCACTGCTGAAACGGAACTTTACACAGGAGGTATGTATCTTTCAGCTACATCAGCTGACTATAGACAGACAGCATCTTGAACCACGGGGGACATTTTTCCCATTACAATTGCTTTGTCAGTCTCCAGGCTTCCAGAACATTCCGTAGCACTTGTTCTGTGTTTTTCTATTTGCTTTTCTCAAGGCTATGTCTTCTCCCCAGGCTGGCCCCATTATCAACTCTCCATTTGTCTGCTAGGGTTAGTATTTGACCATTTCCATCAGAGAGAAAGACAGACAGAGAGAGAGAACTGAGGAAGAGTGTGGGAAGGGGGGAGGAGGAAGAGAGGATACGATGCCTACACTTTACCCTAAGATGGATGGCTCACTTTTTTCCACTCATCTGACTATGTTTCAGCATTAGTGATGGGGCCTTGCTGTTGTGCAGTGGCAGACGGGTTACGCTTTTCTCCTCTTCGTGAGGGACAGAGACACGTCTGCGTCTTTATCTTTTTGCAGAAATGGTGCCTGGGCTTCTGGAACACAGCTCAGAGACTGAAAAGGAACAGAAAACCCTCTTTCCTCCTGCTTTCAGAAGCGGCTGCTTTCAAAGTGACACAGCCAACTGACTCAGCCCGCTCTGGTCTGGCCTGGCCTGTGGCTTGCTTCTGGTTGCATGTCGCGACTGGCTCAGAGCTACACGGCCAGTGGCCTTAAGGTCGGCCAACCACACGAGAGAGTCGTTTGAGCCGCTCCATTGGCTTGGCGTCGCCCCCGTGGTTCCAGGCGGTGCGGTGCAGCAGGTATGTGCCCCTGCTGTTGGAAAGGCACCCAATAGGAACCCAGCAGATTAGTTCCATCTTGGTGGCCACGCAACGCGGGGGTTATTTTTATAGCAGATTAAACCCTCTGGACAGGGCGACTGGCATCATGCCTGGGCCAAACACATGATCTGTCAACCATGCGCTCTCCAACCAGCCACTGGACCAGAGCTAGTCAGCAAATGGAATCCATTATTGACAGCGCTAATAACCAACAGCTAACTCGTTTTAGCTCAAATGGTCATGTCACTGTATCACTGTACAACTCATACATTAGCTCATATGGTGACGATCATATAATTCAAATAATGCTTCAAGTAATCCATGACATTAAGTTACTTTGGAAGAGGAGACTAAATTGTCAGATAGTGAGGGTGCAGATAAATGCCATTTGAGGAAGCCTGCACTGAGAAATAAACAGGTATGAGGCCTACTTTTGTTGCTTCCTGTACATGAGCCATGTGGTACTTTGTGGTTGGGTGTCAGGCTGACAGAAACTTGATGAGCAGATTGAACTGAGGTTTCTGTTTTTTTTTTTTTCGTCTCATCCCTGGGCACTTCAGCTGGCACTTACTAACGCTGCCATCTCAGTGTGGCAGTCATGATGCATCTAGAGTGACTCGCATTGCCGCCACTCGGCTCGACTGCTGACTCACTCAAAGTTTGGCCCGTCAGTCATCTGAATGTGTGTGTGTGTGTGTGTGTGCATGAGTATATGTGTGTGAGCATAAGTGTGCATGAGTATGTGTGTGTATGTGTGTGTGTGTGTGCATGAGTATGTGTGTGCGTGTGTGTGTGTGTGTGTGTGTGTGTGTGTGTGTGTGTGTGTGTGACTCTAACACTGACTCACAAGGCTCTCTGCAGGTTGAGCCATCATGGTGAAGGGCTAGTCATCTTCGACATAATCATTCCTCACTCATGGCCTCTCCCTCACAGATAAGCTGTGTGTGTGTGTGTGTGTGTGTGTGTGTGTGTGTGTGTGTGTGTGTGTGTGTGTGTGTGTGTCTGTCTGTGGTGTGTGTGTGTGTGAGCATGAATCAACCTCAGTCAGCTGTCATGAAAGGTGGTGTTTGTTTGGGTTTCACCTCTTTAACTCAATCTTCCCGACCCCTCTGATCCACGTGACTGAAAAGCTAAAAGCAGAGGAGACTAGGAGTTAGCGAGCTGACCTCTGATTCATGCCCAGACATCAAAGAGCTGTCAGGAGCAGTGAGAAGTCAGGTTTTAACAGCTCAACAGTATCCTCTCTGCCCTTGGGCAAGAGGCTGTTTTGCAATAATGTTCTTTTTTTCCTTGTGTAAAAAGGGTCCTGATGTTAGTAAACAGGCCTTGAAGACTGGTGCAGTTTTGACATTTAAAGGCCTGCTGGCTTCAAGTGCTGTATTCCTAGAGTAAATGTTGACATGTCTCTAACTCAGGTGCCTCCCTGTGTGAGGTAGCATGTAATTGGTAGTTTTGATAGCATACAGTTCTCTTGCTGTTTCTCCCTCCCCCTCCCTCTCTCTCTGTGTCTTGGTCTCTTAGTTACCCTGTTCTGCTTCTTCCTCTCTCTGTCTCTCAGTCTCAAAGCATTTACATCAGAACTCTCTGGCGTTTCCAAGTGTAGATCTACTCAAGGGCTTGGAGAGCTTTTAGAGCAGTTGTGCTTTCTGCTGACAGGGTAGCTAAACAAGAACAAGTGTAGTAAGTACACAAAGGGTATAAGTCATATTTTGAGTGTGTGTGTGTATGTGTGTGTGTGTGTGTGTGTGTGTGTAGGTAGATAGGTGTGTACATTGGTTGAAAGCGCAGATCAAGACCAGCTTGTTTGAGTCTTCTTGCTCATTGGATAAATCCCCCTGTTATAAAGAGATCACCAGCATTCACTCACATGATCCATGGCATGCGCCTTCAATTTACTGTGTTTCCCAATAACTTCAGGTGTCAATCTCGATGTGTGGCTTACCACAGCATGCCATAACTTTATGCCCACAGTGGACATGCAGACTGCAGGCTTTACATATCAGATCCTAGATGAAGGCAAACATGGGCGCATTTTTTGAAATTGAGGTTTTCCTGGGGTAAATATTGTATGATTGATATCGATCAGTGGGCAGGGGCTTCTCAAACAAAGCAATTTTGTTGTTTATCTTTTCTCAAATTCCCGCCTTAGCCATTCCATTCTCTCTCTTTCCCATTTATTTGTGCATATCAACACTGAAATAAAAGCAGAGAGAATACATTAACAGCAGGCATACTTATATATTAATATATCATTTTACTCTCTGCCCACATCCTGCATGGTGAACTTGAAGCTACATCAGTAGATCTCACATGACAGTGAGAAAAGCCTAAAGTGTCTTTTTTGATAACCACTGTCCCGTTTACTTCCTCATACTACTATTCAGTACTTTATAGCACAGACAGTGCACCATAAAAGGAACATAACTGAAAGCACTTTGATACTTTCTATTAACATTATAGCCTAGTAAGATAGGAAAGGGGGTTTAAGATTAGTCAACCTAAGGACAGAGTAGAAATGTGCTGTTATAGTGGGATAACAGAGGTATGACATTGCATGTAAAGGAGTAATTATGATGTAACACGCATGCTGTAGTATAAAGTGTTACTAAACTGATTACATGCTGATTACATGAAGTACATGCTCGCTGTGACAAAGGCTACAAAAACCCTATTGATGAAATAGGGTAAAATCCCACAAATTCCCTATTGAGTTTAATTGAGTACTATCTACTGGTCTCCAAAAAAAAAAGGCGTGGCAACTTTGAACCCAACATCATCAATTTGATACAGGAGGAAACTCACTCTGAATCATCATCAACCGTGTCTGGTGTTACTTAATTTTCCTGCTTACTGATCTTATACAGAGAGCATAAGCAGCACTCCAGGCCATTAAGGGCCCACCTTCCCACAGGCAGATTGTATGTCTCCACTAATCCTCTTATAGGTCTGACCCTGTGCTTGTGCTATGCTACCATGCTACTACCAGAGGGGGCTAAGCCCCAAATTAACTGAATAACACCATGCCCCCCATAGACTCCTTTTACTTGAGTGGAAAAGAGCTGGATTGGAGCACGGTCACTGGCTGGTAGAGCATAAAGCTAGAAATTTTTGGCGGTCTTCCCCCTCCCTCTTTTCTCTCCTCGTGGTCCACCGCTTCATCGCTCTGTTGTTTTTGTTAAGATGTTCATGTCTGATACCTCCCAGTAGTTATATTTTTGTTATTTTGTTTAGGGTTGTAACCAAACTCAGAGTGTGCGGTCTCCATTTCCCTGGCACAGAGAGAGGAGAACAGACATTCAGGAGAACTCAGAAGTAGACTCAATGGCCTGCATTAACCTCAAACAGAGGCCATGCTGGAGTCGGGTTTGCTGGTGCGATAGCTAACTAAACAGTGAAAACCAAACCGCACTGACATAGTGGTGAAGTGTGTGTGTGTGTGTGTGTGTGTGTGTGTGTGTGTGTGTGTGTGTGTGTGGGTGTACAGCTGTATATGTGTGTACTAGTGTTCCCTTTGAGGTGTGTACACACACACACCCACACACACACACACACACACATACACACACTCAGTGATGTTTCCACACACTTAACCATACTCAGCAAAACACACTTTCTATTCACACACATACACACACACACACACACACACACACATTTGCATTCACTTCTACCTCAGCTAGCCTTACTCTTGAGTGAGAACGAATTACTCCGTTCCCTCTTGTGCCTATATTATTTAGTTATTTTAACCTCAGGAGGGGTCTTATCTTCCGAATCCGTGCACAAGCACAGACAATCCCACATTCTTCACTCTCATTATCTGGATCCTCATCACACTCAGCGTTCGCATCTTCACCTGATTCCACCGCCTGTCAGTCTGCTCGCTGTTGCTATTACAGCAGTCTGAAGCTACAGCTACGGCTAAGCTGAGTTCACTCTCTCAAGCAAACACCAAACCACAAACTTGGCAGAGTAAAAAAAAAACAGGGATTCAGGGATTGGACTATTCAAGACTTTTAAGAATGGGTGCAAACAACAAATTAAAAACTTAGGGATTGGAGTGGGCATCTGTCCTATTACTGTACCTGGCATGTGTCTGAATGAAGAATGCATTGCAATGGTGTGAGATGCTACTATATTTGTGGAGCTGGTGTATGTTAAAGTTATGGCTGTTGCTTCCCCCCACTCAGTGAAGTGCATTTCTTAAACACCGATTTTAGGTCACTGGAATACCTTTATATGTAGAACCTTGATGTGTTTCTTAAGTGTAAAGGAGTTAAAATATAAGATTGCAGAGTGTGTTGTAAGAGTGCATCAGTGATGTGGCGTGAACTTGCTGTGTACCACCTCATAAAATAGCAGTTCTTCATTTATGTTTCACATAGTTTACTTTTTATACTTTTTTATGTTTGTTTCTTTCCTCCATCCTGAACCCTAGCTGAGCAAATTGTACTTGAAACGTCCAACACCCCCAAAAATCTATAAAATATTATCTAATAATATGAAGTTATGTCTTTTGATCTTTTGTCTGTCTTTGTCTGTTTCCTATTTCCAATATGGCCTGATTGAGCAGCCTGGTTGCTGGGGTATTGTGGTATTGTTGTTAAATAGGGTCTAAGCTGCCTATTACCACATGTAGTCTTTCCTTCTGTTTTCTCCTGTCGGCCATATTGTCCTGCCCTCTTGCCCCACTCCAGTCTCAGTCAGACTAAACAGCACCACAAAGGTTTGGCTCCAAAGCACTGATACGTTGGGTGATATCTGTTATATGTCAGCACTCTCTTGTCAGCCTGTGTGTGTGTATGTATGTATGTGTGAGAGAGACTGATAGACAGAGAGAGAGAGGGACGTGCTCTCTCATACTGACCATGTGTATTTTTTCATTCTCCTCTTGTGTCTCCTCCTCTGACAGACACGGTCCAGGAACTTCAGCTGGAGCTGGAGGCGCCCGCTCAGATGGAGGAGAGGGAGAGGGAGGTGGAGGAAGACGAGAGGGGCGGAGAGATGGACCTGGAGCTGCAGAAGATGGAACAACAGAAACTGGAGCAGCAACAGCAGCAGCAGCAGTCCCTGCTCACCCTGAACGAGAGCGGCTCCCCGGGTGTCATCAAGGGCAAAGACCTGTTCGGCTACGTGGGCATCGAGGCCGTCCTGGACCAGATGAGGCGCAAGACCATGAAGGCCGGCTTTGAGTTTAACATCATGGTTGTCGGTGAGTTTGCCCCCTGGAGTATTTGTGGCTGGAATTTGCACACAGGAAAACACTAAATCACACACATTTATGTAGACAATCAGACAGACAGATGTTTGTTCATAAGGTTCATAAATCTTCATAAAGGTTTGCTTGTCTTGAAGGTCAGGTTAACTTTTTCTACTTATTACCTACCATGAAGATGTACTGTTGAGTATTTTCCCAGTAATCAGGCCCACACTATGAGTATGGAGTGCTAATCATTCACTGTCACTGTAAGCATGTCAGTCAGTGCTGAGCTTTATTGTGTCTCTTCAGTGGCAAGAAAAACAGAACACACACACAAAACTAAAACTGGCTAGAAAGGCTTTCATTACATTTCATTTAATTGAGGGTGGATATGTTTTGCTAGCTCTTGCTAACAGAATTTAGTAACACGGTTTCACTTATTATGCTTGTGGTATAATCAAAAGAATATTCACATTTTCAAAAGATTTTTAAGTGGATCGAGCTCTTCTCCTCTAGAGGTGTTTTAGATGCTTTGAGCATTGACTATACCTACTAGGCACAATTAGCGAGTGTTTAAGTAGCAGAGGTAAGCTGGCTGTGGGTGGTCTTGGCATGTAGTTGTCACATTGATCTATATGTTTGTGGTTAAGCTCACTGACCTGGTGTCCTGCTTGAACAGTCACCTGACCTCTGTCACTAAGAGCCTGCATTCCACGCTGTCTGTGAACGCCACTGCCGCCAACCGCATACACTTTATAAAGCACATTTAAACATGTTTAGGTTGGGTCTGAACCTTCTATGTTGGGAATCATCATAGAACTGCTCAGGAGCTAAAAAGTTAAATGCCAGCAGGATCTCGTGTCACACAAGGTGCTTGATATAGCTACCTTCATCATCACCACCCAACACACACACACACACACACACACACACACACACAGAGCAGACAGAGCAGACAACCAAGACCACATAACTGAAACACAAGAACGCCAGGGCTTGCCCTGTGCCCTGTGTGTGTGTGTTTGTATGTGTGTGTGTGTGTGTGTAAGAGAGAGAGGCGGTGGGGGTGGCTGTGTACCTGATGCCTAATCCTTGTTTAAAGACAGACCATCCTGCCCTCTGGGACTTACTGCACTGTGATCTACCTGAGGAGAGACGGTTTTAAACCTGTCAGAAACATGGCTGTGGTTTTTCTGTTATGTTTTTTTTTCTCCGCTGCAAGAGGAAACCAAAGCGCAGGTGAACAGGAAGCAATGGCAAAGGCCTTAACGCAAGGAAAAGGGGAAATGCTGATGTTTGCACTGTGTGCTGCTGTTCCCCCAAAAAAGCTCTAGCCAAGGCACCAATAATAAACGTTATTAGCCTCAAAAGGCCCTGAAGTGCTGGTAATGATACATTGTAATGCAGTAGTTGTTGTTATTGCAACAACACCGAGGGACTTTTTTTGGTCGAGGGGGAGGCTCTGAAAAAGGCCTAAATTATAATAAACAAGCAGAAGTCTGCACAGATGCATCAGTAGACTGTCTCTGGCTGTGTCTGAGTTCTAGAATATCACAAAACCCACGGTAATTACTCCGTTCTTTCTGCACCACTTATCACATCACACACTGAGCGCAAAGAAGCCACAAAGAATTTAGCTCATGCATTTTCGCCTTACTTTTAAGCTTATCAAATATTTATACTGTCCCGAAAAGAATTTGATTTGATGGGCACTGCTGTAGGTGAGGTGTGTGCTTGCCAGAACACAATAGCACAACAGAACCAACATTCCAAACAATTCATGCCAAACACTGCTAGCTGATCCATGTTGGCACCACTGAATAACCAGCTGTCAATTATGTAACATAATAGATCTCATAAACATGGCATCTCTTGTGTTAGTGTTTATTTGTTGGCCACAAGCATTTGCCTATAGTACTCACTGGTTCTTTCTATGAGGAGCCACTGATGAAGAATTAAAGCTTGATGGATGGACACACACATGCACACACACACACACACACACACACACACACACACACACACGTACAAGCAAACAAACACACACAAACATAGACATGCACACAAACAAGCACAGACACACACACACACACACACACACACACATACACATACACACACATGCACGCACAAACTCATGCGTACACACACACACTAACACACACAAGCACCATCCTTTCATGCCAGCTGGCTTTGCCCAGGTCTACCTGCTGAGACAGTGTTGTTCATCCAGCACCAGATCAACCTCCCTTCTCCCAGCAGCCCTGCTGGAAAGGCACTGGATTCACGCCCGCTTCCAAATCGCCACTCCACTTCAGCCCAGCCAATCACAGGATTTGAGCAGCCTGGCCACCGCACATTCCCAGATCCGATTGGATCAGCCATGAGGAAGGGAGGGTGGACAGGGATGGGCCACTCTGTGCCATGCCTAATTAAATGACCCCTGGCGTATTGTTGCACTGCTGTCGGCCTGTGAGGTCCGGCCAGATTGGATGGCAGAATCGGGGGCATCCCAGGGTGCCTCTGCAGTCAGCCAGCTGGCCTGGTGGGGAGAGAGCAGAGATTTATGGGAGAGCAGAGAGCAGACTGTATGCAAGGCCCCTGTGTTAGACAATTCAAGGCTGTCCCAATCTTGCCTGAATGTTTTTTTTTTCTTTTTCTACCAAATTCATACAGAAAGTCTCTCTCTCTCTCCCTCTTCTCCTCTTTCATTGTCACACACACACACACACACACACACACACACACACACACACAAATACAAGTTTTCTATTCTTGTGCTTGCGCTGCTGTCAAGGTTCCAATGTACCGAGCGTGCTTGAAAAAACACATTTTCCAAGCCAATCAGAAAGAAGAAGGCTTAGTTACAGTCGCAGTACAGTCGCACTTCTCTCTGCTATGCAAATGTGGACCAGAGGTGCTGGTGCCTCCACTGCAGACTAGCTATTAACTGAGACCCCCCACTCCTCATGCACACACACATCGAACACACACACACACACACTTGAAAGATGCTTGCTTACACAATGCACATATTTACTCTCCTGACTTTTTAAACAGATGTTACAGTTAGATTATTGCTGTGTTTTTGTTGGTGTCATTTCGTATATATCTGTTTCCAGGCATTTTCTTCAGGTATGTGTGTGTGTGTGTCTATTCCCAATATATGTGTATGTGAATGCTAGTGTCTGTGTTAGTGATCATGTGTGTTGGTGTGTCTCTGTGTGTGTGTGTGTTTGTGTGTGTGTGTCTATTCCCAATGTATGTGTATGTGAATGCTAGTGTCTGTGTTAGTGATCATGTGTGTTGGTGTGTGTGTGTGTGTGTGTGTGTGTGTGTGTGTGTGTGTGTGTGTCTATTCCCAATGTATGTGTATGTGAATGCTAGTGTCTGTGTTAGTGATCATGTGTGTTGGTGTGTCTCTGTGTGTGTGTGTGTTTGTGTGTGTGTGTGTCTATTCCCAATGTATGCGTATGTGAATGCTAGTGTCTGTGTTTGTGTGTGTGTGTGTGTGTGTGTGTGTGTGTGTGTGTGTGTGTCTATTAACAATGTATGTGTATGTGAATGCTAGTGTCTGTGTTAGTGATCATGTGTGTTGGTGTGTGTGTTTGTGTGTGTGTGTGTCTATTCCCAATGTATGCGTATGTGAATGCTAGTGTTTTTGTTAGTGATCATGTGTGTTGGTGTGTCTCTGTGTGTGTGTGTGTTTGTGTATGTACTGTATGTATATGCCAGTGTCTGTGTTAGTGAATGTGTGTGTGTTTCTGTGTGTGTGTGTGAGAGAGAGAAAGAGCGAGAGAGAGGATGGAGCATTTTCACTGCCATAATTAGCATGGGGGCTCCTTTCATGCCAGTGGATCTGGAGACACATCAAAGCAGAGCAAGGATTCTCAAGCTCCAGACAGGTGGAAACAGGAAGCAGTGGGGGAGAGAGGGAGACATAGAGAGAGAGGGGGGGGGGGGGAGATGCGTTCATTTTCATGCTCTCCTTCTTTTCTTCCTGAGTCTATCCCCCTTTTCTTCTGTCTCTCTCACTCTCATTCTGTGTCTGTCTATCCTTAGCAGTCCACCCACCTGTCTCTGTTTTGTGTTTCTATCTCTGGCTGTCTGGCTGTTCTCATTGTTCTCTGTCTTTATCTCTATCTCCCTCTCTCTCTCTTTCTTTTCTGTAAGTGTCACTGTCTCCCTCTCTCTCTGTCTCTCCTTGCCTACCCTTCTCTTATCCTAGCACTCTAAATCAATTTGCTGTCTCCTCTCCCAGCCATGCTCATTTGGGGGCTTTCCTGTTTGCTTCTCAACAAAAGGCAGACTTCAGTCATCTTTTGCACTGTTCCAAGGGAAGCCTTCCCAGATGCCTTGGTGGTTGTCTGTTTGGAGGGGTGTTGATGCTCATCCCTGGCAACCCAGTTTAGGGTGTATGTGTTCATATGTATATTGTGTGATTGTGTTTGTGTGTGTGTGTGTCATGCAAGCATGATGAGTGGTCTCATCAACTAGTGACAGGCAGAAAGCAGGGACTCACTGAGTTTGTGTGCATGTGTGTGTGTGTGTGTGTGTGCGTGTGTGTGTGTGAGTGTGTGTAGTGTGTAGTGGGGGGTCTGACATGATACAGGATGAGGAGGCTTTGTGCTGGAGAGAGATGCACACACACACACACACACACACACACACACACACACACACACACACAGGATGGGCCTCCCGCTGTGGCGGGGTCGAGAGGACACACTCTGGGAAAGTAGGAAGCTGTGTGATGTGCACAGGAAGTGGTCTTGGA
>JAIFZK010000024.1:11172500-11175000 GCA_027481765.1 Tenualosa thibaudeaui
GCACATATACACACACACACACATAGATAGACACACACACATACATACAGGCACATATATACACACACACACACATACACACATACATGCATACACAAACAGGCACATACACACACACACACACACACACACACACATACACACATACATGCATACACAAACAGGCACACACACACACACACACACACACACACACACACACACACATACACACAGGCACATATACACACACACATACATACAAACATACATACATCCACAAACAGGCACATACACACACACAGGCACACACACATACATAAACACACTCACACACACAGAAACAGACAGACACACTCACACACACAAACACCACACATTTCACACATCCTAGCGCTCTGCTGTTTATATTTCTCTAAAGCACGTACACCACTCATACTCGATTCCCCATCATATATGGATGTACTGTGTGTGTGTGTGTGTGTGTGTGTGTGTGTGTAGGCCCACGTTTAACTACCTCCTTCACTTCCTCCCTTCTTCTACTCTGCCTGAAGCCACTCTAAAATGAAGCACCCATCCAAGAAATGTATATATTTTTGATGCATTATCGGCTCATATATGTTTTGTAGTCATCATGTAAGTATACATGCAGTCAGTCAGGATCTGGTTCACATATCTGTATATGTGGGTAATAGCCGCCCAAGGAATTTGTTTTTGAAAGATTTATTGCGGGTTATGATGGTATGATGGTAGGTTTGCACTTGGCACGACTAAGTCTTCCCCAAAAGACACTATTCTGCTGCTGCTGCTGCTGCTGGTTGTGCAGCCGCTGGGGTGATTGATGTGGAGACGTGCTGCTACTGCTACCACTGAAATGGATTAGAAATGTAGACAGAGAGAGTGGGCGGCAAGATAGCATGTGTGTGTGTGTGTGTGTGTGTGCGTGTGTGTGTGTGCGTGTGTGTGTGTTCATGCGTGTGTGTTTGTGTGTGTGTGTGTGTGTGTGCATGTGTGTGTGTGTGTGTGTGTGTGTGTGTGTTCATGCGTGTGTGTTTGTGTGTGTGTGTGTGTGCATGTGTGTGTGTGTGTGTGTGTGTGTGTGTGTGTGTGTGTGTGTGTGTGTACAAGGGAAGTGAACAAGAGTGATAGTTTTATCACACCCAGTGTGCTGTTGGCAAGAGGCCTGTTGCTGGACGACTGAAAGATGAGGCTGGGTGTTTGACATGAAAACGCTGTCTTTATTCTCAGATTCAGTCAGAGATGAGTTATTTTGAAAATAAGGAAGCGAAACAATGGACCACTGCATTGAAAGCCAGGTGTTCCAGAGCTGTGCTATGCTGATGTTTTCCAGCATAAGTGTTCCAAGTCCCTGGTGCTTGAGAGAGACTGTTTTTGTCTTATTTCATGTAAGAGCTTTTTAGGTCTGTCAGTATGCTGTTGGCAAAGCATGATTTAGCTCAAATCTCCCCCTGGGGAGGGACAGAGACAGAGAGAGATGATGTTGTCTCTTTCACAATTCCAAAACACTCAGCCAGTCTTTCAGCTGCAAAGCTTAAGCAGTGTTGAATGCACTGTGTAAGTGTTTTGTACGTGTGTGTGTGTGTTGTGTCTGTATACATAGTGGATATATTTGCGTTTGGAGATACAGAGATATGTTTGTGTGTGTGTTAAGTTCTCTCAGGTCAAAAGGCACCTTTGACTTATGGTGTGTGTGTGTGTGTGTGTGTGTGTGTGTGTGTGTGTGTGTGTGTGTGTGTATTTGCTTAGCCCAGGAGACACACCTCAGTGCCTCTGAGTCTCAAGCATGATGCAGATGCCCCATAGAGCATAACCAAGTACCGTGTCACCAGATATCACCTTGCTATGGCACAGACTTGGGCCACTTCTGGCCCAGATGTCACTTTCAGCTCCCAGTGGTGGCTCTCATAACCTTTTCTTCACCTGTGTTAATCTACACTATTCTTTGGGATTCATTCAATCAACCCAATTATTTTTTTTTGTTTACATTGTGCTAGCCACACCTGAAACACAGTCTGAGTCTTGGCCTTAAGTGCTTAAAGCCTTTTTTTCAATTCTGTATAGTTGTCTAACAAGTGTTCATGTCTATGGCATCAGGAGGAAAGGTGTGTCATAGGTCAGAGGTTAACGCCTGGAGGTTCCAGGGATGGTGGTAAGACTCACTCTTCCGCACTGTATCTGCTAAGGTCCCCCTGACTTGAGACACATACAAACCTGGCCTTGGTTGTTGTGATCTCTATTAGAGACATTGAAACCAACAACAAGCAAGGCACCCAAAGTATTTCACAGTGGATGGTGAAACCACTTTAACCACTACCAAATCCAGTGGTAAAGCGCTGGGCATTTAGAGGTCGAGATTCATCTATCTATCTCTCTCTCTCTTTCTCTCTATTTCTCTTTCACTCACTGAAGAAGAGAACTCACAGTCTCTTTTACTTAGATTGTCCACTTCCCACACATTCCTACTCCCTCTCACCTGGTCCTTTTGTGGTGAAAACACAGG
>JAIFZK010000024.1:11180000-11222500 GCA_027481765.1 Tenualosa thibaudeaui
GGAAAAGGAGATTTTTGTGCTGTGTTGGTTTCTTTTCTATCCCAGTGGTTCCATCGACAAACCACATATGGAAGTGAATCTTCCTAATGGGCCTCTTGCAGAACTCCAGTTTAAATACTGTGGTCTGTCGAGTACCTACCCCACACTATGTTTTAGCCACAAAATGTAGCAGACACACCAAGGATGCTGATTCCAGTGCAAAATAAAGCATGTATTCCCCTCTCTCTACGTGTCTCAGGTTAGAGACAGGCATTTGTTTGGCAGGGTGATTTACGACAAAAGGTAGCGCTTCGCTGCTAGGCTCTGGCCCTTGATTGAGATGTTGACCTGGTGACCTCGCCATGAAACCGTAGCTGTTGAAAACAAATGCGTTCTGTCAGCGGGGCGTCATGTTGCGCCGAAGGTCATCTCATAAAATCCTCAACGTCCCAACACACACACACACACACACACACACATAAACAGACCCACAGCAGTGTGAGATCAACAGGGGATCTCTAGTCACTTCCATGTTGGTTCCTCTCTCTCCGTAGAACAAACACACACACCACCACATTGAAATAAGGAGCTCTGTGTTGCCCTCCCCTGAGTACAACAAACTTGTATTTGTATGCGTTTTCCAGACAGTTGTCTTTAAAAGCAATGGTCTGTGATTCAGGGGGTTGAGGGTTGGTTCAGTAGCAGCAAAAAAGACACATTCTCCAGTTTCACAGCTTGTGGAACACTTCCTCTACAGAGGTCCTGAATCAGGCCGAGAGAAATATTCCTGAGAAATACATCAGGCTGACAAGCTATGTGGAAGTACTGCAGGCCTGACATAACTCACTTAAGCCCAACACACACACATTCGCACACACACACACATGCATGCACACTCACATACACACACGCAGACGCACACACACACTAACACAGGGACACACACGTACCCACACTCACTCACTCACTCAGTCATCATTACCGCTGTGTTCTGAGCCAGCAGGCACATACTGTATATATATTGCAGTGCTGATGTTATAGTCCACCCCACTCTGTGCTGTGCCTCTCTCATTGTATATCCCAGGGATCATTACAGGATGTCAGAGCACACCAACTGGCAACTGCAATTAAGTGCAGCCTCAGTAGGCTCTCACATTATGAGGCCATGTAAAGGGCGTGTAATAGCCAGCTTTACTGCCTGCCTCTTGTGTTTATTCACAAGTCAAGTTAATGTTATCGAAACATTAAACACAAGATAACAAGCTAATGATTTTTTAACTCATCTATCTGGCAAGCAAGTCATTTCTGTCTTGCTGTGTGTGTGTAGTTTTTTTTTCTGTGCTGAGCTTAAGAAATTATTATTATGATTATTATTTTAAAGATATTATTATTTATTATGATGGGAGGGTAAAGAGTGACAGGAAATGAGTGGGAGAGAGAGAGATGGGAAAGAATCAGGAAATGACCTTGTGTTGGACCCGAACCCTAATGCCCGGGTTTATGGTATGATGCCTTGGCGCACTGAGACACAGCACCCCCATAGCTTGAGAAATGTTAATCCAGGCAACCTCACAGTTGGTGGGTATATTTTGCTGCAGACCCACGTGAATGCAGCGTTGCATGTGAAGTAGTTTGGATAGGGCATAATATATATTGTTAGTAGACATTTCACATATCCTGACCTTGAATATAATGACAGAAATTGAATGTGAGTGTTTCTACAGAAGATTCCTCCTCTCCTCCACTGAACTGTAACTGACAGTAAGGATTGAGAGATGCTGTAATTGCAGTAATCCTGAACTGAATCCTGTTCTTTTGTGTTCTATTGTCAAATGCATGAAGGTATGAGTGTAGCACAAGAACAGGTTCCTTATGGTAGAGTAGCCTGTTCTCAAATTATTATGGCCATGTCCAACCAACACACTAACCTTTTGACCACATACCCTTATCAGAGGCCCATATATAAGATGCCTCTTTAGCTTCAAGTGATAGTCTGGAGTATTTCCAACCATAGCCTTGTTGTTTGAGCTCACCGAGCACTGTTGGTAGGAAGAAGAACCAGAGATTTAGGTACAACGTAGACTGAATAGTGAACTGAAGTGAATGATACCATAGGTAATGAAACTAAAAGTGAGCTTATGGTGCCTTTCAGCTGCTGTAAGGTTCACTGTTCGGTCTGTGTTGTACCAAATTCTCCTGTTCTTCTTACTGCACTCTCCTTTGACTCATTGTGGTGAGCTCAAATTACAGGGCTATCATTGGAAATACTCTAGACTATGGTTGTCAGGTGTGTCATGTTAGTTTTGATCTAGCACACCACACCAAGACTGAAAAGACTCATTCTTTGAAAGATAGAATTCCTATTCTGTGTTCTCTCTCTGCTAGGTTACGTCCTATTGATATTGAGTTCATGAAACGGCTGGGGAAGATCGTCAGCATCGTGCCTGTCATCGCCAAAGCCGACACACTGACCATGGAAGAGCGTCTGGAGTTTAAGCAGCGGGTGAGTCCAGCACAACAGCACAGTCCAGCACTCGTCAGCAGGGGGCGCTAAAACAGCATTACAGTCTGATCGCCACATCAAAGATTTTAGAGCAGAGAACTCTCTAGAAACTTTGTTCCACATGCAGGTCTTCGCAATCAGAGTCAAAGGTGGAGGTAGAGATCGTGTTGGATCTTCAAAGCTGTTTTAAAACACCACACTGCCAAACTTGTAACTTCCAAGAGGCCTTCCACAAAACACAATTATACATGCTGTCTTGGTTAGGATATCGGCTCCCTCATGTTAACTAGGGCTATGCAGAAACACAACGTTCTACTATACTATAATTTTGTGTACGGCATCAGCATCCGTCAGGAAGCTCGAAGATTTTTAGCACACATCCCAAAAGACTTTTTTTCTGAGCTGAGACTGCCGTCTGAATAACTTATTTAGTGAGACAGACTCACGATTCA
Organism: Tenualosa thibaudeaui; assembly: GCA_027481765.1. NCBI lineage: Eukaryota > Metazoa > Chordata > Actinopteri > Clupeiformes > Clupeidae > Tenualosa > Tenualosa thibaudeaui. The sequence continues at coordinate 11,182,935 of JAIFZK010000024.1, forward strand.
GTATATTGTCTTAATCATGAGGATAAGCCTGGCCAAAGATAGCTGCCAGTTCGGCTAAGGATTTTGTGTGTGCCAGTGCACATGTTCAGCAGTGTTAGTCTGGACCAGGTTGCTGTGAGCTCACCGGACCGTTTTGGGGGGGAAAACGTGACAGTGCTCTTTCATCTGCACCTGACCACTCATATTTGCAGACACACACACACACACACACACACACACTATTTGATACAGTGTATCACACACTATTTCATTCAGTGCTATTCATATAGCACCGGTCCATATGCTCACTGTTGCATGTCGCTTTCATGTAAGGCACACAGATGTGACCTATAGTGTCCTTGTTCCTGCACATAACCCACCGGCAGCCTGAACATGCCCTTATATCATCCCTGTCGTTACTCACCCACTGACGCAATACATCTCGAATGTGCCCCTATATCCTCTGTGTTATATGACCTCTTGACACAAGCTGACATTGATCATGCTCTCCCCTACACATACAGACACCTGACCTAGAGATGCGTAGTGAGCATGCTCCAGCGAGCGCCTATATGCTCAGCTGTGTGTAAATGACCCTTGATGCCTGGAGAGCGATACGGTCTGTCAGCAGACAGGGCTCGTATATATATCGGGCCTGGCTGGGCTGCTGCTTGGCAGCGTGGGGGTAGAGGAGTGGGTGTGAGTGTGTGTGTGTGTTTGGGGGGGGGGTTGGTTGACGGATGGGATCCATAACTGTCCGATCCCAGCGGGCCTTTCATAACTTAATGCAGCTTCCCGCTGGCTGCCGCTGGCTGCGCCGAGTCAAGATGAGCTGAGCCGCCCACGCGCTCACATTCACCCCCTTATGTAACGCCATGCTCACATGAATATGGATGCCTCCGAGAAGGAGACAGAGAGAGAGAAATGGAGAGAAAGGGAGGGAGGGAGAGAGAGAGAAAGATTGAGAAGGAGAGAAAAGTTTTCAAATTCACAAGTCAGGCAGGGGAGAGAAATGGCTGAAGAGAGACCGGTGGAAAATTACGTGGGAGGCAGACAAATGACAAATCACACACACACACACACACACACACACACACACATAGACAAAAGACGCTCATGCAATCACCATAATGTCCCTTCCCACTAGCATACACACACACACACACACACACACACACATGCACAAAAACCCCAAACACTTGAAATACTCTAAACATATGAGTGCCAAGCAATAGGGCCCCATGCAGTGCTAAACAAATGGGCCTGGCTGAGGTGGCATGCGTGTGTGAGCGTGGGCCTCAGGGGGCAGAGTGGCTCCTCAGGCTTCCTCTGATGGATGAGGGGTCACCTCTCTCTCTGGGCCTCGTGCCATCACACCTTCCCCAGAGGAGCAACGGAGCATTTCTGCATTCAAAATAGCTTTAAGCCTCCTCTCTCCTCTTCTCTAATTTCCTCACAGCTCTTCCTCTTCTCTCCTTTCCTCACATCTCCTCCTCTCTTCTTTTCTCTCTTCTCCTCACAGTTCTTCCTCTTCTCTTCTCTTCTCTCCTTTCCTCACATCACCTCTCTCTTCTTCGCTCCTTTCCTCACATCTCCTCCTCTCTTCTTTTCTCTCCTCTCCTCACAGCTCTTCCTCTTCTCTTCTCTCCTTTCCTCACATCTCCTCCTCTCTTCTTTTCTCTCCTCTCCTCACAGCTCTTCCTCTTCTCTTCTCTCCTTTCCTCACATCTCCTCCTCTGTCTGTCTCCATCTGCCTGCTGTCTACTCTTCTCCTTTCTCCCTCACTCTTGTTCACTCTTCCCCCTCACCAACTAATACCTTCTTCGTGCTCTTTTTTTCACCTCCTCCTTCATCTCATTCTTTTTTATTCTTTCTTTTCCTCACCTCCTTCCTTCCATGTCCATCCCCTCCCTTGCTTTCATCCTATTCCTCTCCTCTATCCTTTTTTCTCTTTCTCTTTTTCTCCTTTTTTTGGATGATTCTGGCCACAGCGGGGATAGGCATGGAGCAGCCTGGGCACAGCATGTGTCCCATGTCCACTATCAGTGCCCACCAGAGAGCGTGTGTGTGTGTGTGTATTTGTATGTGTTTGTGAGTGTGTTTGTGTCTCTGTGTGTAGCTCGGTCATGGTCTGTCATCTCAGTCGTTCTTCCAGAAGCCTCCGTTGCCACTCTCACTTGGACTCTCATTCCCTCTGTCCAGTTCTGTCTTCTTTTCATTTGTTTTTTCTTCTTCCCTGCTTTTCTGTTTTGTTCTGCCTACTGTGTTCTATTCCCTTGATTCCTCACTCCCTATGCTCTCACTCACACACACACATGTGCACACTCACACTCACACACACACACACACACCCTTTCCCCTCCCCTCCTTCCCTCTCTTGCTATCTGTCAGCCTACAGAAGAGCTTTTACTGTTGAGACATTTGCCCTTGCATCATACCTCATCTGCCTTTATCACCACTCCCCATGCACCCTGCTTTTTCTCTCTATCCCTCTCTTTCCCTCTTTTTCTCTCACCTCGCATCACTTCTCCTCCCTCATCCCTCTTTTCCAGGCATTCTTTCACTGCCTGGTCTTCTTTCTCTCTTCCTCTCTCTCTCTCTCTCTCTCTCTCCCCTCCTACGCATGCCCCTTCGAGAGTCATCCCTCCTTTTGCATTAAAGTCTTACAATAACGTGTGCACCACCACCAAACACACACACACGCCAGCCAGTCTCTCTCACAGCCAGTTTCTCTCTCTCTCTCTCCCTCTCTCTGTCTATCCCTCTATCCCCCTTTCTGTTTTTTCATTCCCACCATCTCTCTGTCTCCCATCCTAGCCTGTCCTACACTAATCCTCTGGATCTGGTGGGTGCTTGTGATTGTGATGCGAGAAGCACTGTGGTGAAATGCAACCGTGTGTGTGTGTGTGTGCGTGTGTGTGTGTGTGTGTATGTGTATGTGTATATGTGTGTCTGTGTGTGCGTGCATGTGTGTGTGTGTGTGCGTGTGTATATGCGAGTGTGTGTGTATGTATGTGTTTGTGTGAGTGTGTGTATGTGTGCATGTGTGTGCGTGTGCACGCACATCTGTATGAGTGTGTGTGTGTATCTGTGTAGGTGGATGTATGTGTGTGTGTGTGTGTGTGTGTGTTTGTGTATCTGTGTGGGTAGATGTATGTGTGTAGAGGGAGAAAGAAGGCACGCTCCCCTATGCCTAATTTATGGTAGCTGTGTCCACGGGGCTTGCCTGTCTTATCCTAGACTGAGACCCTTTATGGGTTTTATACTTCATGCAAGTTCATTAGGGCAGCACTTTTCAAATTAACCCCACTTAAATGTTTAAGATGACAAAGTCTGTCTCCCCTTAAACTCCCACTGAACTGCTACATCCAGCATATGTAGTAGAAATATGCAATATCCTACTTACACTCGGCCTTGTGTTTATTATGGTCTTAGTAACCCCACCCCTCTTTCCCATATACATGTTAACTATATTTTAATCATGGGCCGTACATAATCAGAATGAAGGATTTTTCATAACCTCCTTTATGCCCTAGGCCCTGTTTTATGGACACAATGTTTTATGGTCACAATGATTTAAGAGGAAATATAGTATCCTGTTGCTTCCATGTTACTGGTGTTAGTATGCATTATTATACATTGTTCTAGCTCTCCATTGCAGTATCTTCATTGCCTTTGGCTGGCTGTGTGAATCTGTGTTGGGGACAGATCCGTGTTGTTGCTAATTTGTTGAGGCGTGGCGTAGAGTTCAGACTGGTGCATCTCGGTGTCATCGGGGACAGGGACAAGGGGGCACGACCCAGCGTTGACATCATTTCGCCCGTGCGGCCCCCTTGGTGCTGCGCGTGGAGATGACAGCCGTAAATCAGGCCGGCGTAGGTGGCGCCTGCGGGTGCGGCTGCCGTATTTTATCCAGGGGGTTGAGGGCTGCCTCGGGAGGGTGATGGCTGCCTCGGGTGGATTGTGGTGGTGGTGGTGATGGAGTTTGTGGTGGTTGGGGCTCTGGAGTGGATGCGTGGGTGGATGGGTGGATGTGTTGGGGAGGGATTGGGATGAAAGTGTATGCAGGAGCGTGTAAACAACAGCGTAAATATGTCCTCTCAAGCTTCTTCTTCTTCTCTTCCTCCTGTTCCTCCTCTCCATATCCCCCCTTCTTCCCCCGCTGACAGATAAGACAAGACCTGCAGACCAACGGCATCAGAGTTTACCCGCAGCGCGAGTATGACGAGGACTCAGAGGACCGGATACTCAATGACAAGATCAGGGTAAGAAACCATGGCGACAGGACCAGTTGGCACAAAACACTTTCAGGGAAAGGGACCCAATTAGTTGCTGGATTTCATCAGCCGGAGACGGGTGTGTGTGTGTGTGCGTGTGTGGGTGTGTGTGTGTTGGGGGGGGGCTTCAATCATACAGCTCATTGGCTTAATGGTGGAACTGAACCAACCCCATGAAACTCCATGGCAATATAATCGAATCTCCACAGTCATATTCGTCGAAGTCCCCTGCCCCAAATATCTGTTATTGGCTGAGATGGCGGCCACGATGGCTAATCAATCAAACCGATTAGTGGCTGAACTCCATCAGGGTTGTGTTTCAATCAAGTGGTTTAATGGTGAAACCTAACAATTAAGGCCCCCTTTAAACTTGATTGCACTGAGCCAGGCCCTCCCCATTGAGAAGCAGTGGCATTCAGAAGGTTTAAATGGCTCAATATCACTTTCTCGCTTTGTGCTTTTTGTCCCTGAGTGCTTTACGTAATCCCACCGAGAGAACTCGAGCGCTTCGTGTTTTTGTCTTTGTCTCCTCATGGAGAATATTACACATTGCTTATGTAATGTCTGCCCCCCCCCACATGCACACACACACACACACACACACACACCTTATGTGGGTTGAAGACGCTCTGATCTGTAATTCAGACCAAAAACAGATTCTGAGTTCTGTTCAAGCAATACACTTCATCACAATACCCTTCTCTCTCTCTCTCTCTCTCTCTCTCTGTCTTCTTCTGTCTGTGTCTTTCTCTCTTTGACGGTTTTTCCACAGGAAAATATTCCATTTGCCGTGGTGGGAACAGACAAAGAGCACCAGGTGAACGGAAACAAGGTCCTGGGAAGGAAAACCAAATGGGGAATCATAGAAGGTGAGGCTCCATCTGTTTGTCCATGGCCCAGCTTAAGTGTTTGACCATCTTGGCTGTGACAATGGGACAGCACACAGTCTGAGAATCAGAAAGCATTGTTGCCTACAACCCCAGTGGCTCACATCTGTAGAGACATACCGCCATCTAGTGGTTTGTTTGGGAAATGCAGCCCACACCAACCGAACACCAGTAGGGAAGCCAAACTGTTGAATGGTCTGTCTGGCCCACTTGGGTATCTGTTTATTTGTTTGTTTCTGTCTCTCTGTCCACAGTTGAAAATGTTGCACATTGCGAGTTTGCCAACCTAAGAGATCTGCTGATCAGGTAAGAGGATTTAAGGTTTAACACTGATTTTGTTGCAGCCTGTTACAGTCAGACAGACAGACACTGTTTGTTTATCACCAGCATAATCATTCACAGCTTAAGAGTCACACAAGGACTTGTGGTTACAGAGATGTTTAGCCTGAAATAAACAGTGTGTCAGTGTGTGTGTGAAAGAGAGAACGAGTAAAGAAATAGAGTAAAGCCAACAGTCTGTGTGAGACTAGGCCCCCAAGTCCTGTTCAGATGAAGAGTCGGTCTGACACGAAGGCGGCAGCTGGCAAATTCGTTCTACCTCCTAACAAGGAGCCCCGATAGAGAAATGCCCACTGACAGCCAATTAGTCATGAATTAGCAGTGATTATGCCATTTCTTAATCAAATTACATCAGGCCTCTGGGGACAGGTTAGTCGCAGGCGGGAATGATCTGTGACTGCTGATTGCCAGCGAAGCTGACCCCTGCTGAGACGGAATGTAGCGCCTCAGCAAAGAATGCTGGGATACAATGAAAAGCTAGCCTTGTGCTTGACCACATTAGCCAGACATCCCCTGACAGCCAGCCCAGTGATGAGTGCTGTTTGTCATTTGAATCCTTTTTCAACGCTGTGTTGACAACAACACAGCCACTCATACAGAACACAGGTTCCAAGCCCACTGAAGTAACCCCCATAGCAGTCAAGAAGAGACCCTGCCTAGTCCTGTTGCATAGTTCCTAGGAGATTGAGAATATGCCTTTCTACAAAATATACCCAAATTATTTAGAATGTGCCTTTCTACAAAAGAGAATCAATGGATGAACCTTAACCTGATGTACTGTTTCCACACAGTCTAGAATAATCCATAATCCATCCAAGTCTTTTTGTATTTACAAAGCAAAATACCTCTAAGCACTACACAGCACTAGAAAATCAGTTCCCCAAACACCTATCCCACATGTGAACCTTTCTAGTTCCATACACAGATAGAATACATAGAGTATTTATGGTTCCACATTCCAAGTTCCAAGTTCCAAGTTCTGTGATTAAGAACAGAGAGCTGTGGCATAATGCAGAAGCCATCTGCATCCTGACTCCATCAGAAGCTCCTACTCCTAAGGGTGTGGAAGGGGAACTGTAGGTAATAACAGGTCTGCTCCAAGGTCAGAGGTCAAGCGAGGGCACGGGAACCGTTCCGAGTTCTTTTCTCCTCAGTTGACGTTTAGGATCCAAAAAACAAGAGGCAAGGAAGTATGTCGGTGGGTAGGGCTGGCAGAGAAAGGGAAGGTAATATTGGAGAAAAGCCATTCACTTTGATGAATGATGGCACCAGCAACAGACGAGGAAACGTCATCCATTTACCGCTATGATCACACCTACTCAGATTCGAAAGGCTGCGTCAAACAGCACCTCGGGGACTTTTTAATGGAAACTTCAGGAGGGGGGCGGGGGTGGGGGTGGGGGTGAGGTGGGGTGGCGGGGCACGATCATTTGACGACTCGGATTACCATGAGTAATGATTGCAATGCATAATATTCCCATAACATACACCTTTCCCTTCATGCCTGTCAAAGCTTCAATATGGGCTCCAGCACCTAATAGACCTCTACTGTGTGTGTGTGTGTGTGTGTGTGTGTGTGTGTGTGTGTGTGTGTGTATGTCTTTTGGCTGGCCTTCAGGTCTCACCTGCAAGATCTGAAGGACGTCACCCACAACATCCACTATGAGACCTACAGGGTGAGACGACTCAACGAGAGCAATGCCAACGGACTGGGTCTGTCCGGCCTCAGCCTGGAGAATGGTGCCCTAGACAAGAACGAGACAGAGAGTCACCTCTAAACAGAGACAGGGGTGGTGGTGGTGATGGCCGCAGCGATAGCAGGATGTGGGAAGACGAAGAGAAAGAAAAGAAAAAACAAGAGAAGAGGAGGAAGTGGAACCTTTCTACGCCGTCCCCTTCGACTCTGTCACTCTGCAGATGGGACAATCCGCCATTTTATGTGAAAAAGGAAAAAAAAGATGAAAAAAAAGTGAGGAGTGAGGATTTTTTTTTTATCTAAAAAAAAAACCTCTGAAGAAGACTGTTTGGAGTCTTCTTTGGCCCATATAGAAAAGAGGATCCCACCTTGACTAAAGACTTTATTTTCTGCTACATAAGGCATTTAAGCACCATATTCAAATGTATTTTTGTGAGATGGGTTCTGTGGATCAGTCTGTCAGGCTGATGAGGGGAGGGGTTGGGGGGGGGGGTTATCGACAATGAAAAGAGGGGCGTTGAGAATGTGCCTGAAAAAGTGTCTTCTTTGTGAGAGAGAAGTAGAGATTGTATTTGTCTGAGAGCGAGAGAGAGAGAAAAAAAGAGAGGGAGGAGACAGTGTGTCTAAGGCTTTGATCATTCATTCACTCTCCCCTGCAGCTCTTTTGCATTCCTCCATCCTCATTTCATTCAATCCCCTTATTTTTGTCTCTCCCTCTCTCTCTCTTTCTTTCCTCGTTGGATTGAAAGGCTGGATGAAGAATTGTGTAGTTGGTGGTACACTGAAAGTCTGAAACGCCTCTGGAACACTTGCTCTTGTGGTGCAGAGGGATGACCCAAATAGTTGCTTTACAAATCTGCTGCACCTCTATACTCGTAATGAACAAGTAATGTGATCCCTGACCCAGACACACATACAGTATACGTGCATACAAGTTGCTTTTTTATTTTTAAACGTTTAAACAAATCTTTCTAAGTTGTTTATTATGGAGATTGTTTTGTTGTCGTGTTTAACATATTGTGTTCAGATAGCTGCTGAGGGGCACATGATGTAGACGCATATCTGAGTTTTAAAATGAGAAATAACATTTTATATACATTTGAAATTGTCTCAATGTTTCTTACAGTAATGCTTTATTTTGCAGAGCCCTGTCCGGTTCAGTAGAAATGCAAAGATCTTTTTTTTTTTTTTGGTGTTTATATGTAAAGGGAGTCGAATCATTTCATGTGCTTTTAGTAGTGACTGTGAAGAATACTTGCAGCAACAGTGCCATCTTATGTTGTGTGTAGTGAATGACAGGTCCCCCCCCCCCCTTTCTTTATTTGACTGTGTCAAGTCAATAGTTACAAAGATACTTACTGTCAAATAGCTAAAGACTTCATACAATTATTTTTGCTTGTTTCTTTTGTTTTCTTTCTAGAGTTTATCCCTCATTCACTACCAACAATCCATTCTTTAAAAGGTACACGTTTCACACAATCGTCCCAGGAATTTACTATACAATAAAATATATGGATGTTTAATGGCTTGCTCCTCTATTCTTTGACATTACTGTACATACATATCTACTGGTGCCACCAATGTTTTTTTGTTTTTGTTTTTTTTTACTCAACTTGTACTAACAGTTAAGACATGATTTTTCCTGTCTTCAATATTAATAAACACCATTGATTTATGATTAAATGATTGTCACGAAAGCCATGATGTCAGTGCGATTAATAATTGATCTCTATTACGGCAGAGCTCTGACAACTGCTGGTAATAGTATTGATGGATTAATGCACACTGTCGCTGAGAGGCAATCTGCATAACATATGAGCGCCTACACAGCACACTGGTCAGAGTCTGCACCAGGAGTCTGTAGGACTAAAATCTTTAGAGGAATTCAAGTGTTCTTTATTGTGACAAATCCTCAGACTGGAGAAAGGCAATACTCATATATATTTTTATTTATATATGTAATTATATATATTTTATATATATTTTTTCATTAATTCACTTCTGTTTCTTAAACACACAAAAACACCTGGTGTTTCAAATCCTATTTCGGTTGACAAGTCCTTTAATCTATGCAGGAGATAACAGCTCCAAAGCAGATGTGAACCCACAGCATCTATGTCTGAATAATCAGGCATACAGGAACTAAAGTGAGGGAATATGAGAGAGAGAGAGAAGAGAAAGACAGCATGATGAAGGACACACAAGAAGTGTTCTTTTGTCCTGCACACGGTCCCTGAGGACTTAATGCGCCAATCACACACACACACACACACACACACACACACAAAAAAAAAACATTTTCTCTTTGATGTTTCTCCCTCGACTCCACTCCTGTCCTGCTTCCTGCAAATGTCACCACTCATCCCCTTTAAAAGGGATCATAATTGGAAGCCTCTCAGAGATGGGAAGAACACATGCTGTCTCTGTCTGAATTTTGCTTCTCCCCTTCTTTCTTTCTCTCTCTCTCCTTCTCTCTTTATTCATCTCTCTCTCTCACTCTGTTTCTGTTTATCTCTGCCTGTCTCCTCCATGTCCTCTACCCCATTTTGTTCAACTTCTCTGTCTGGCCCATTTAATATGAGATAGTTCAGCGGCGTAAACATGACTGGAGGAACTTGGTTTTGTTGTGGATATGGTGGTGTGTTTAAGGAGGACACTTACATAATGGGGCTCTTCTCTAATGTGGTGGTCTGAGTGGAACACACACACACACACATACACACACACACATACACACTTGACGGGGGCTGTGAGACATGTCTCAGACAGCCTAAGCCAAAGCTGACAGCTTTCATCCTTAAAACGTCCTAGTCGGTGGAGAGATGACAGCAGTTTCTGTCTCACTCTCTCTTTGCTGTAGTCTTTGTGTGTGTGTGTGTGTGTGTGCAATATGTATGTCAGTAACAGTTTTGTAGAATGAATAAGTGTGTTTTTTGCAGTGTCTCAGGCTTTACATGCATGTGTTACCGGTTGTGGCATCCATGCATGTGCAATTGGTTGTGGTATGCATGCTTTGTGTTATCAGCTGTAGCTCTGTTTGGTAATGCTATAGATTACGACCCATGAAGTACTGGGTAAGGAGTAGGTAAGAACGACATAGCAAAAAGGGATAAATTATAGTACTTATAGTACTTGTGTAAGTATGCTGGAACAACACAAATGGCATGAAAGTCATTTGAATGATGCCTAGACTACTGCATGGGAGTATCACACCTGAAATTGATTAAAGGTGCAGTTTAACTAATGATAGGACTGTACGTTGATTAATCAAAAATGCACAACATAAACTTAACCTATGGGTGGATTGTAGGAAGCACAGTGGGCTATTGAAATCAGACCAGGGGTCAAATTAATTTTAGGACGGAGATGTTGGACTTGAAGTAGAAATTAAGTAGATACCATTCATGTAGTTTGAGTTATTCCAGCATACCTACTCAGTAAGTACTCCATAATTTATCTCTTGATACTTTTTGTCACACTCGTCTTACCTACTCTTTACACAGTACTTCAAGGGTCGAAATCTAAAGCTTTACCATATGTTTTCCATGTGTGTTTTCAGTTATTTACATGTTTGCTTGTCTGTGCTTTGGTTTGGATGTTTCCTTTTATTACTTCCAACATGTTTAGGCATGGGATGTTACCCTGGTTACTTCGTTGGTATCACACCTGAAATCAGACACTGAGAGTGTGATGATGATGATGATGATGATGATTGTTGATGAAGAGGAAGAAAAACTCCATACGCAAACCCTTGTTCATACTTTTGTACAACTTTTACTAAAACAGTGCAGACTGGAACCGAACCATTTCAAAACAACAACGCTCGCTAACAAGGCACTGCAGCCATGGGATGGAGTAAATAGAAAGTCTTCTGTTATATCCTTCTGTCAAAATGACTCACCACAGAATTATTTACAGCAATAAAAACAAAAACAAAAACAAAATCTGTAAGTAAATACAGCCCAAAATCATGACTGGTATGTCACAACTGTGAAAGCAAAACAAAACAAAACAAAATCAAAAGAATCATTTGAATCAAAACGATAACAGTTGAAAGATGGTAAGCATTATGCAGACACACGCTTTCTTAATTTATCCGCCTGTCAAACCACAGTCACTCAACCAGGCATTCCTAGCTATGCACCTCCACCTCCAACTCCCAAACCGACCCGTCTGTGAAAGGTTAAAGCGTTATTAATATGATTTAGTATCAAGTGTATAATTACATACCCGGGTTGTAAAACAAATGTTAGCCATTTTAGCCATCCTTGACAAAAACACACAAGTGTTCTCAGCATTAAACCACTCTCTTATAGAGACAGAATCCCAATGCCCTCCCCAACCCCTAACCCCTGAACCTTGAAAGACTTGGAATGAATCAACCAATCAATCATGGAATCATGAAGACATGTGTTTTGTCTTTGAGGGTTCAGGGCTTAAAGTACACATTGGGATACAGCCAGGAACTCCCATCTTTGGAAATGACTCAGTAAGGGAATGTCTGGTGAGAGCCGACTCCAGAGCAGCCTTTGAGACTCCAGAACAGCCTTTGAGGCAACTGTGAGCCCCCCCTCCCCTCAACCCTCTCTCCCCAACAACCACCAACCCCCTCGTCCAGGCTCAACAGGGTTCTGGGTGCCTTTGGGTTGATGAGCGGAGAGGTGGTGGAGTGGGAGGATGGAGTGGATGTGGTAATCTCATAAAAGAGTTTCATTACGAGACAGCTGGGCTGTGTTGCTTGCTGCGGAGACAGCAGTGGTGGGAAAAAGGTAGGGGAGGGGAAGGGTTGTGTGTGTGTGTGTATGGAGTGGTTTGCTGTGGTGTGGGGGAGTCTTTAAAATGAGAAATCCATGATTATTATTTTTCTTTTTTTATGTGAACTGAGTCTGTAAAAATCCTCAATCATTCTGAAGACCTGCCTGTGAATTACCTCTGCAAAAGCACCCATCACCCATGGGGCCACACAAACATATTTCTCATCCAAGAGCCTCTATGGGCAGATGTCTGTAGGTGATCAAGCAGCAGTTTTACCTGCTACACCCACTTCCCTCTTGCCGAAGAGCTGGGAAACTGATGTAACATTTCCCCATGCTCACACTAAAATACACCAGACCTGATGCCATCCTCCCATGGAAAAGTCCTTTATGCTAACTTGCATTGATAAAAACCCATTTCAAATGGTCAGCATTGGTACCTCTATTGTAAATGACCCCTCTTGTCATCAGTAAGATATTCTGTCAGTAAGACAAATCAGTAACCTCTTGCATATCATCTCATCCCTTATTACCCAGCCATTCCTTTATATATATATATATATATATATATATATATATTTCTTTTTTGCATTTGCTTTGTAACTCTCCTCTGCTGCATGTCCAGTAACAAGGAAACTGATAAACTCATGCATGCAGGAATATGGCCAGATATGTCGGGAGATTCTCAAAATGGCGCACCCCCATCTCTGACCTCTCTACGTTACAGTACATGTATGTACATCTTGTCCCAGGGCTCAGCGCCCAGGAGGAATCGCTTCTGACGTACTTTTTAAGCCCCTTTACAAATTAATTTTTTAAAAATGTTCTGCCACACTGATGAAGGTTCATTCACACTCCTCGCGAAGCAGGAAGAGGTTCTCGGTTCCCAGTGAAAAGTCTACGTTCTTTTTATACACAAACAATACATTTCAAAAAGATGTATATAGTCATTTTTTTAATGTTAACCTCAAATACTATGCATGGTCTCATGACACATACTTCATACAGCATGAATATTTTCTTTGCCTTTTAGAAAAAAAAAATCACTTGTCATGTACTGAATATAAGGGAGAGTAAAAGATGCCAGGACAGCATGTGCTTCAGGTCAAACTGCGCTTCATAAGCCAAGCTTGTCTCTCTCTTTTTTTCCCCTCAATAAAGAAAAAAAGAAAATAAAGAGACTCAGCAATTGCAAATACTGCAACACGTTTCTCTGTTTAACAAGCTCAGATTAGCTTGGCTGGGACTCTGCACACAAGGTCTTAAGAGGTCGAGCCCGCTAAACTTCCTTTTATGGCAAAGCGTCAGCTCGCAACGTGTGATGTAGATCCCCGAGAGGGTCTGCTAGTAGCACCATTTTACCCTTAATTCCTCATCAGCAACTAGCTGTATCCAAACAATGCATCACACCATACAAACAAATAGAAAATGAGAGGAGAGAAAAAAGAAATGAAATAAAGTCAACAATAATTGATAGTAGCAACCAGTAAAACATGCTTAGTGTTTTACTCTTGAGCGATATTAGCGAAAAGAGCACATTTTAATGGCATTTGAATGGACGAAAGGAACAACAGTGGCTTCATGAGTTGGGGGCCAGTGCAAGTGGCCTGTTGGCCGTCCCCATTCTTTTCCATGGATGGGCGATCAACAGAGGGCCTACCAGAAGTGTGGGGGCCTACCAGAAATGTGGGTGCACAGAAAAAGAAAAAAACAAAAAAACAAAAACAGGCTCGGCAAAAATCATTAAAGAAAATGGCTCAATCAACTGACTGTATGTCAAAGCAAAAACAAACAGTCGAACAAAAACAAAACAAACTACACAGATACACACACAACTACACCAGCTAATCATGGGGATCAACTGGACTTTCCCTGCTCTGTCCTCTCTGAACCTGATCACCTGATCCTGGTACAGGCTCTAATGTAGATCAGCGCACACAAGGGAGTGAAGCTCAACGTTCAGCACTCCTCTGCAGTCTGCTTTAGGTTTGTCAATAAATAAATAAATAGACACACACACACACACACTCACACGTTCAAACAAATCAAACTGCACCACACAGTCCTCTATGCAAAACCATTTTAAAACTGAGAGAGAGAGAGAGAAAAGACTTAGCCCATTAATAAATAGTCTTCAAAATGTAATGTACTGTATGCACCAGTAACATCTGCAACTTGCAGTTGTAGGCTATGGAGTGGCAGAGTGATGGTTGAGTGTGGGTTTTTAAAATGGCCGAATAAAAAACATGGGTCATGGCACTCTCCCACAGACTGACCACCCCTCAGTGCATTGCATGTCTCAATGTCTGAGCATATGACAGAAATATTAAGCAGCAAGTGGCTGGCCATTGAAAAAACACTTCAGAGAATCATTTTTTTGTCAACAATATTTACACAAGTGCTAGGTGGGATCTTCTAGCCCTAGTCAAGGACAGATTCAAAGAATATTTTCTCTCTGCTACAGGCAACAGGCAAGCTTTGCCAGACTGGGAATCGGTGGAAGGTGGTAAGACTCCAAGGGACGCGGCTCCAAGGTCCACATGTAAACAACATTCTCTCTGAAGACTTTTGCGGTGGGGACAGGAACACAACCATGCTGCATCCCTCGCCTCCCTGGGGAGGGGGGACTGGATGTGAAGTGTCAGTTGAAAGAACGCTGTAGCATTTCCAAGGGCGTCTACTCAAGACTCTACGACTGTACATACACAAATGCTCAGCTGAATACAGCGGAGTCCCTCAACACTGTCTTCACTGTCTCAACCACCACCACTGAGACTGTGGCGTCGCACGGTGTCGCAACAAGACAGCTGTAAACTAGGCATCAGTTTATTAAAGAGAGGGAGTGGGAGGCAAGTTGGGTATCTGCACCCCTGAAAACCACCTCCTCGAATTCTCCCTGAAAGTGGTGCACAGACAGATACAATAAAAGTCGATATGGGGAAGCATGCTCTGTAGTGAAGGAAATTTGCATTTTGTTTTCCATTTGAGGGTTTCCCAAAGTGGCAGGGCTGAGGATGTGGAGGCTAGGTTAAGCCTGACGAAGCTATCTGCACTCTGGTTCACATTCACTTCCAACACCACAGGTTTTCTGCACAGATGTTAAATAAGACCAGCTATTTCTTACACATGCCAATACAATTACAAATGCAAACATATCTATTTGACTTGGGTTAAAATAAATTGATTTTTTTTTGTTATTTCTTTGTCATATTTTTTGATGTGTGTATGTGTGTCCTACGGCGTGTCTATATTGATGTCAAAAGCTGTGGTGGAGATGTTTCCGGAAGTTTCTGAGTGAGATGCTGCTACACAGTTTGTTGTGTTTTCTCCTCATCTCTAAGACACAATACTCTCTCAGACTGACAACCTAATCTGACTCCATCGTGGACCAGGAGCAGCAGGCCGACAGCAAAGAAAAATGAAGGTACGACACAGTTCTGCATTTTAGTTTTCATTTGAAATATTGAGACCTGCACACAAGCCACTAATTAAATTTGACACCGAAACAAAAATGGAATGAGAACTAATTTGTTTGTGTGTGTCATTAGAAGGCCAAGCTCAACATAAAATCTACTGTATGTACAAGCCTGGTCCCTTTTGAACCCTCACAAAATAAAAAAAATAAAAATAAAAAACTAATAAAACTAAACTAAAAACTAAAAACCTAAAAATCCATCCAAGCCTCACAGTTTTGTGGGGCTGTTCTTGGTACATTTGCCCTAAAAACATTTTTTGTTTGTTTGTTTGTTTGTTTATCAGGCTTACAGGTCCTCAGGATACCAGCGGTGCTTGTGAACAGTCGTTGCTGCTGGTTTGTTATCGAAGCACAATAGTGTCCACTCTGGTTGAAACCATCATCGTACCTGGGGTGAGATAACTCTTTAGTCCAAAACCTTAACGGTGAAAGGTTTCACAGTAATCTTCATCAACAGTTCTAACATCATCCTCGTCGTTTTTCTTCATTTCAAATATCAGCATCAAAAAATAATACTTAAAAAAATAATATTTAAAAAGGAGAGTAACGGCAAAAATTACAAGAAGCGGTGTAAGCGTGCAGCTCTGACGCAGAAAATCTACATAGCGGTTCCTTCAGTCTTTAGTCTTCTTTTTAAGATTTTTTTTTGTTGTTTTTCTGGCAAGACACAAAAATGGAAAGGTAGTGTCCAGGTGAAAGGGGCTCATGGATTGAGAGCGATCTCATTCTAATGATTCCCCTCCTTAACATTTCTCGGACTCTCTCACTCTCTCTTTCTTTCTCTCTCTCTTCTACAACTGTCTCCTCCTTCTTCAATGACGTTCTTTCTCTCTCACGGTACTGTGAAAAATAGCACAAGCAGATTATGGAGCACCTGCTGGCATCAAGAGAAAAAAAAAAACCCAGATGATGGAACACCAAAGTTAAGACTCATGAGTTCCTTGGAGTTCACTTATGTGTGTGTATTACTTCTGTTTGACATTTCACCTGACATTAATGTGTTTAATAGTATAATGGCTGAGTGAGCACGTAACGTCCGTGTGTCTATCCAGTGGTCGAAAATTGAAAATTTAGACTCAGGAACGAAATGTCTCATGTTCTGTACACACATCATACCTTTTGCACATTTCTGTTGAGGCCATTGCTTTTTTTCCCTGGTCCTTGTTTCATCTATGTCTCATCTTCATCTTCGTCTCATCATTTCTCTGAGCACGCTTCCATCATTCAATGCAAGACCCTTCCTTTTTCTTGCATTCCCTTTTTTCTATTTGCACACTGCCCCCTAGGGTCCTGGATGAAGTTCAGCTTAAGTCATCTTGTCGTTTTTTAAATTTTCTTTCAAACTGAAGGAGAAGGAGTTTGGTGATGTGGTGGTGTGATGCCTCCGGCGCCCTCCGGTGGTTACTCGATAACCATGCAGCGGGGCAGGTGCTGGGAGTAGTACTTGAAGAGCTCGGCCGTGGCCCCCGGACAGTTAGTCAGCTCCAGCTCCTCTAGGTCCTGAAGCTGGATCAGGCCTGAGAGTCCATTGGTGGTCAGCAGGGGGCAGCCTAGGACAGTGGGATAAGGGAAACTGGTGACTGAGTGGGTGAGCGGATGCAACGAGAACACTGCCACTGGCACTATATATAGGCCACACACTCTTAGCAATGAAACACAAAACCAGATAAAAATGCAGATAAAAACAACAGTTTGGCCCTCAGCAATATGTCAGCAATGGTTTTGAAAAGCTGCCTTGTCAATATCCGAATGCTCCCTTCAAACTATATGGTTGTTAGTTATTACTTGTACATTATAGTTATATAGTATATTAACAGCCTGTAAATATATATATATATATATATAGGATATTATATTCATTGTAAATTAAAAACTGATAATCTTCTCACAATCTTCTCACAGAACCTGAATGTAAAGCAATCAATACACTCTTCTTAAAATTTCAACTCTCAACTGGGTTTCCTTTTCATAGTAATTGTTTAGACAGGTTAGTCATATCCTGTTCAGACATGATGTTTGCCTTCGGAGTCCACTGTGATGCTGAAATGTTCCACACAGAGATTGTAATGGTAACATTCATTTAATGAATTTCAACATCAAGGCTTACGCTATTTACAAAATGCATCACCACTTGTTAAACTCCCACAAAAACCACAGATGATGTCAGGTCTTCAGGTCTTTCATAAGTCAACAAGCTGTGGTAATGATGTTTACATCTCCCTGCATGACTAATTACACATTATTTCTCTGAGACTGTTTCTTTACAAGACAGAAAGCACCAGTACTCAACATGCCATGTACTGCAGTTTTAGAGCTTATACAGTTTATTCAACTCCAGTCAGTCAAGCTACGGATATTTATAATAAAATTAAACCAGAGTGGCTAACGCACGGTCTGTTCCCAAACGTTTTTGTGAGAATGTGGTAGCAAATCTGCTGTGAGTTATGAGTAGATAGCTGGCATACCGGCTAGGGAGAGCAGCCTCAGGCTTCTCATACCAAAGAGATGCTGTAAGCCAAAGTCCTGAACCTGCAGACAGACAGACAAACAGACAGACAGACAAACAGAGACTTATTAGGCAAAGAGAAAATAGAGACTGTTAAACGCAGTACAGAAACAGACAGACAGACAAGACAGCAATGTAGCTAGACTCACGTGAAATATAGAGACATACAGCAGACAGACAGGCTGACAAATATAGTACTTCACACAAAAAAAAGACAAAGGTGCCCTCAGTAGCATTACAGAGTCAGTCAGACAGAGAGACAGAGACATACAAATACTGTACCTATAATTGAATGTGGCAGAATAGAGACAGACAGACAGAGAGACAGACAGGTACTGCAAGGGTAAACTCTACAGAGACAGAATAAGATGGAGATGACAGGGTGATCCAATAGTTTAGGGGAGATTGAAGGCCTTATGCACCTGACAACACCAGCGCAGATACAGACTCCGCAGGGAGGACATGGTGGACAAGTATCCCAGTCCAGTATCAGTGATTCGCACACACCTAAGTATAGAAAACAACACACACACACACACACACACACACACACACACACACACACACACACACACACACAAACACACACATACATACATTCAATCACAACAAGAAATGACCACAACATGTTCCTACATTTTTTAGAACGTCAGTAGCTGAACTATCCTTATCAACTTTTGAACTATCCTTATCAACACCTGCTCTACTTTCACATCTGGAAATTGGTCCACAGTCTTCTACATGACGGAGGACCAAGATGTAATAAACATATATGTTGGCACCCAAACTCTGATATGTAGTTAAAAAATAACACTTCTGTGTTCAGGAATGCATAGCCAACATATATCTGAGGTAAATATAATCTTACCACCAATAAGCTTTATTTGCTAAAAAAGTGTCTTGCTAAGGTTTTGTTAGCTTGAATATCAACCTCCGCATTAAAGTCTCCAGTGCTAAAGGACAAAGGGTCAAATGACCATTGTTTTTACACTTCTGTTTCTAGGTAGAGCCCTCTTCCGGAAGACTTTCTTCAGTCAGTTCTGTTGACATCTTGATTCCATTCCTTCACCATCCCTCTAAACTCACATTTATAATGTAATTAAAACTATTCAGGCTTATAAAGGAGACTTGATTGCATCTATGATCACAGACAAATCTGGCAATGAGGTCTACAGGGTCCAAAAAATCAAACTTAATTTCCATATGAATGCATGTGATCTATTCAGACATAAAATACATGTTCAATTCTCAACATGGGCTTTACATAGTTAAGTTATATTTATTGTATAGGGGAGATTTGCCCTCTACATTTAACCCATCTTGGGAAGTAGTATGCACACATACATACACACATACATGAACTAATGTGCCATGAAGGAAATCTATAATGCGGTAGTGTTAGTGCCTTAGGTGTGTCTTAGAAACTTTCCAGGTTTGGACCTTGCTAAACAGACCGCATAGATCTGGTCTAGAGTTTCTTACAATAGTACGTTCATGGTGTGTGCTATTTACAGCAAGCCACCTGAGAATTACTAGCAGTTCTCACTCTTTCCAAATACAGTATATTGCACTTGTCCCTCCTACACTGAGTCCCTAGTTTCTGCCATCCCACTCACCAGACCAGAATGAGCTCCTTCTGCTTCTTTCTAAGAGTTGAAGTTTTTATTCTTTTCTTTAAGGAAAGACAAAAATGGAAAGTTATTCCAGTGGAAGAGGCACATTTACTGAGAGCGACTTCACTCTAACAATTTCTCTCCTCCACATTTCTACTCAACCCCACAGAGTCTGGGAAGGCAAGATAGAACTGACAACACAAAATCAACATACTCTAGGGGTGTTAGCGATTTTAAACACCTGCAAACTTCCTATCGATTAACTGTATGAATGAATGACAGATTGGAGGCATGCTATGAAGGCTAGCTCAATGACTGATATTAGATGTCTTCCTGGTAGAACTTTCACCTCTCATTTTTTCCCTCTGCTACAACCCTCTTTGTCTTCAGAGCAAAAGCGGACAATGTAGCACCTGCTAGATTCAAGAGGCAAAGAAATGCCGGATGGTGCAATACTAAAGTTAGGACTCAGTTTATGTGTTTATGTGCATTTATGTGTGTTTATGTGTGTAAGTACAGTACAAATGTTTATGCACGCACATAACATATTATAAGTTTGTATGTAAGAAGAGTTGGTAGCGTAGTGGTTAAGGAACCCGGCTAGCATGCTAGTAGCCTAGGAGTTGTGGGTTTGCCACCGTTGTGCCCTTGAGCAAAGCACTGAATCCTACATTGCTCTACACTGTAAAAAAATAATGCCCCTATAAACTTAAAAAGATAAGTAACCAGGTTGCGTTAAATGAATTAAAGTCAACAGAATTAAACTGTAGTTAGTTACATCAAATAAAGACAGTTGACTTTATTTGATGTAACGTATTAACTAATGTTTCAGTCTGTTGTTAACTTAGAAATTCAAGACAAACAGGTTAATTATTTTTTTAATTTTATAGGGGCATTATTTTCTACAGTGTAGAGCTGACATGCCCTGAAGTAATTGAGAGTTGCCAAATGTAAGTCGCTTTGGATAAAAGCACATAAATGTATGTGCTGCATGTATGTATGTATATTCAATATGTATTCAATAAAAGTGAAAGAAAAGACCGTAGTTGGTATTTAGTATTGGTGACATTATTTCAGCTGATGTTAATGTGTTTCAAGTGATGTCACATGATATCCCACTCACCGGTCAAGCACCAGCTCCTCTAGCTTGTGCAGGTCACAGGCGATGTACTCGAGTGCCATGTCAGTGATGCGCGGACACCAGCTCAGATCCAAGCTACGCAGCTTGCGCAGGTTCTCAGCCACCAGTTCAACGCCATCGTCCGTGATCTTGGAGCAGCCGGACAGGCTGAGTGCGGTCAGGTTGGGCAGACTGTGCACCATGTTCACCACACCGTGGTTGGTGATCTCCCAGCAGGAGTGCAGCCTTAGTGTGTGGGTGGTGTAGCCCTGGGGAGCATAAAACAAACAGGGGGTGTGATGTGAATGGGCCAGAATGGGCTAGATAAGGCTTGCAGTAACATGCTCCCTACAGGGACTGGGAGGTGCCCCAGTGGAGACAATACTGTTCTATCACAATATAGGCCATTTCAAGAGTTCAATTATTAGTGTCATAGCTGAAAGCAAATATCATGAAACGGTCAACAAAGTATATGGGCCACACATATGGGCCACACATAGCTTACCTCTGAGATTCTTTACATTTTATAAAGAAAAGTTGCACATTTCACATTTCTTATGCAAGATAAGAGAAGTCTAGAACTATCTTGGTGATAGCAATGCTATCAGACTAGACTTAAGGTGAATATATCAATACTTGGTGCCACAGTACTGACATAAGATTGTGCCAAAATCTATTCTCCATGAGAGTTTCTTGTCTGGTGATTTTTGAATTCTAATGCTCAAACAACAGTTGATGATCATGAGGATGAATGTGTCACATCATTAGACTGCCCAGCTCTTCTATTAACAGATTAATACTTTTAAATAAATAAAGTATCTATCTATCTATCTATCTCTGAAGTGTGAGTCTGATAGATTCAGGAAGTTCTTCGAGATTGTGATGGGTTTGCAGGAGATGTGTGTGTTTTACCTGCTTGGCTGTGAAGTAGGCCATGGCCGTGTCCGTGACATGGTAGGCCTGCAGGCTCAGCTCGGACAGGTTGGGCAGCAGCTGGGAGATGGCGGCGATGGCGTCGTCGGCCACGTTGATGCAGTCGCTGACACTGAGCGAGGTGAGCCGCGCGTTCAGGCTCGACCACAGGCCTGCCTCGGTGAAGTCATTACACCCCGACAGCTCCAGGTGCATCAGACCCTGCATCTGTTCCAGCATCACCTGTGCACAACCACAAGGGTCACATGACATGTCAAACATACAGTTCAGTACAGTATATACACTGCACTGTGTTCAAACAGTTCTCAAATACTGTATCTAATTTGAAATATACTTTTACAGAAATGTGCCATATACCAGCAGACTTCCTCACAGGACTAAGAATTTGACATTTTGTAGAATCTACACTGATGCAGTGTTATACATGCACCACAACTCAGTCAACTCATTCAAAACATGAATGAAAGGTGAAGTTTAAACTATGGGTTCAGAAAAACTTAATTACTGATGATGTGTGCAAAGATTGTAATGTGACATGTGACATAATTGAAATTCATGTTTTCATGTCATCATATATTGTGTATATATTTTTTCGTATATAACGTACATTGTAACCCCAATATTGCCCATCCTGAATATGACATACTGGAAAAACCACTGAATTCATTACCTTTCTTCAACCTGAGAGTTAACATCAAAGTAACCTTAATGTGATACCTTGTCAACCTATATTTTTTAAGAAGCCAGTATAGGCCTGCTATGTGAGCTCTGAATCTATGACAGAAGGACATTCTATTCTGGATTCACCAGGTCGTTTTCCAAGGAGGACACAAGACACACTGTTCTGAGATTTTACATCATATTATGATTCCTAAGAAAACCACTTTAGTGTGAAGGTTGTTTCTATTTTATACAACCTTATTCACAGAGCTACAACCTTTTCACTAGAATGACAACTAAGAGCAGATCCATCTCATTGATCTTCACCCCTGCTATTTTGAACATTAGCTCTACTTCACTGTGTTCTCTCTCTCTCTCTCTGTGTGTGTGTGTGTGTGTGTGTGTGTGTGTGTGTGTGTGTGTGTGTGAGAGAGAGGGAGAGAGAGACTGATGTTTCTCCAACAAAAAATGCACTCTGTTCATTAACGCAACACACTTGTCCTTAACATTAAGCAGTGACTCATGTAAGAGATGTATGAGATGTAAAGACATTCAACACTTTCTGCACATGGGAAGTCTACACACATAAAACATACACAAAAGGTGTACACTTTTACAAATGCATTTACTGACCAAAACCCTCTCCAACCCAAAACACACTGATGCACAGAGAATATGTAACACTTCTCTTCTCTGAGCATATCCAGTCTCCAGTCAACACAAACCTACCCATTCCACTTTCAGTGCTTAATATCTTGCTCTGAGAAACAAGATCCCTGTCACAAGCCATCATCCATGATAGCACAGCAACATGGGGCTTATTTGGAAACGCATTACATAACCTCAGAGAAATCACGATGCATGCAAGCCCTTCTGCTTGTAAGATTGTTCGCAACATACAATATTTAACACATACAATTTCAACCTGACAAGTACCAAATCAGGTTCTTCTAACCACTTACTGTAACATATCCTGTTAGGAGGCTACAGTAATGACAATACAAGTTAAGAGAACAGACACAGGACACACTTACTTTTTAGTAAGCGTTTTCCATTTCTGTTCTGTTAACCTGCCTTGCCATAATTATAGTGTCATAACCGTACTTCACAACAGGTTCATAACAAATGTATCTCACCATAAATTTGCTCATGTGTTTTTACTTTAATTCTGTACACAGCAGACAGACACACACACGCCTGTTTGTTATTTCTCTGGTTCTTTGGGGTAAAGCTGACCTCACTGGTATTCAGCAGAAAAGTACATCATTTCCTCATTAAGAATCTTGCCAAGAGATATCTGGAAGTGTGATGCTCCTTTGGTTGATTACACAACAAAGTCTAATTACATAAAAGAACTTCATCAGAGGTCTGCTATGGATGGGTAATTGCACGCCCGTCCCAAAGACCATGGATTCTGCCATTTTTAAAATGCGAACAGACATGGAAGAGAATTTAAGGAATCTTATCAGCCTCCCAAGAATACTGATTCTGACCTACATCACCACCAGGGCTGTGGTAGCATAGTGGTTATGCAACCTAGATAGCTTGCTTGTAGTCTGGAAATTGTGGGTGCCACAGTTGTGCCTTTGAGCAAGGCCCTTAACCCTAAGTTGCTTTAGGGGAGACTGGCCCTGAAGTAATTAATAGTTGAGAAATGTAAGTCACTTTGGATAAAAGCGTCTGTTAAATGCATAAATGTACATATCACATGATCAGTTTGAGACTGCCAATCACAGAAGGTCACAAGATACCACAGACCCTTGTTAACTGGGTCTGATGTGAAGAAAGTGTCACCCTTTTTTTTCTCCAAGGTTCAGTCACTTAGCAACAACAAGCCATTAGGGTTTATTAAGTGCAGGGTTGTAACACTTCCTGATTGTAGGATCAGTTGGCACATCGCTGTGCAGTTTGGCCCACAGACAGTGACCAATCACGGGGACAATCAGACAACAGGGCAGGCAAACTGCATAAACAAGCAAGGATGGCCCAGCCTTGTGAACAACACTGGCCGCATTGGCCTGTGGTCACAGCTGAAAACAAACATTCCGGAAAACAAACAGCTCTTGTAACCGACTGGGGTGACATTCAACAACCACTTCTCTGTCAGTCTCTCCCTGGTCACGTGGATTATAGGCAACCCACCAAGCAGTAACACAGTTCTCATCAAATCTACAGAACTGGTTAACTTCTGTCTCTATCTTGGGCGTGAAAAAAACAAACATGCAAATGCTCATCATCTCTTAATTCCAGCGTTCTCCATGGCAACAAAAGAACTTTCCTAGAATAGCAACTGCACATAAGCATGTACACATGCTCTTATGACAGTGACAGATTTTACATTTTTTTTTTATCACTGTTAGTTATAGACTGGTCTGGTATAACACAGTCAAGGCTACACTAGATCAACTGCAGAATTGCCAAAATTATAATAACTTGTAATATATTTGTAATATATTTGTATTTGTAATATAATAATGTAACATACTGTATTTTCCTTTTCAAATGACAGACAACTAGGGACAAGGAAAAATAAACTCAACCTAGGCCCAAATCACGAAGACAGAAGACATGAACACAAGGAAAAACATTCTTTTTCTGTTTTCTATCAAAGAGGTGAATCACATGAATAATGGTCTCAAACACAGCGGTATTGCTTAATAATGTTGTGTGTAATTGTCATGTTTGACACTTTGGCTATTTCATTACATTTTAACTATGTCCTTGACGCATACTGTTCCATATCAGCCATGCATTGATGGATTGAGGTTGAATACAAACTGCAAGTGGACTTTCACAAAGTGATCTATTTATACTCAGACACATTCCCTTAATGATTGCCAAACACACCCATATTCAGTATGACATAGTAATACTCTAACACTGTGTCCTAACTGTAAGTGAGCGTCAGGTTGTTGTGTTGTGTTGTTGACTGTTCCCTGCCTACACTGAGTCCGTTAAATATGCCATTCTATTCGGAGAGATTCCCCATACAAACTAACTGAGCAATGCAACATGAGCTACAGAAATAGAAACCGACTTAGCGACAAAAGTGCATCATCACGTCGTGCAGCACTGTGTTGCATCGCATTCCATTAGGACATTCCTATTGAAAATAAAGTAATCAAACTAATTTGGCTGCAAACATTTGTTTTTCATTGCCTGCAGTTAGGACACAGTGTAAGAGGGTTCAGCAATGTTCCAAAGGGCTTTTCCTTCTTCTCCTGATGTCATTCCAAGGACTCTATTCCGGGAACCCACCATACATTGTTGGGCTATTGACAATCACATGCACCTACTTATAAGTGGCGTGGAATGAGGACGGTCCCATGAAAAGGCTACTGGAAAGAGAACATTCTGGATGTCAGGCATACACAACACAATGGAATACATTCCTGTATTTGTAATGTACATGCGTGGCATACAATGCCATCTCAACTGCCTCTGAATCTAGATGGGGACATGGAAGTCAATGAGTGCTCATTATGGGACTAGGGGTTTGATTTCATAAAAAAAAAAAAAAACTTCAGTGATTAACACATTATCCGCATAGCACCTTACCTTTAACCAAACCTGACGCTTATCGTGCAGGCTAAATGTGGCTGATTTTTTTTCACTATTTGCTCGATATCATCATTCTATCTGCATCCACAAACGTCGACTATATGATTTCTGAAGGCA
This sequence comes from Tenualosa thibaudeaui, assembly GCA_027481765.1. Lineage (NCBI taxonomy): Eukaryota > Metazoa > Chordata > Actinopteri > Clupeiformes > Clupeidae > Tenualosa > Tenualosa thibaudeaui. The sequence goes on from JAIFZK010000024.1 coordinate 11,208,852, forward strand.
GTAGCCTAAACCCTGTTGTGATGATAGGAGTCTTTTTCGACAAACGGTGGTCTGTAGGCTAGTCTATACATAGACTACAGCAGCCCAGTCTCCTGCAAAAATGGCTTAGCTTACTATAACTGCTGACAAAACGGATGTTTAGGCAAGATGTCAATCTGATATTTAAGAAAATACCTTAAATATAGAGAGATATGACATCACCGATACTTATAGCTAAGCAGCACTATGTACTCCTTTCGCTTACTTTCATTCATGTGTAGGCCAAGCGGTGGTGTTTATGGGTTACTATGATTGATATACAAGTATAATGAATTATAAAGCAAAAACAAACAAATGCTTGTGACATGAATGACGTGATTACCTCAAGTCCTGCATCCGTGATGGTTGACCTCTTTAGGCTGACGGACTTAACACCTTTCTTTGACAGGGGATAGTTGTCGATGAACTCACAAATGTCCAAGTCAGAGACCCCCACCAGACAAAAGGACTGGAAGCCCCGCAGTGCGAAAGCCTGCAAGCTGACAAACTCCTTCTCCCCGTTGGGCAGGATGGTATACAGTTCCTTTGCATGCAGGATGGGCGTCACGCCCTCCCAGAACTTGGGTTGGTACAACACTTTCCGCCATGTCTTGCACACCTGGGCCAGGATGCACTTCTCGGCTGTGGTGAAGTACCACAGCAGCCGGTTAAGCACCTTCTCGTCCAGCACCAGCTGTCGTTCCATCAGGGGCTTGGGATACTGCCGGAGAGGGGGCTTCATGGCTGTCAGGGGGCTAGTGTCCAGGTCGGGCCCCAGTAGTGAGGCCGCTGTGGGCAGGGGATCCAGGTGGTAGGGCAGGCTGGGTGGAGGCAGGATGGTGGGCACAGAGGAGGACTGGCACAGGCGGTTCTTGGCAGCAGGGGTCCCTTTGGTAATGCTGGCGGAGCCAAGGCCGTTGGGCTGGGGGGGCAGCTTGACCATGCCGTTCCGTGTTACGCAAGGAGACTTGAGGTCGCTGGGAGTGGACATGTTCAGCATTGGAGACCTGTGCCAAAGGGGAGAGGAACACAAAGACAATAGACATCAGGCCAGCTAATCTTACTAACACTACTAGATATCCATAATACATAGCAATAGTGCCAATTAACTACAATTTTCTGAAAACAGACAGACTAAGCAAACCAGAGTATATAACTACTTTGAATTCAACTGTGTAGTGTTGAATGGCATCTTAAACAAATAGTCTATTGCTTGAAATATGGCTTATTAAAAATTTCTTAAGACAACACCCTTTGAAAGTGTGGTAATGTTTATCAGACAATGTCTTTATCAGAAAATGTCTCCACCTTCTCGCAAGTACACAACTCACTTTATGCATTAGGGGATTCTCTCTGCTGGTGCAACAGTCAATAACATTAGAAAAAGGAAAAGTATAACAAAGGGAAGCTTTTAAAAAGACCCTTTGTTTGGTATCCTTCTATTGTGCCGGTAGATCTATTAAACATGCATACGCAATTATGTAACAGTCTGTTTTAAGACTACCCTTTCAAGGGCCACGGATTTGGACAAAGCTAATCGTTCAAATGGACTACAGATCTGTCTACACATTGGCACTGTTACCAATGTGCCAAAAGTAAGTATTGAGAGCTCAAATATAATTGCTCCTAAAACCATGTCGCCTATTAAGATCTGTGACCCTGCAGACAATGATTTTTTTCGTTTTTGTTCAAACACATCACTTCACCACTATCCCTTACTGACTGTGCACTGGATCTAATGATAGTCAGTGATAGGATAAGCAAGCGAAATTATATAATAGCGCTACAGTTTTTGATCTGAATAAAAAAACATTTTCGTAGATGCTCAATATGGAAATGAATACATCGTTTGAAATATGATCCATTCACTCTGTTCTCCATTATATAATCTCTATTCACATTTATCACGTGAAAACAGAGCCAGTATCCTACGAACAACAACGACGATGCTTAACGACGATGACGATTAAATGAATCCCAGTTTTTAGAGGGAGAAAAAAGCACCCGTCCAGCAGAGCGGTGGGTATTGTTACAAAAATAGACACAGTGTAGCCTCATGAACTGCCACCTAATGTGTCTAAAACAGCACTACTCAGATTTGCGGTAGGCTCAACCAAATCATCAGTGACGGCTCTTTCAAAATAACAACAAAAAAATCATAAAATCAATTTATAGCGAACATGTCGATTGGTTACCGGAGCGAAAATGGCAAGCACCTGCAGGCTGTAACCCAACAATAACCGATAGATGAATGGCAGATCATCGAACCAGCACAGCATAGATGGTGTATCCGCATAGCACCTTACCTTTAACCGAACCCGACGCTTGCGTGCAGGCTAAATGTGGCTGATGCACTATTCGCTCGATATCATCATTCTATCTGCATCCACAAACGTCAAACGTCGACTGTATGATTTCTAGAGGCAGTAGCCTAAACCCCGTTGTGATGATAGTAGTCTTTTCGACAAACGGTGGTCTGTAGGCTAATCTATACATAGACTACAGTAGCCCAGTTTATTGCGAAACGGCTTAGCTTACTGTAACTGCTGACAAAACGGATGTTTAGGCAAGATGTCAATCTGATATTTAAAAAAGGGAAATACCTTAAATATAGAGAGATATGACATCACCGATACGTATAAATAAGCAGCACTATGTACTCCTTTCGCTTACTTTCATTCATGTGTAGGCTAGGCGGTGGTGTAGGGGGCTGCCTGATTTTGAGTGCACCTACACGCCTGGAACTAGGCGTCGAGCGTAGAACCCATCACTACAGCCCAAAGAACTGAATTGACACTGGTTATCCAGACACGTCGTCATATTTTCAGACAGATGTTCAATTCCTGGTATCCACGGTGCTGTATTCCCACTAATACAGCAGCACTCCATATATGGGCTTCCGTTCCGTTCCTTGCCTACGTCCAATGACAATTCTCCCACACGTGTTTTTTCCTCCTCCGTGATCTCGCTTGTTCCCTATGTGTTGTCTTACAGAAATAACATCCGAGTCGAACGAGCGGAAAAAAACATTGCTGTAAATTCACTGGTCAGTGATGAGATAATATTTCAGAGAAGACGGTGCGTGTCAAAAAGAGTCTATTGTTTTGAACAACATGCAGAAACCAAAGTATATGGAGAAACAACATACCGCACTGTTTAAACAAAAAAAATGAAATGAAGACATTCTGATTATTTGGTGTTTATGGCTGCTAAAAAAGCCTCGTATCAAACATAAAGACAAAAGCAAGTATTTTGTTACCTAACAGGCGACTGCTGTATAAAGGGAGTTGCCCTAGGGTATCAGCGCGCATTAGACGCCTACTAAATGATAGACTGACTGTTTTGGTACAGAGAGATGTAGCCAGATATAGCTAGCTAATAGTCAGTGTTATTGCATGGAGCTGCCTGGGTTACAGCAGGTCCACCTTAAAAAGTCTGTGCAGGTGTGCGTGCTCTGTGCACCAAAGACACTGCTGGAAAATGTCAATGAGCTCTCTCTCTCTCTCTCCTCTCCCTCAGCCTCAATTTCCTGAATAAGCCCTCCAGAGAGTCTATCACCACCAAACAAAACACTGCAAGCAAAGCAAGGATCCTCTTCACATAAAAAGCTGTAGTGCTGCTTGTTACACTTAGATAGCCTTAACACAAGCAGGCTAAAAGAGTTCAAGCGGTGGCAACACAGCAGATTGATGGATAAATAGTTAGTTACATAGATAGATAAATAGATAGATAGATATCAATATCTAAGCAATTATATATCTAAACATATACTATGGGATCCTGTACACTTTATAATTATTGAATTATTTTTGGTCATAGAAATCACACATTATTAGACAAAGCATTCCACCATGGCATCGTTTAATAAATGTCCAATAAATAAGGCACAAACACCTCTGTGAAGGAACCATTTAAACACTGACCTTACCTATTACTCCAACATGCAGATTAAAGTAGTATGATGCTATCTCTTCTGGTACACTCAGCATGTTGCACACAATAAATCAGGTCAACACACAAGCCTATTTCTAATCTTAGACAACTCCCCACTGTCTTCACACAGCACAAGCTGTGCTGTCATCCACTCCAATGACTCAACAAGATAAGTCTGAACACTTCCTGGTTGTGTCCCCACTGCATAAGGAACTGCAATGGCTGAATGTAAACAGCCTACCAGTTACACACCCTTCTTCTCCCTCTTTCTTCTCCTCTCCTGTCCTCTCAGCGCTTTGAGGGAAAAGGGCACGAAAGGGAGGAAGAGGAGGAGGAGGAAGTTGTGTGGTGCTCAGCGCAAGTGTGGCTTCTGGGACAGTGAGGCATTACAGCGCTGCAACTTCAGCACCAAGGAGAGCTGCTGAGGAGGAGAAGGCCCCCCCCCCCCCACACACACACACAGGATGTGCAGTAAATCAGGAGCCTGCTCTAAGTAAGTAAGCACTCTCATGAAGTAAGAGAATATATAGAATGCCTTCATTGTCACGGCTGTGCAACAAATTTTAGAGCATTTCCCTGATGCCTCGTGACTACAGACAAACTACCCTTACCAACATAACTCTTACTTGTGCCTCATTTCTTAAACACAACCTTTGAACATTTAAGACATTGTATTTATGCATTGCACTGCATATGCACTACACACATAAAAATATATATCCAGTAACAAGAATGTGTTATTAAAAAAAAGTGCAAAGAGGGCATGGATCATACCTTAAATTGTTAATCCATGGCAATCATGTGCAATCCTGGGAAACTGGATTTTATCACAATGCTGTAATGCAAAGGAAGAATTTCCACACCCTTACTCTGCTTTGATGTAGGGGTATTCGCAGTCACCACCATTTCTGGTGAGAGAAGATACAAGTGGTGCTGGCAAGTGCGTTCAGTCAAAGTTAGGAGTTGAGAGGCGGTGGGGGGTGGTCACTGATAGATTCGCCTGACATGAAAATGGAGGGGGTCTGAGTGGTTCTGACAAGAGAAAAAATGTGTTCACCTCGGTCTGGGCAGATCTTGATGGATATTGCGCTTTCCTGGAGGCATGCCAAACAGACGCAGCCATGGCCCAGAGCCAGTCTGCTATCCATATGACATGTTCATGTCATCCATTTGAGAGAGAAAAAATATAACACCGACTGCATTTTAAGTAGATGTGGCAATGCGCTTTTGATCTCTGAGCCAGCTACATTTGATGTGTTTTGACAGAAAAGCTCATTTATACTGTCACTGGGGCCATGCCTGTGTTAGGTGGAAGATGGGTGAGGCTGTGTCCCTCAACCCAATTGGACAAAGGGTGATCTTCATTCAGCTTCATTCATGCAAAGTTCAAACCAATCACGTGTTTTTTCAAACAGCCAACAGTGACACACACTATACTGTGTGATACTGTGTGATCACAGTGTCACTCGAGGGGGCGGGCTTTCTGTGTACTGACAGAAAGCCAACAAACATAGTTACCAGTTTTAGCAATGTTATTATTCTTAAGTGGCAGAGACATTAAACATATTCATTCAGGAATCAATGGGCCACATTCACCAATATCTTTGCAAGAATGCTCTTAAATTTGTTCTTAAGAAGGTTCCTATGAACACTGGATATGAACAGATAAGAAAACACTGATGAATGCCAAAGTCTCTATGAAAAATGCTGAAGTGGGATTTATGATTTACGATTTTTTTTATGTGAGAACAGCTGGTGAATGAGGCCCAATATTTCACAACAGTGTGAGTCAATAAGTTATGCTTTTTCCAGTAAATTACTAGACTAGTGTCTGCTGTCTATTTACAGTATATTATGGGAGTTTTGCTTCTAACCAGCAACATATATAGAGCTTATGTATTGGATATGTGAGTCTGAGCATCAAACTCATTCGCATGCATGACATGGAATACTTTCTAAATTGAGCAAGGACACAGCATGGTCATCCCAACCCACAATCTGTCAAAGTCACCGCCGCGTCTCAGGGGGTTGGGGGGGGGCGTTCCCTTTCTCTAGCGTCTTAGTTGTTCAGGATGAATCTGCACGGTTAGCACAGTAAAACATGACTGGGTGTGATAGTGGCATTAACCAAGCACTACATTGCCCCGTGACATGTTTGGGCATGGAGGGCTGGAGATGGTAAGAGGAAGGAGGTAGGGTAGGGTGTGTGTGTGTGTGTGTGGGGGGGGGGGGGGGTAACCAAAACAGAGGCTGGGTACAGATAAACAATTTGGTAGAAAATATCTGGAAGCGGCGGGAGCCCAGGACGCAGAGAGGGTATGGCTTCCATCCAGATGGGGACGTGGGGGAGGGGAAAAATGGGCTGGGCTGCTGGGTAACCGGGGGTGGGGTGGTGGGGGTGGGGGCGGTGTGACAGGAGATGGAAAAAAAACTCTCTTTAATAACAGGAGGAAGGAGGGAACCTTAAAAGCTTGGAGCAATAAATTGTGGCTGCATTTTGGTGCAACTGGTTTTAAAGATATCCAAATAAAACTAACAAACATCTGTATCATGCTTATGTCCTCTTTGTACAATAAGGGGTGTGTGTGTCTGTGTGTATCTCTATGTAAGGTTGTGTGGGTATGTGTATGTGTGTCTGTGTATGTGTGTGTGTGTGTGTGTGTGTGTAGAGGGAGGGGGCAGGGCTGTGTTTTGGCCTGATAGTGGTTTACTGAGAGGTTATAGCCTCCCAGAAGACTTCTCTTGTGTAGTGTTCACTCCTGTAGAATAAAAACTGAGAGCCAGAAAAAAAATCAAACAAACACACACAGCCTTTGTCATCCCCCAAACCTCGGGCTTGAGTTAGAGCCACTGATTTATGGGAGGAGAAAACAAAGGCTGTTACCCACGTTGATGTTTGCTGTTTTTCAAACGTCCTCTGCCCATGGAGAGAAAGGCGAACCTCATAAGAAATGCAGTTCTGGTGACAGTCCACACACACACACACACACATTATACCATACATCCCAATCATCTATATGACAACTGCTCAGATTTAAACTTGTTTTCAAGTTGACTGATATTTAATGGATGCTTCTTTCCAAAACAACCAGTGGCTGATGTTTACGAATGGAACCCATGTCACCTGATTGTCAGTAAGTGACATCAGTGCCGCTCCAGCTTGCCCATTGGTGAACCCCAAAGCTAATCGCCATCAATACAAGGTGCATGTCACCCTTAAGCAAGGCACCTAACCTCTCATGGCTCCCTGGGCGCTACAGCAGTAGGCTGCCCACTGCTCCAGGTAAGTGTGTTTCACCTCTCTGTGTGCCGTGTGTTGGTGTGTCAGTAATTCACCCATGGGATAAATGCAAAGACAGAGTATACTTACTATACTACACTTACTATAAAGACTACACAGGACTTACTATATACAGTACTTAGGCAAAACTTAGGCAAAGGCATGGCCTGTGTAAGAAAGCAGTAGGTGCTTTCTTACACAGGTAAGAGCAGGCTTCTGGAATTGTTTTTTCTTAACTCTGCCTCTGCTCTTTAACTCTCCTTCTGCTCTTCCCCCTCTATCTGTTGTCTGGCTGGAGGGCTTTACTGTGGCCCCAGCTCTTCAGTGAAGTGCCTGCTACCAGTCTGTCAATAAATAAATAAATAAAATGAGGCACTGTGCAGTGGGTATGAAGTGTTTTTCAGTACAATGTACGCGATTCTGTACTTGAGTTCTATTAATCCACTGACGCCCCCCCAACCTCTCGTAAAAACTGCAGTGGATCTCTTTCAGCCAAGCCTGTGTTGACTGAGTTGACTGAGCATCTCTCTGTCTGATGAAGGAGTCGTTTCTGAGCTGACCAAATGTTTTGCTCTTTTGTTCTGTGTAACAGTAGCTTAGCATTCTACCCTTTAGCCTTTCACCAAGCCTCTTCCTAGTCTTCGTGTCACTCTATCCCAACAGCAGGGTCACTCCCTCCATTTCTCCCTCCAGACTGGAAACCAATCGATAGCCAACCACACATTCATCACTCTGGAGGGAACATGGTATTAATAAACCATATCTCAGTAATGGGTCATTTAGCCATTTCTGTATGAGTAGCATCAAACAACAGCCATGTTAGTGGCCATCTGTTCTGATCAAACTAAAATTAGTGTTAGGATTTATTTTTTTAAGATTACTGGAGGGGGCTCCCATACATCCTTTTAGAGGCTGAACTGAACTGGATTCCTTTGACAGCTAGTGCTTCAGAGCTCCAAGCTTTTGAATAGAAATACAATCTTCTTTTTCAGGGCTCTTTTTGTGTGTCTGTTTCATTCATTCAATGGTTGTTGTTTTGGGGGTTTTTTTGCTTGTCTTGATTCAATTCAACTTCTTGGCAGTGAATTCAGTATCAGGAATTTTGCAGTGATTAGTGAGCAGAAAAAAACTTCCCATAGTACTTTAAGGTACTAAAAATAAGTATTAAGGATCAAATTAGAACAGCCTTGTACAAGGCCCAAATATACTGATGTTGCTGAAGGTTTTACTCTAATATTGTGAGATCCTAAACAACATTTTTTTACCTGCATTTTCTATACACAGTCATTGATCCAATAAATTGTGCATCTTCCTCAAAATCCTGATGATAAAAGAAGGCACGGTATTGGATATTACAGACACTGTTACAGACAGATCAGGACAGAGCATGATCTGGTAGGCTTCCACTCATACAGACAATATGAATATTTGATGTAGAAAAAGAAGTAGGTCTAATAGTGCAAAACAAACCCCTTCAAACAACCCCCTTTTGGACTCTTCATTCACAGTGGTTAGTGAAAATGCTACTCATTATAAGTATGTTACTTGCCACACTTAGGATAGGTAAGAACACCTATACCCTACACTACTCCATTTTGTCTTGTCTGGCATTTTAATGTTTGTGAAATGGTTAATGTCTAACCCAATTGTCTTAAATGTTTAATGTTCAATGTCTGTCTTTGTTTAAGCATGGGATAGTAAGAAACGTAAGTTTGATTCCTCGTATGTCTTGTACATGTGAAGAATTGACAATAAAGCTGACTTTAACTTTGACTTCGACTACAGCCATGCAGGGTGATGGGGATTTTTAGAGGCTAAACTCAGAAGAGTTCCCTTCTGGCCCAACGTTTTATCCAAATCCCCCTCCCTCCCCTCTACGTGGTTCCACTCTCCCTCCTCATTAGAGTCAGCATCACAAACTATCATTGCGCTTCCACAAATGGGCTGAGGATACAGAATTGGCATTGACCTGAATAAACAAGGGCAGGCCCATGCACATTTTATTTTTACATATTTCATATTACAAGCTTCTTGTGTACTTAAGTATGTGTGTGTATATGTGTGTGTGTATGTCTGTGTGTTTGTGTATGTGTGTGTGTTTGCTTGAGATACGCATTCATCCAGCCCTCCATGTCATGTTATCTCCAACAAGGGGTTGCGTCTCTCATCAGCAGTGAGAGCAACCCGTACCAGTGGAAAAGGCCTGAAACGGCATTAATTAAATGTTTCTGGAGGTCTTGGCAGGCCTGGGCGGCAGACTGGTGCCCACAGGACAGGCAGTGGAGGATTGGCTTTGCAAAGCCCCACTCTCTTTCTTTCTTTCTCTCTCTCTCTCTTTCTCTCCCTCCCTCTCTCTTTCTTTCTCTCCCCCTCAGTCACTTTGCAATCCCTTTTATCCTGCCTACGGGGCCGTCCTACTTACTCCTGTTTGCTGGCTTTGCGGACAGAGCGCAGTCCCTTACAACAACAAACATGCATGGAGGAAGAGTGGATAGATGGACCAGGCGACTGGCGATGTCGCATGACAGATGCACACTGTGTCATACAAGCAGTGTGTGCTGATGTTGGAAGAGTCAGTGGTGGGAGGGAGGTGGAGGGGTTGTGGGGGTTAGGGAGAGAGACAAAAATGGGAGGCGGGGGGTGGTCCTTGGAGTGGACAGGACTTGGCAGTGAACTCTTAGAACGGATTTGCACTTTCAAAGCATTCCCACAATCTAGCCTTATTCTCGGAGAGGGAAAGTGGCTTAAGTGAACTTCTGAGACTCGTTGGCATTTGAAGTCAAAGAGGGGAAGAAAAATCTGGAAGTTCTCTGGAAACTGCCGGGAAGTGGAACGCTTTTTTTTTTGCCTGTTAAGTTTCTACCAAAAGGATGTGGGTCACAGCCAGTGCTGCCATAGAGGTCAGTAATATAAGTAATAAAGCATCAAAACTTTCTGTCAAAATTGTGCCCATGTTTCCTAAAATAACATTCTGCAACTAAGGGAAACAAAAACAATGTGAAGATGATTATTTGAAACATGTGAATAGTTATGTGTGCTCAAAACCACAGGTGAGATACAGAAGAAGAGGAAAGCCCCTCTGTAAGAGTTCATATTTCGCTCTGATGGTTGGAGCCATCATCTTCAGCATACCTCTGACGAGAAAGACGCTCACAACAAAGAAAATAAATAATCCACGAGGGGAATACTTAAACAGTGGAGAGGTGTCAACGCTGCCTCTAAATTAGCCTGACAGAGCCGTACGAAAACTTCAGGCATGTCACAGACCTGTCTGGGTTCCAACTCAGCTTGCCAAAAACAGAGACAGCAGCAGCCAGACACAGACTGTCTTCTCCTCTGTTCTGTCTGTCTGTCTATCCCACATTAAGGCATTCATTTTCCATTTCCATTTTTATCTATCCTTTCATTCGTCCATTTATTTACCTGTATTCGTCCATTTATTTACCAGCATTCCCACTGATGCGCACCTAGCACTGTTACTGTGAGAAAGGTGTGGAGTATGTATGGATGAGGTTGGAGTTAGGAACAGATCCACTCAACGTAGGAGACTATTTAGGGCTCACTGCCTAATGGAAGTCTGGCCCTTAAAGGAGACATCCGGTATGATTCAGTCCATAGCCCTGTTGGTCACCATGTGCTGTCAGTAGGAAAAGAAAAAAAAACATTTGATGCAACATAGACCGAACCGTGAACCAGCAACTAAAACTACGTGAATGGGGCACAGTAACTTACTTTCAGCTCCATTTTGCAATGCCCCATACAGTTAACATTAGTTATTGGTTCATTTATTTGGTCTATGCTGCATCAAATTTTCTGGTTCTTTTTCCTACAAACAGCATTCAGTGACCTTGAACAACAGGGCTATTGACTGATTCACACCGGATTTCTGCTTTAACACTGAAGTCACTTTCCCTCCCCTCTGAATGTCTGAGGCTGTGGGTTCCACAACAAAGGCGGGATGCGAGGAGACTTCTTTCCTGAGGCCTGAGGGGGGTAGGGATGATGGCAGGGTGTCCTATTAACTTTGCCATGCATGGATGGAGCCCTGAATGCTACACTGTATTAGACATAGAAAAAGGAGATTGTATGACATATATACACTGCAAAGATCAAAGGGGGTCAGGCGCAAGAGGTTCATAGAGGAAGCTACTTTCTCTTTCTCTTTACCCTCTATTGCTTTCATTAACTCAGTTACTTCTTCTCCTCCTTATTTCCAATTAGAATGGTAATCAACTCTATTTCTATAAATCTGCTAAAGGTTTTAAGAGGGGCTTATCCAGTGATAAGGCCTACTGAAGACAATGAGAATGATCTTAGCCACCAGAGGTAAAAAGAGGGAGATTATTGTTAATAAAAGGGAGGCTGAGGGATTCATCTGTCCGTCATTTGTCAAGAGGACAGACAGACATCATGTGGTCTACTAACCACTCCAATAGCACTGGGCAAGCTATGTCAGTAACAAACTACAGTATAGTTGGATGTGCTAAATTTCTAGTCTACTGAATGTCTAAGCCAAGCATCTGTAGGCTAAACACTTTCAGAAGCAATCATGGAATACACGTAAAATACTTCGTGCTACTCTTCCCACTTACAGTGTAACAATGTTAGGTCTGCATTAGATGTTACAAGTTTCTATGGTATCACAAATGTTGCTTTCATATCAATGCAGTGGTATCAGATATCTAAAGAATTTGTACAGCCACGTTTGTCTTTGGATATATTTAGACATACTGGTTAGGCCTACTTATTTTACTTTCGCCGGACGCTTATCTTTGCATTTTAGGAGGAGAGATTACGTCATTTTGAAGATGTTCACGTAAGCAAATGTTTGCATTCTTTACGGCCCCGCCGCAGCTTGCTGAGATTGACAGAAGAGACAAAGACATGTATGCTCTGAAGCGGTAATATTATAGGTAGCAGCAGACGTCTCCTTTTCTTAAATCGGAGATATTGATCACTCTCTCTCATCATAGCGTGTTCCCGAGAAATAGTTGGTGTAAGCTATAGGTATCGTCCGCTCTGATGCAGCAGTGTAAACGTTATGAAATTCGTTTAAGAAACCTTTAACGTCATAGGCATTTGGCCGGGCAGGGTTGTTGGTCGACCATAGCCTACAAGACAAAACGTTCTGGCCATGCAGCCATACCGAATTATTGATTCAGCAAGCAACATGTTTACTTCATTGACAACACCAAACAACATGTTATGGTTTCTCTTACCTTTCGTATGCAGATCACACAACCATTAATCCATCTTCGGTCAAATAACACAGTCTAACGTAATCACGTTTCCCCCAGCGTTGCAGAACGCATGAGGAAAAATAAATAAATAAAATTGTAGCCCAGCCCGTTATTTCCTTGTGGAGGCGAGAATAAAATATTCAGTTCTTGAATCATAAAACCCAAGGGAGAATCAGCGACTGATATAAATTAGTTGATGCAGAACGCGTAAGAGGTGTTTAACAGAGCCGATAATGTAACCTAAAATAGCGGCATCTATGTCTATTCATTCGGTTTATCTTTACACAAAGCTTGCCTCCCACTCTCTCTTTCTCTCTCTCTCTCCCTGTCTCTCTCTGGCACACATGCACACGCACACAAAACAGACCAAACCCATTTAAAGAGATACGAGCGGCTATATCAATAATGCATCGCTTTGGGCTGTTGAGCATTGAATTGCAATCTTTTTAAGCGTTGTGGATAACTCCGGCGAGAGGAAGGACGAGGGCCCTCTTTAGCGTTATATAACAGGGTATTTACAAAATGTTACCTTGCACACTTCATGAATACTCAACGTAGCACAATGTAAACAGTAGGCCTAATAGGCTAGGTCTACATTAATTCAAACGAATAAATGACACGAAAGTAGACACTTTATTTAGGCCTTTGTTACTGAAATAATAAAATTAGTTGTATGTATAGGTCAATCGAGTTGCTGCAGAAAGCACATTCTAATAACTTACAAAGGGTCTTATTATTGATAATTAGTTGCGCATTATTATTGACTGATCAGTTTATGTAAAATAAGTTCTTTGATGGTTCATTTCAAGAGCTTGTGACAGACGCTTAGGTCTGCACACCTGAAGGAGAGCAGTGCTGCCCCCAGCCATAGGATGAGCCTATTGAGGACGACCATTTTAGCTGATATTACATAACATATTTCTATTGACTTGGTTGAACTGGCTGGCTTGACAGGATCAACTATTGATGTACACATGTAAAAGCACCTTTTTAAATTCACTATTGTCTGAGTGTTTTTGCAAGATACACTCACACTAAAAGCTACACCTAGTGCCAATGTGTGGTTTAATGTATGTGTAGATGGATGTATCTGTATCTATGCACAGCGGCACTGCTAGAAATTTTGGGCCCTATGACAGAAAATTATTTTGGGCCTCCCAAACATTGATTATAATATT